>OY987264.1:44427697-44913339 GCA_963920665.1 Straminergon stramineum
GTGAACCTCAGTACGTCTCCTGAATGTACCGTTCTCGATTGAGCTTTGGCTTCCCGCATCTCGGATCTTATGCACTGGCCTATTTGTGAGCCCAGGTAGACCCCAGTGCTCTCAAGTTCGTGGAAGAATTTCGCTTCGGGTCTGGGGCTCTGGCCGTTTACACGCTAATCCGAGCGAGCTTATTGCGGCGGCGGTGGGACCGCCGATCTGGGGTTTGGAGCTTTTGACTTCCTTCCCTCCGGAGCCAGTGTGGAAAGGGTTTGTCCTTTGACAGACCGTTTTCGTCAGACCCTAAAGATAGGTGAGATTGACTAATGGGGATCCGATTCAATCATGCACCAGTGTTTTTCATTTGTCAAGGGCGTCTTGTTTCCTGGGGCAGCTGTAAGGTAGAGAAAGTGGAAATAATATGACTCGATGAGTATCTAATTATGGAATCATTGACACGTTGGTGAGGACTGAGGACTGACGAGGTGTCGCCAGGGAGCACTTGCTGAAGGCAGAGTTATCGGTGGAGGACGCGTTTCTCGCCTTCCTGCGTGGGTCAAACTTCGCGGGTGCCGCCAGAAGAAGAATTAGATGGCGTCTACGTTGATCACGCTGCGGCATTTGCACTCTAGGGCAGAGAAAAGAAAGGTTGGGACTCCGGTGACATTAGAAACCTGAGGATTGACTTAGAATCAAGGGCCACTTACACGGGCGGCCCTATGTTCGCTGAAGCAATTTGGTTTCGCTTCGGCAGTCCCTTGCATACGCTAAGGTAGGGAGTAGGGACACCCAAAAGTGCCATAATGCACAGTTTCGATTATTAGACTGGTCAAGTTTTCATGTTTCCTTGTTGTTGGCAAATGAAAAGAGGTTTCAAGGCACAAAAGATTGAATGTGACATTTGCATATGTAAAAATGGTGAATTTCATTAAAATGGCGGTATTACAATAAAATGGAGCAACATTCCATTAAAATAGCATGGAACATGTCACAAGTGGCGGAATAATACCGCCATTTTAATGAAATTCACCATAAAAGTTATGAAGGGTCAAAATGTTTTTTTTAGATGTTCTAAAATCATTTCTCTAGCATGGACACATATGGATTTTGGAGATGTACATAAAGTGATGATGGTAGTTTCAGACAAGGTGCAATTTGGGATATACCCACCTTATTTTGTTTCCCAAAGAAGGACCTTTATTTTGCTCATAATCAAATAGTTTTGAAGGCCCTAAAATATATTCACTTCAATTCTTGATTTTGTTGTCTATTCAAAGTGGAGGCAAGTCAATTTGTGCCTACATTCAAAATAAAAAATAAAATAAGGACACTTCAAATAGTAAGGAATTTGTCCCCACTCAATATCATTGTTAGTTATGTCATAAAATGATCCATTAAGGTAACTAGTATACCTAATTGTAATCCTTAAAACATACTCCCTTCATTCATGAGAGTTTAGGATCAATTTTAGAAACACCTATTTTCAACACAATGAAAAATTTATGGTCTATTTATTTGGTGTCTAATAAATGCATAAGAAGAAAATCTAAAATAATTATTCTTTTGACTTCTAATAAGATTCAGCCAAATATTAAGCAATGAAAAAATAGAAGCAATGCTTGATTGCTTATTCACATGCATTGAAGTGTAGTTACCTTAATGCAGTTGTCAAAAATGACCCATTCCATAAATCCTAGTGTGTAAATAATAGGATTCAAAAGGGGCTCAAGTTTCATCTTAACTTTATTAGTTAAAAGCATTGAATGTGTTGGTCAAAATTAAATGAAGTTCAACCAAAAATAGTCCATTTAGGTCTTACTTCAAATTGCTTAAGAAAATGTAAGTTTTAATTTGAGATTCTTGTGATACTTTGGTTAATGGTTATATACCATTAATTTACTGACCTACGTATGGACCGTGTACATTTTCTCATTGGTTAACTCCTAAACATCTAAAATCATGTCCATAATTGACGATTTGAGAAAAATCATTAATGAGTGGAATTTGGAAGCATATTTTGGAATTGGTATAGAAATAAAAGTTGTAGATTTTGATTTGTAGATTCCATCTATACAGTTAGATTCACCAATGCTATCACTAGTATTTTTTATAAAATTTGGAAGAGAAATTTCAAAATTCCTTTTAAATTTGATGACAAGGAAAATATTATTATTTTATGAGTAAAATATGTTGGAATGGCTTTGAAATGAGATTCTCTTCACATGGTGATTTTTTGAAATTTTTCTATTCTTAAATCTATGACCTCATTTTGGCAAATCCAAATTTGAACTAAATTCAATGCAATTTGACCACTTGATATATTTCCACATTTGCAATTTTAGAAAAATATATTATCTAGTAACACCAAATCCAAACCTTAGACAGGACAACAACTTGATAGAGTATTTCTACAAATTAGAATAACTTTTATCCAAATAGTTAAGAGGATGAAACTCAAGTTTCAATTTGTTCATCGTCCAAAAAATGGACGTTAGAACTCTAAGGGATTAAGGGATAGTGGATTCATGCAAGTTAACCTTCAAAAAACATTTCATGTCCTAACTGGGTCAAACTTTAGTAGATTTCTATAGTAAATCATACATTTCAAAATTTTGATATTTTTCGCATATTGTAATGTATGTCTAAAATATAATCTCAGTTTTATAATAAAATTTTCATTTTATAAGATATTTCATAAAAATTCTTTGTAAAAATCATAGAAAATACAAAAACACTAAAAAAATAGTATGAAATTTTTCAAAAAAATGGAATTGGTAGTGACAAATATCATTGTGTGATTGATGTACTCTTTGAGCTCACACCGAGAGAAATTCAATAGAAACAATTCGAAAAGTGGTGTATTTTGAGCTTTTAAGATGCTATCTTCAAAGTGTCACAAAAATTCTTATTTTAACAATTTTGAAAAAATTCAATGGAAGAGAAAGTATATTATTAGAGCTATATTTCCTTAGTTAAACTTTAAAACATTTAAAATCAAGAACTATCTAAAAATTTAGGTTTTGACTTTCAAACTACCCTTCGAGCTTCCAAGATCCTTTAACCCCTAAGTACCTGAGCCTTTCTAAGTGTGTTTTGACTATATAAAAAGGACATGGGCTTATAGTTATCCCCAATGAAGCAAATTGTGGTTTTTTTCAAAATCTAACCATATAGATGTTTAAAGAGCTTGCTTATTAGTATACTTACCAATTTTGAGTGCAAAATTGGGTAGGAGTTGTGAGATTATAACAAGAAAAATGTATATTTTATATTTTTAGTATTTTTAGTATTGCCCTCTCCACAATGTTTCAAAAATTTGCATATAAAAGTTTTTTGAGATTAGAGGTGATATGAACGACTATAAATTTTGTTAGTGCACTAAAATGCACTTCCAAAACCCTTAAGCTCAAATGAAGAGCTATCAAACTCATTACACAATCCACCTTGCAATTGTTGAAATGCAATATCTTTTTATAAATAGAAATCACAATTAACTCCAAATCAACATTTGCATGTTTAAAGTTTCAATAGTGAAAATCATGAAAACACTTTATTCTTTCCATTGGGACCATTTTCAAAGCAAATGGATAAGAACATTTTTTTAGATCTTAAAGCAAGTGAAATTGGCAAGCTTTACTCTTCCACTAAGACACATATATGCCTTTGAGGACCTCTCAAAAATCAAGTATTTACTTTTTTTAGTGAAAAATAAAATAAAATTAGTAGTTAACCTTTGAAACTACAAGTAAAAACTTTTTCATTGGTCATAAGAATTTAACTACCCATACCAAAATGAGCCTAAAATTTCAGATTGAGTATATATGGTCGGTTAGGTAGTTAGGGGTCAAGGGTTCAAAAAGTAGTGACATTGATTTTAGGAAGAGCAAGATGTGGAGAATCAATCAAAACTTTGAAGAGGGAAGTTTTAATGCTTTGGAGGTGGGTTACGTACAATCAAGGGGAGTCAATACTAGTAAAAAGCATGTCCATGTAGACTAAGACCCAGAGTTGCTGACATGTTTTCCACTAGTGCATAATAGCTTTTGTGACTTTCAAAGAAATGGAGGAAACATTACTCACCCCTCTGGCCAAGTACAATATTCTGTAGTGAATTTGGTGAAGTCTTCCTTGTTATCCACTCTCCAAATTCCATATGCAATTCTTAAGTGAGTCGGGAGAAGGAAGACTCCCTAGTCCCTACTAGGACTCCTCTTAATCAATTATATCTTGGAGAGGGATTATAGTGACAATGAGCAATTTCTATTCTTTGTAGAAAGCATATAATATAAATGAACAATTCCCATTCAATCTTTGTAAAAATCATACAAGAGAAATTTGTGCATTTATTTTCTCAATTTTAGGTGACATCCACCCATTATTATGTTGACAATAATGTCAAACATAGCATCTTATGTGATGTTAAAAACAAGCGGATGTCACCTACAATTATGTAAAAAAATATATAGGGTTCCTATAGTGATTGCTTTGCCCATCACAGACTTCATGCTTTGCAATCTTCAATCTTTTATAGGTACAATAACTTAGACACCATATTCCTTCCCCATGATGTAATTACATTTTACTATACAGTGGGGTGACAATCAAAATGGCGTTTTTGAATTCGCAGTGAAGGAAATTTCACATGTGCTAACTCTGATAGCCTCATGAGGGTTGAAAAATTGGTATTTTACCACGAATTTTTTTTACAATATCATCTCTAAGTAAATAACATGTGTACCAAATTTGTATATAATAAATTGTATATATATAATCTACCAACATGTGTAGCTATGAAAAAATGGTTCCCCCCATTGTTTCCCCCAACTACACATGTTGGTAGATTGTGGTTATCTTTTTTTGTACAATCTTTTGACCTTCAAATTTGTCACATATGTTATAATCATAGAGAAGATCTTGTGACAAAAATTTCATAGTAACTAAAAAAAATTCAGCCCTTGGGAAGGTGTCAAAGTTGGTAGTAGTGAATTTTTTTCTCATAGCTACACATGTTGGTAGATTTTTAATATCTTTTTTTATAAGACTTTTTTTGGCCTTGAAATTTTTCACACATGTTATTAACATAGAAATAATTTTTTGAAAAAAATTCCATAGTAAATAAGCAATTTCTCAGCCCTTGGGAGGGTGTCAAAGTTGGTAGTAGTGAAATGGTTTCCATGATTGTTTCTCAAAACAACACACGTTGGTAGATTGTGAATATCTTTTTTTGTATTGATCTTTAGGCCTTGAAATTTAAATCATATGTTATTGACATAGAGAACTTATTGTTCCAAAAATTTCATGGCAAAAAGAAAAAATTAATCCTTGGGAGGCTATTAAAGTTGGCAATAATGGAAAAAAATTCACAGCTACTCATGTTGGTAGATTTTTAGTATATTTTTTGATGGGGAATATTTTGGCCTCCAAATTTTGCACACTTTCTATTAACATAGGAATGATCTTGTAAAAAACAATTTGTGATAAAATACCAATTTTTCAGCCCTAGGAAGACTGTCAAAGTTGGCAGATGAGAAATTTCCTTCACTGCAAATTCAAAAACGCCATTGTCACCCACACTGTACAATAAACACACTTGTTGAAATGGCAATCAATTGAGTACCTCAGTCTTTTATTTCCTGTTGTTCCCACTTGAGTCAGGGCATAGACTTGAGGTGAAGCATCTCTCACATTGCTTATCATTAGTCTTTCAATGCCTAATAATTCTCTTGTTGATGACTGTTCTCTTTTCTTCTCTTCTGCACCACCTGGGGTCCTCCAAGTGTACTTAATAAGATTAACAAACCTGATGTTGTTCTTTTTTTTGGAAACACAAGTGGACTTGGTCGTTCTCTTTCAACACCCATTCTGCAAAGGATTGGAGAGAAGAACTGTGATTTTCAAATGTGACCCTTCACTTTTTGATGCCCAAGGATGCAGGAGCTGCAAACATAGACAGACATCCTCGGTCATTCAAAATTAGTTCAGTGAAGTCGAAGCTTACATAGGCCTACTGTTGATTGGCAAAATCAAGGCCCTCTGTGGAGATGGGTATAGACAGCTCTGCTCTCACTTCATTGATGTCCAGTGTGTCTCACTGCCTCTCGGGGCGCTTGCCCACTTCAGTCTGTGTTTCATTTGTTTTGTAGTGGAATTCCATTTGCTTTAAAAAGGAACAAATAAAAAATCATGAATAGCCCATAGTAACTACATAATTTAATTACATTCGGAGGATGAGCTCTCTCTACAGTACACATATGTTGGGACCAAGTATTAACCCCTCAAGGTTAAGGACTAGGGATAGTCCAAATTTGTGAAGAAATTGTGAAGAAATATTATAAAATGCAACTTAGAAGAAGGAAGTAATGATGACTCTCAAACAATAGTTGTAAGATATAATCCATAATTAGATCATATCCATTCATTAAGATCAATTGGTACCCAAACTAATATTTTTCAATAAAATTCCTTCAGAGGTCTATTGTAGATGTAATATTTGTGATCTTCATGAGAATTTTTTTCCTAGAAGTTCAAAATTTTAAACTCTAATCATAGCAAT
The DNA here is from genome assembly GCA_963920665.1 of Straminergon stramineum. Taxonomy (NCBI): domain Eukaryota; kingdom Viridiplantae; phylum Streptophyta; class Bryopsida; order Hypnales; family Calliergonaceae; genus Straminergon; species Straminergon stramineum. The sequence goes on from OY987264.1 coordinate 44,434,239, forward strand.
TTTCAAACATTTTTGTTGTACTTTTTTTACTCAAGTCATTTTTGAAGGTTTATTTTTTGAAATGGAAAAGTTACTTTTTCAAGCTAGATTGACTGATACCTTTTGAATTATAGAATATTTATAAAGCAATCACTTCAAAATCTATACCATACAAATTAATGCTAAAAAACTAATAAAAGTCTAGAATCTTCAATTAAATTGAAGGATGAAAAAATGTAAATTTTTGGACTTGAGATGTATTTGCATTTGATTGTTGTTCAAAATTTGAACACCTAGTCCTTAACCACACAAAGTCAAAAGGCCTTTTGTTTGTGAAAAAACACTCAAACATGTCTTTGTGGAAAACCAAAGTATAGTTATGTGTTTTATCCTTTAAGGACTAAGAAGCCCAAATTAGGCCTCATATTTTTTTTTTTAATTTTGAAGAGTTTTCATACAATTCTTTATTTATTTGAATAAATCTTTATTTAAACCAATGCATGCAATGTTATTCATTCAAGTTAATGATATAGTAAAATTTTTTATTTAATTGGATTATACTTTCTACAATATAATCAATCAAAGTCTGCAACTTAAAATCATTAATTCTTGGTATGTAAACGGTTAAAACTTGAAATCTTTTTATGGATTTTTTAATATTTTTGCTTATATCTTTGTATGAATATATTATCTTACTCAATTTCATCAAATAGGTCATAGAGAGGGGATATTTCTACATATCTAAAAATCACTTTGGATAAATGAGAATGTGTTTTAATAAATCTTTACTTTGAAACATTATGTTCATCATCCTAATTATAGATGTTAGATTACTTAGGGGTTAAGACCCATATTAGATGTAAATGATAAGAAATTAGCTACATATATCATCCTATCCTAGATATATTGTAATAGATATGATTGTGGACAATGTGAAAATAGTGAGTTACAAAAATTATTGCTAGAATAGCACAACAATCAATCCCATGACCCCAAATCCTCCTCAATTTACCTTCCATTTTGCATATATTTATAGGTGATTTTATTTCTTTTGATTTTCATAGATAAAATCATATATCTAATATATGTCACAAAATTTATTTACTTTAAAAATTCAAATTACTATGAACTTGTAAGACAATGTAAAGAAAATTCATATCAAATACAAAACACACCTAAAAAATTTGAAAATTTCACAATAGAAATACATTGTAGTATAAAGAAAGTATAAAGAAAATTCTTGTGCCTCTATACATTTAGAAACATGGTTATGGAATATGGATCTTCAACTTCAAACTTCAAAAAAATGCTCACTTTCAAAGAATATTTCGAAATTTTCAAGCAAAGTATAAACTAGACATTAAATGAATTATTTTTTTAACTTCTCTCAAAGTAAAAGAAATAATTTTGGATGTGAAAATCAAGTTTTAACCCCTCATCGCCCGAGGGGACCAAAACTGTCCACAGGGAATTCATCAGAGCCTCCCCATACACCACACAGGGAAAAAATTGAGGCACCACTTCAATGTGCCGGGTTAGGGTTCTGTTATGGATAAGAGCATGGCATTTTGGATGGTTTCCTGCAAACAATTTTTAGGTTTGAGCAGTTTGATTTGGGGGAAGTCTAAAATTGGACATGGCAGTTTGTGGAAAGTGACCGGTGAATGCCGGTCTCAGACCGTTGAGTGGTGTGGTGCAACGCAAGAGTTTGGTGATGTCTGTATGAGCCTTTCCGTAGGTTGAAGTCAATAATTCTGCAGATCTGCTGAAGCTCTTCCCTTGCTGTGACTCGATTCAGTGAGTGTCACCCTAGCCAAGGCAGTACAAGATTCATAGTCGTAATGGCAGAGTAGCTTCCAAGGTTAATTTCAATTCTTGTCATTAGTCTTCAGAAGTGGTTGCAGGATGGGGGTTTGTGACGATTCTTGGATTCCATGTTTCGGACATTGAAATTTTTGTGCCTAATCATGTGCTCACAAGCCTTTGTGGAATCGTTTTTGAAATTTTGAGAGTCGATTGCTCCATAGTGGGCAAAATGTGATCTCTGCAACATACACCCCCCTTTGCATTTTCAACTGCAAGTAACTGCCAGAACTGCTGCTATCGGTCACCAATTCGGGGCTTCTCCGGTTACTGCCGGTGTCTGTGTCTTCAGGTTGCACCTTGCAATCTGTCTCACGATTTCTGTAATGCATCATTTGCCGCACAATTTTGGGAAGTTGTGCATGAGTGTGTTCTCAGCATATGCACAAATTTATGAGTGGTCACAATAGCTACTTTGCTTGCCATCGATTCCGAACCACTGGCCACAGTAGGAAAAAGCAGATGATTTGTTTTTTTCCCTTGACATCGGATGCAAATTGGCGAAAATCTACCCAGTGGAATTTTGATTGGAAAGATCCCTACACTCGAGCAGCAAGGCTACTTTCAGTCCACTTGGTTACTTTGAACAAATTCCTTATCAATCTCCTGCATCGAGGAGTTTTTTGCATCATGGACCAAAAGCACCCATGCCAGTGCATTCGACTGTGGGCAGTGAGGGGTTAAGGGGAAAAATTAAATTTCACAGTACTAAAACACATTGTATTGATATATTATTCACTTGTTGATAAATTATCCTTCATATTAAAAAAACATTTTAACTAATAGAACTTGAACTTGACTCAACAATGTGGGTATAGAATTAATAAAGTTACACCAAAAAAATGGATGGCAACCACTAGTTTTTTAATATGAAAATCTTGTTTGACCATTCCGTGGATAATTTTTGTCCTAATGTCCTTATGGGGTTAATCCTTTAGATCTAAAAATCAACCCTAAACCCTGAAATCGAGCTTCTGGAGTAGTGATTGGTGTGAGCATCATCACTTTCCAAAGTTTAGCAACGACGAACAGATGCTGATTACCAGTGGTGGGAGCAGAACTTCAATCCTGAGATATTAGAGAAGAGGTTGGAATTTTTGTGAGTGGCGGCTAAGAATTGAAATCTGGAACTTGATATGAACTGAAATCCAAAACTTGTTGTGTTTCTGATCATCAAACTTGTTTCGGACTTGAACTCAAAACTTCATCCCCAATCAAGTGAAAATGAGCTTAATGAAAAGGATGAGGTCAAGATGCTCAGACTTCTAACTACGATGTGCTCTCTGTGTTCTGGACCAACCAGGAATTAGCAACGTCAGCAGCATCTTACCTTCCTCTATCAACAGGGTCGATTTGTTGATGATAGATGGCATCCATATCCATTGCAAGTGCCCTCTGCAGCATTCGACAAGAGAAAAGAAAATTAAAAGCCTTGAAGCCACTATCCAACAGAATATGCTCATATCGAATGTGCATGCTGCGAGGAGGCCTCAAACATTTCAACCCTAAAATCCAAGAAGAGCTTGAAAAGTCCAACCTGCCAGCCAAGTTCAGTAAATCTTCTCTCCTTTGACTCCAGTGTGGGAGTATCATGAAGTCCTAATAGAGGGCAACCTCGACTAAACCTATTTACATAATAGTATTCTTTTTCAAAACATGGAAGTCTACATCTAGATTCTAACCATAGAAAGTGGAAGCACACTTGGTGGTATTACAATCCGTCAACTTTCGAATGCATCCAATTGTACACTATGCAATTGGTTTTATGTACTGCAAGGCAAACATTCTTGTGTAAATGTTTACACTATAATATAGTGTAAATTAATGTAGTAATAGCATATTATTGGTGTATATCAGTTGTGGTATTTGGAGATCTTCCTCAAATTAAAGTAGAATATATTTATACCATTTAATGGACTTTAAGATTTCTAACATTCATCTAGTTTGCACAATGTTCTAGATCTTGACAAATAGTTCATGTTATTGAAAATACATACTTAGAGTGACCACCTTCAGTTCTTTGGGGATGTGAAGGGTTGATTGCCTTCACAAAATTGGCAATGCCACACTAGCCATAATGTATTGAGTATAAACATCCAATATAATTGCTTTACTTAGATCTATGTATGATTTCTTTCAATTGCTTTAGAATATTGTAATCCCTAGAGGACATTCTTGTAGGACCAAATGCTTATGGGTTGAAAACAACCAATTGTGAAAAATTATACATCCGGAGGGTCAAATTCAAATATAAATTAAGTGTTTTTGAAATGTTTGAAGTTGTAAAATATTATAAGCCAAATGTCCAAAATATTGTAGAAAATCTTCCTCTATATCATCTAATTTTTGGAATATTAAAAAATTTTGTAAGAATTTCAAAGAGTAACATTTCCAAGTGTAAAAATTTAAAATGTTTATTCAATTATTATCATCAATTTTACACTACAACCAAGAAAAAATATAGCAATAAAAAACAAATCAACAAATTGTCTCTAGTACCAAATTAAAAGTCATTTTGGCATTTGTCAAAAATCCCATCCTTAATCTTTGCCAAGCTTAAAAAACTAGTTCTGATTAAATTATGAGTGCGGAAGAGAAAGATAAATTGGGTTTTATCGCAAAGGATAATCACAAAAGAAAACATTAGTTCTATAAATGACTATAACTATACAACTTTATGTAAAACATAGTCTTCTAATGCCAAATATGTTGGGTTTCAAAAATATGTCCACAATGTTATTACAACTCTTCAAGCCTTCAATAATTTTGTTTCTTATACCTTGATCTTGACCCTCACCCCCCCAAGGTCTAAACATGCAAATTTTAGATAATAAATCAATTCTAATCAAATTCTAAAAATGTTCCTTCACACTTATATAACTAATCAATGAATAAAAAAACATTGTATAATCTCGTTTTCATCATTACTACTACTAATGATAAGAACAATAAAAACAACAACAATGATGGTTCAAGGGCTAAATTGAATGAATGATCTAAATATTGGATATAGTTCAACTTCTCAGACCTTGGGGGCATGGATAACAAGGTATACTATTATTGTTTCTTTTGGAGATAGACTCTAAGTTTTCACATTTTGAATATGATAAGTACAAGCAATATGATTTTCAAATTATACCATTCAACAATCACATAAAATTTGTAGATGTTTCTCCAAGATATATACAATTCTATATAGTTGAGGCTTTGAAATCTTCATACAAAATAGCATCACATGCATTTGACATTTATAATAACATAGAATCTCAAGGATAAAACTTTCACTTGAGCAATGTATTGATACTAAGAATATCTTTTCTAATATGCATCAATCCCTCATTTTAGCAATTATGTGTTGATACTATGAATATTCTTTAATATATGCATCTATAGGGGAATTTAGATTCACCTAAATTACACTTATAGCCTTCAACAACCTTAACCTTTGAAAACTTCAAACTTATTCATCGTACCTCCATAATTTTTCCAATCCTTCTTTCACAAGTGTTAACTAAATGGGTGAAAATTTCTCATCCTTTTTTTTGCATACCCATGGACGGTGTCCGAAGTTTACAAGATCAGTTCTAGAAATATGGTACCTTAAATGATAGGTGAATCAAGAAGTAAAACAAAGAAACAAATGAATTTTTCAAGCAATCTCATTTTGTACAATACCCTCTAATAAGTCTTGCAACCCGATATCTAATTCTCTACCAAGTAGTTTGATTACATAACATATTCTTGGTAGGTAAATTTAGATATTTGATTGAGATTTTTTGCCTTGGACAAGGTGAGTCATGTACCTTGTTGTAACTCATTTCACTTTTTAGAAATATCTCTTTTTGTGAGAGGTAGTTGATTTTGAAAACATTCAAATGAGTTCAAAGGTATAATGCTACAATTGAAAATTTCATTGTAGGAGATGATATGTAGGAGATGTCAACTAGCTGTGGAGTTGAGAGGATTGACATTAGTGCAAGCATGCTTAAAGTGATTGTTGCTTGTAGACATATCCTAAAAGTTTTGTGAGAAAAGATTGATGTTTGTCTAGAATATTGTATATGTGATGTTGCCATGAGTTCTATAAGCAAACTTTGTGAAGTTCTAAGTAGTTTTAGTTAACTTTGCACCATGACATAATATGAAAGTCATTGACTCGCCACCAAATTTTTCCTACCTCAATCTTATAGGAAATTTATAGAAGCGAGTCAAAGATTGAGTGCAAAGAAGACATAGACCCCATAACAAAGACCAAACGAGGACATTAGTGAATTTGGCTTGAGGGGACATACCTCAAGAAAGTATGAAAAGTTGATTTATACAATGCTAAACCAAATGAAAGTTGTGATGGTAGCTCAAGGTGGTATTATTTGATGGTAGTGGATGTACCACTTTGATACAAAGTAGTTTCTAATGAACAAGACATAATGTAAAATTCATGTTATAATAGACTTCTACAATATTAGAACTTTCTAATGATACCCTATTTGACAGCATTTGTTCAATTTTTTTTTCTATACATGAGTTTGTTTTCCTTTGCCTCGAACATTTATGAAAGAAAATTGCAAAATCATATAGAGGAAAATTTTACCTACATAGTGTGAGTCTTTGTAACATGAAAGATGTGAACAATGATATTTCCTCAATACATGTGTAATCAAATCTTAAAAAATCGTCACATATATTTTTCAATTAATAATTATGTAAAGCCATGAAAAAAAATTAATTCACCAAAGATGGAGTTTCTATTCTTGGACATTGATATTTCAGATGTTGGTTAACCACTGGACGTCCTAGGGGACCAAAAGTGTCCTCACGATCTAAAAGTTCAAATCGAAGGGCTGTAACTTTTGCATCTGATGTCTGAATTCAATAAAAACTTGTTGTAAAATTTAAGCTTACTCTTCTAGTTTGTATGGTAAAATTTTTAGATCAATCCAAGATGTACAGATGTTTTGGGAGCCAATCAAAGTTCACAAGTTCAATTTGAGTTCACCAAATTGCATTCGAGGGTTGCAACTTTAGGGGCTTGTATCTATTTCATCCAATGTTTGTTTTCAATAAAATTTGTTGAGTTTTGTTCCCCTTGAAGTCTAGTTATTTTGGTGAGATTTTCATGTCAATCCAAGTTGTTTTGAATGTTTGGGAGCAATTCAAAGTTCAAAATCCAGACATTTTTGGATTACAATGAACTTCAACATCCAATTTCTTCTACATAAAGTGTGTTTCCATTAATTTTTTTTGAAAAGTTGCACATATTATTCTAGTTTGTGTGGCTAAAGGTTCAAGTCAACCCAAAAAATTATGAGTGATTGAGAAGCATTTTAGTAGAAGGAGGTTTAGCTAAAGATGTGTTTTTTGCAACTAGTTTTTGACATTTCAAATCCATTTTGCTGACTCAATGAGGCAATTGGATGATATTTACTTTCACCAATGTATTTGAATGATGGTTTTGAAAAAAAATTTAGTTTGAAGTTTTTTCATTTGAGTAGGTTTAGAAACCAAAATTGACCTCTAAATGTGTTTCTAGGAAAATTTCAGCATCCTTTTTCAAGACCAAAACATTACAATTTTGCAATCAATGTGGCCAAATGACTTCAAATTTGATTCATATCAACTCCAATATGCATACTACAATATTGTACAGTTGAGATTTCTATACCTTAGTTACATTTAGACCTATAACACTTCAAAAGCACAAATGTTTTTAACCCTAAAAACGCCCTTGGGCCTTTAGGGGTTAAGGTTCCATAAAGCAATAGATTTAATAGGATAGTTTTGACAGAGTATTCTTAAAATGGAGTTAAAAAGAAAAAAATTGAAGAGCTTCATAGTGGGGTGCAAGATTTCTTGGAGAGTACCAGTATAGTATGCATTATGATTTGATGTATGACTTCCACAAGTCCAACTTCCAAAACAAGAGGGAATCTATGATTCTGCACTCTACATCAAACCACAGTTTGAACTAGCAAAGTTTGCTTTCTGTACTAGCATATGGTACACTGAGTTTTCAAAATTCAAGTCACAAAAAAATTATTTCCTAAGGAGTTACATAGTACAGGTAGAACCTCCCTTAGTGCACCCTCCTTTAGTGCATTTATGCATTAAGAGGGCTTGTAGAGAGTCGGTGGTCCATGCGCATGATTCAAAATAAAAAAGACACTATGACCCTATGACCTCTATAAATGCATAAATCTTTCTTAGTGCATAGTCCCAGCACCATGCACTAAGGGAGGTTCTACCTGTACTCATGTATAGTATTGTCCATGGCTCTAAAAGGAACCATGATCCATTTCTCCTATCACATGATATCACGAGCATGATTCCTATGACCACAGAGCTTCATTTCATCATCATCCTTGTTACTATTTCAGTATAACTGTGTTTCAGCTTATGAAGAATAACCCTAACCACCAGGAACCCAAGGGAAGTTAGGAAGTTAGCATGGAGATGGATAGCCATTCAAGGAAATAAAGGAGATTATGGACCATGGTCCAAAGGTGTGTAAATTCATTGATGGATGATTCAAAGATTGAGTCCATGAGTACTGGTCTCCTGGAATGTGTATCAGTGCATGGTTATTGACTTTCAACAACACTAATAATTCTCTCAGTCATTGGTAACATGTCAGGCGTCACTCTAAAAATGCAGTTATGATAGGTTTGAATTAATTATGCACAAAATTGACTGTAACAAAGGTTAGTCCAGAATGCTTCAAGAGAATGCTTGGTAGTACATAGACAAAACCAACCCTAGAGAGTGACCTTGATCTCCCTGTACCTTTAAAGTTATGACAGCAAACCACAGATCGCACAAAGGAGAAAGAATGCCACATCCAAATACAACGACATATTTAGAAGACAAATTCTTGCATTCATTTACAGCACATCAACAGTCATGAAGAATTTCAAGATTTGACGGTAGGTTTCAGTGCCTAGCTGCTTGAAACCAGCCGCTGACTAAACTCTAATGGAGCTCGTAATTTACAAATGCAAATCATGCCATCGAAGTATCAAACATCGACGGGAGACAGCAAAGCGATGGAGCACCTGATTTTCTTGATCCCTTTACAGAGCTATGGCAAGAAACTTCACTACCTGCGAGGAGTGCTAGTTTCTGCGGCCGCTGCTTTTGGTTCTAATCCTCCATCTTTCATCAAGGCCTGAAACTCGCCCAAGCTCATCACGTGGTCGCCGTTTTCGTCCACGCTATTGATCATACACCGACACTCCTCCAGAGAGTATCTGTCTTCCCCGAACGCGGCCAAGACGCGGTGCAGCTCCTCCGAGGAGATGAAGCCGTTTTTGTCGGCATCGAACTTGTTGAAGACTTCGACGAGGGCATGGTTGTCGGCTTCTTCCAACTCCGCTGAGCTACAACTGGCTTGCGTGTTCAAGACAATAAACTCGGAGAGATTCAGCTGGCCATCGCCGTCGCTGTCCACGCGCTTGATCAGCTGCTGCAGATCCTCCTCAGTAACCTCTTCCCCTAAGGATCGTATCACGGTACCTAACTCTTTGAGCGACAGCTTTCCATCGCTGTTCATATCAAAAAACTGAAATGCTTCCGAAAGCTCTTTCACTACCTCTTGCGACGGGTTCCTGTCTGCCGTTTCACAATCTACCATGAGCGCCATAGCCACACCAAAATCCGAGATTAATACCTCACTCCAAGATCCACGTACAAATACTTCCTAAACTCAAGATCGCAAGCAATTCGTACACGACAGAGAAATCTTTGTGCACACTAATTTAACAACTAACGTTAACCAGTCGACAGGAACGTTCTGTCGTCGCTGAGAGTAGATTCTGATAGACTTAATCTTCTTTGGAAAGTGGAGACCCTAGATTATTTCCACAAGCTTCAAAACCTGTATTTCAAACGAAAAGAAACACACTTCCAACTCAGAAGTGAATGCTACTCTTATCCTTCCAAACTACGCGTCTTAATTCGCCCTCCAAGCTATCTATCACCGGTGGAGTTTCCCACAACCTACATCTCCCTGTGCGCTTGATGCGTTCGGTCCCAGGGTAGCTTCATCTCGCATGGAAGGAAACAACCAAGGAAACGCGATTGACCTTCGAATATGCTGACCGTTTGGTAGACTCGCATTTTCTTTTAAAATAATGTGCGAACTAGTCGTCTTCTAGAAAAAGGACACTCGGAGATCTGTGACGTCCATCTCGTGCTGCAATCGTCAAAAAGTGCGCTATCAAACATATATCCCAGCAGAAAAATTACTGGTGCCGACGGTCTTAAAGGACTTGGTGCCGTAACGTGAAGGTAGAGCATTGTGCAAGGCATCCTGAATGGGAATCCTCACATTCGCACTTCAAAGTAAGAAGAGGAAGGAGGATATTTCTGGTCTAACGTGACTGAAGCGTTTGTTAGGAATCGCTCATCAGGATTTAGGAGGTAGACCCTCTAAAGAAAACCTTCTACACTGAATAAGGGTATTAAGGGGACCCATACTAATTAATCGACATTCCACACTAGATAAATATCTACCTTTATTGTACATTAGTAGTTATTGGAGTGTCCGGGTGATGTACATCATGTTTCAAACATCTACAATTTTCTAGAATCAGTCCCTTTAAATTTTTTGGTCCCCTTAATACCCCTATTCAGTGTAGATTGTTTCTTCCCCAGAGAAATTTCCAGGTCTCCATACGATGACAAGGTCATTTGTCTTAATTGGGTGGACTATGGTGGTAAGCACCTTGTCAATGCCGGGTTTGAACTCATGATCTCAGTGGTGTGCCAAGGCCTTAGGTGCCTTCTTCAAAGTACACATAAAGTTTCATCCAAACATCAATTTCAAGGGATCAATCATAATCTCTATATAGTAGTATGCTCTTATTGCAACCATCTTCTTCAGACAACCCTATAGAGACCTCTGAAATGGACAATAAGTGGTTCTAAAATGGACTCCCAACTATGTGAGAGCATAACTAAGATTTGTCATGCATTGGTTCATACTTTGCCAATGGGTAGATTTGGATACACTACCCCATTACCATTCGGCAGCCCAATTCCATCACCCACTCTTGGCCCCAATTCCACCTAACACCCACCCACCTACCCCCATTTCTTTCATTCTCTAACAAAATCAGGGTTTTCTATGACAAAATGAGAGTTTTCTATACATAATCAAGGGTCTTATGACAAGATGGGATAACATGTCACTCCATTAATAGAGAATATTTAGTACTTCATTAGGTGGTTATGGGTTAGTTGTGGGTTGTTTATGACTCTAGTCTAAAGGCAGTTTTGTAATTTCAAGGGTGACCTCTTCAAAAATTTATAGAAATTACAATTTTGATTGGAAAATTATAATTCCACTTGGGTCTGATTTAGGAAACAAGCGCACACCTCTGAAGAATATGTGTCCTTGTTGAAATTGACCCCGAGATAGGTAGATTGCAAATCAGGGGGGTAATAAGCTAGTTTACCTTAAGTGCCAAGGAGGGTCCATTTCAAAGCCAAGGTGTGTCCACTTAATTTTTCTAAATGAGAATTGATTGCCCAATTGCCTTCTTACAAATGTTAAGAGAATTTAGAGTCCATTTAAGTTTAGTAATGGTCGCATTTAGGAACATCATGTATTACTTTTTGAAAGCCGTAGTGCTTATTTTTGGTCAATCCATATCTTGTTTCACATGGGGGGTGCAAGGCCTATGATCAAGAATAGGTACCTACCATAGAATTCTTTGGAAAATCTATAAGTAATTCATAAATGCTCAAAAAAATATGAAACCACTTGCATTAGATTCTGCATCAATTTTTCTTCATGTGAAAAATAAGGGAAAATATTTTCTATCATCTGAAAACCATAAAAAATACCCAACAAGTCTTGAAGGGATGGTTTATGAGCATCACTACTTTATGTGTGATAAATAGTTATGGACCAATCTTATTTGCATGCTAAAATAATTCAAGTTATGAAAGAAAAAGGAATATAAACTAAGACACAATTAGATGGGGTCACAATTAGGTGTAATTAAATTCATCATACACAACTTGCACAAATATTGTCATTGCAAGAGATGTTTGTTCATATTGTTATAGAGATAGTTTCGTAATCCTTGACATGTCTTAGTCAAACTTGATTGAAACTCTTAAAGTATTCATTTTTTGTTTAGAATTAAACTTAGAAAATAAAGCTTAATAAGTTACATATCTACTCTATTTCAAAACTTTGAAAAAATCCAAAAACTCAATGAGCTATTGTACAATGTCCTTACAAGGTTAGTGATTGTGCAAAAATGCACATTTACATCAATTGTGAATTGTTCAAAACTTTATTGTGTCACCAATTTCTTGTTTTATATGCAAATGATACTAACTTTGTATCTTTCGATAGGATATTTTGCATTAAAAATTCATTTTTTTCTAAAGAATGTTGTGTGGTATCATTTGACTAGCCAACATCCACCAAGGGCATGAGTAATCTGCTTTGACTTATGATGTACATGATTCTTGAACCACATTTCTTGTAGAAAATTAGGTTTCAAAATTTTAAAGAGTTTCAAATCATTTAACATAGTTAAAAATTTGCTAAGCCAATCAAAACTTAGGAAATGTAATCAATGTCATCTTTCTTATATTGAATTGGCCATAAAAACTCTTCGCTCATAAGAATGAAAATCCAATAAGGTAGGGACATATCAAACTGACACTTTGACCAACGTAGATCATCTCTATCATTATATTGGTGAAATTTATATATTTTTCATTGGAAAGTGATTGGAGATTCAACACACTAAATAATGCATCATTTGGATGTTGTGCACAAAAATTATAAAGAGCCAAAGTCATTTTGGTAGATGTTCCAAAAGCATTTATGCATGAATAACTACATATTGGTTTAGGAAATGTACATATTGTGAGCATGTCATCAAGTGACACTTTTTGACACATAGCGCATTTGGGTGTCTCTACTTTAATAATAAGGAGAAACACTAACCAATTCAGTCATAGATTGAAGAACATAACAAAATTCACTCACAAAAGAATCTATTATTCTTATTGAAAGTTTAAACTTCATAACTTACATTAAATAGAATCCTTCGCCTTCAAATGGAGCAAATATAAGTTTTAATTAGTTCCTTCGTTCTCTATACTTTTCCATTTTTTGTGTGGACCTTAGTGCTAATTTTTGAACAAATGGATTAAGCAAAGCAAGAGAGAAGAGACTCCAATCTTTGTATGAGATTGACATAAATTAAGAGTTTGGTCATCTCAATGTGTTCCACATGTTGCTAATATCCAAAACCTTATATTCACTCACTTAGCATTTATATTACACCTAAGATTAGGACTAGCCAAGAGTACTTTTTCATCTTCAATAAAAGTCCCTTCTTATCAACACAACCCTAAATGCTACACTTATATGTAAATAAAAAAGTCTCACAAAAAATAGATATTAATTGTACAAGTTGTAAACAATCAAAACATGAGATTATATAAGAGCCTTGTGATGGGTTTTGATACACCTAGAGATGTTTAAGAAAAATTCACAACTTCTTCATATGGTGTCCAAATAATGCATACTAAAATGCATTAAAATCCTCTTCTAGTTGCCAATAAGATTCATTAAAATGATTCATTTTTTATAATATTAACTATGCTTATTCAAAACTATTAAAGGCACACAAATCTTAATATCTTTGCATCTTCAACAGTGAAATAGTTTCACCTTCAAATTTGCTTGAATATTAGTAGATGATATCTTTGAATTATTGAATTTGTAGTCTATTGTAAAACACAATGTTAGGATACTATACAATTGGAGAAATGGTCAAAGAGATCAATTCAATGGTCTTAACCTCTAAATGCATGACCAACCATTTAATGATGAATGTTTTGAAAACTACATTTTATTAGTATTCATTGAAGTGACTTAAGAAAATATATATAAAAAGTAATGGAAAAAAAGAATTCACTTCATAAATCAAAGAAAAGGAGATTTTGGAGAATTAGAGAGGTTATAATTACTTATTATGATTATTTGTCAAAGTTGTCTAACTATCTTTAGTTTGAGCTCTTTGGGGCAATGGAGACTTTTTGAAAAGCACAAGACTAATTTATTTGGCAATGATTTCTTCTTTGATTCCTTATATATGATGGTGGTCTTCTTTTGTCCACAATTAAGTTGGGTAACTATTTCTAATTGTGCCCCCTTTCTAAAACCACCCCCTAAATATTCTTGTAATCCTACTATTCATAATTCTAGGGTTGGTTTTAGAAATACCTAGTTTCATTACTTTGAAAATTCACACTTTATTCATCTCATCTCCAAAATTGCAACTCCAAAATCTAAAATTTAGAAATTTATAATAGTCTTTCAAAATCTAACAAGATTCAAATGAATATTAGGCAATTTGATAATAGGAACAAATGAATGTTGAATTGCTTATTTGAATGCATTTAGGTGTAGTTACCTTAATTCAATTTGGAAATAGCTTTGCTTTTGCTCCTACTATTAAGGTTATCTTTGTTCTTGCATCAATTTTTCTTTATTTGGACAACTTTTGTTTTATCTACATATAAGTTGTTGTATTCACACACACCCTTCAATTTTTAAGACTTGATCTCAAGGACCGGGATGAACTAACCCCCTCGCTCATCCTCCCGAAGTCCCCAACTTTTTTCCAAATAGTGTATATTAAAAGAAAGACCCCCTATTTTATGCTTGATTATTCTATTTTCTACACCACTCCTAGTTCATTTGGAGTCTCCAATTGCAAATATGAGTTCAAATTTCCAAATATTATCATGCATGGCAAATAAAAAAGGTCTTATGTTTTCCCCAAGGGATAAAAAATGGGACTAGCAAGGGGGTCAATTCACCCTGTCCATCTCAAGACAAGGAGTCAAAGTTTTTTTTCTGAATTCTTTTACATTTCTTGCTTTGGAAGGAAGCATTACAACATGCCGAGGATTGATACTCAAATTCTTCCAGTGCTGTCCTTCAATCCCACTTTGATAAGAGTGACGGCTAAGCTAAGGTAGTAAGTTGACAACCAAGCAAATTCAGCCGTGGGGACACATCATTCAACTTTTCTTTGGAAAAATTGGGTGTTTCCGGATGATATCGTCTAGTCAAAACTTAAAACTTAAGGATTAAATAATGCCAAGTCTAATAGTACATTACAGACTTCCATATCTGTACTTTACGCAAATCTAAGGGTGTAATAAGAAGGGCTATGTTATGAATTATAATGCTTTTCTGACTATCCAATGGAATGGTGACAAATCTGCCCTGAAAATC
Organism: Straminergon stramineum; assembly: GCA_963920665.1. Lineage (NCBI taxonomy): Eukaryota > Viridiplantae > Streptophyta > Bryopsida > Hypnales > Calliergonaceae > Straminergon > Straminergon stramineum. The sequence goes on from OY987264.1 coordinate 44,449,354, forward strand.
GGACTTGGCATTAGGATTAACTTCTTTCGCACAATTGTACTCAAACATGTTCTTCCTAAATCACCTTGTTGTGAAAAATCAGCACAAAGAAAATCCCTCCATGAACTAAACAACCTCTCATAGATGAATTTGTGCTCTTGTCCTTCAGTACACTGGCCATTGCAATCCATACCTTTAAGTTAGTTAGTTTTTTTGGGTTTTTTGTTACGTTGAGATCTCCCGGACTGTGCATCCCCCCGTTGCGCTCTTGGTACCTTCGGAAAGCCCTCAGCGAGGAGGGGTGCACAGGCTTTGCTTCATGGCATTTGGATCTATAGTGTGAAAGTTATTGAATCTCAAAAAATTTAGCGGATGGAGCTTCTGCGTGAATTTCCCTGCAAACAGTGTCTGTGAAGTGATAACTTAAGTTAACTTACCACCAGCTTGAACTTACGGTGGTATCAAGTCTCTGCGTAGGCAAGGTAAGCTTTTACGGAGTACTAAGTTCCTGTAGCTTGTGACTGGTGGCAGCAACTGAAATATCCAATGCTGTCAATTTGCTGTTCCAATGCCTGCAGACAGCTCCACATGGCCGGGCTGGATTGAGCCCCTCGCTCGTCCCCCCCCCCCCCCCCCCCCCTACTAGTTTAATCTAGGGGTGCATGCAAATAAAAAAGACCCCCTCTTTTGGGGGCCTCTCATTGCAAATATGAATTCAAAATTTGCAAATTTTATCATGTATGGCAAATTAAAAAATTCAGGGTTTTCCCTTGGGAATGAGCAAGGGGTCAATCTGCCCCGGCCCTCCACATCAACTACAGTAAGTTACTACAAGAGCTGACTGCGCTCTGATTTACTACTCTACCGCCGTACTTGGGGTACTCTTTGAGGCCCTGTGACGCGGGCAAGGAGAATTGACCCCTCATTCTCCCGCAGGAGGGTAATTGTAAAAAAATTCAGTTGCCCCCTATTTTGTGCCGCATTTTTTGGTATTTCTTCATCTCTTCTCCCACCTCATTTGGGATCTTTGATTGCAAATATGAATTCAAATGTTGAAAATTTTATCATGTGTTGCAAAAAATTTTAAATAGTATTTAAAATGCTAAGCAGTGAGGGGGGCAATTCACCTTGGCCATGTGACTCTCATGTACCAAGGAATTTTGATTGAACTAACTCAATAAGTGCATGTTGAAAATATTACTATACTAAGTGCAATGACTAATTTTCAAATGTTCAAATATAACTTAGGACTGCATTCAATATTTCTTTGGAATGACATTCATTTTGCATCCTCACTAGTTGGGAAAACTAGGGTAAGTTAATTCCACTTGCTAGATGTGGAAATGATTGTTGAGAAGAAGAATACAAAAATTTGTCCTAGTGATGGGTGTGACACATTTCACTACTTCTTGACTTTTGAAAGTTCAAAAATAATAATAAAAAAAAAAATAGTCATGAGAAGATAATACTAAACATCATGAGATCTATGCAAAATATCAAGAAATCTACACAAAACATCAAGAGATTTATATAAAACATCCAAAGATCTGCATAAACATTGAGAGATAATTATTTGGAGATCTCCAGATGTTTTGTCTAGAATTCAAAGAATAGTCCCAAAATAGCATTGTCTTGCACTGATTTCCACAATAATGAAATCTTACAGTCATATTAATTTATTATTTTTTTCCCCTCATTAAATAGGACAAATCAATGCAGCTTAAAAAAAATAGTGATACAAGCTTGAGTCCAACTACACTGCACAACACCAACAAGATGCTTTGGGCAGCTATCTTAGTTTACAACTGCCAAGGAGGATTGGCCCTCTTGTCGCCACCCATGATAAAATTTGCAAAGTATGAATTTGTATTTCGAATCAATGGCCAAAAATTAGCTAGGTGTATAAATATAAAATGAACACAATACAAAATAGAGGAGAATTTTTACAGTTACTCTCAATTGGGGCAATAAGAAGGTCTATCCTCCCTAGCCATTTACAACATGGGTACCTATGTATTGAAAAATCGTAATAACTATAAAAGTAATCTTAAAATTTGGAATAAATTAACCCCTTAGACTTAGGGGATATTGTTCTCCTAGGTTGAACAATGGTGTGTCAAAATGGAATATAGACCTAAATAAATTTGATCCATCAATTACAACTATATTGTTAAATCTATTTTTGCACTAAGCAATAATGTTGAATACTTGAAAACAAGAATTGATAATTCTTTCAAGAATAGTTTGCACATTATATATGTGTAATTTTTACTAAAAACTTCTCTTTAACCCCTAAGTGCTCTGACATCCATTTTTTGACGATGAACATATTGAATCTCAAGTTTCATCCTCCTTATTGTTTGGATGAAAGTTATTTTAATTTTTGGAGATACTTTATTAAGTTGTTGTCCTATCTTAGGGTTGGATTTGGTGTCACTAGAGTACATATGTTTCTAAAATTATAGATGTGCAAATATGTCAAGTGGTCGACCAAGCCAAAATTGCACGGACTTTAGTTCAAAATGGGATTTTCCAAAATGAGGTCATAGATGTTAAGAACATAAAAATTTGAAAAATTCACCACGTGAAGAGAACCACATTTCAAATCCATTCCAGAAAAAATTGCTCAAAAAATGATAATATTTTGCTTTTAATCGAATTTTGAAGGAAGTTTGAAATTTTCCTTTCAAAATTTATAATAAATATTGGTAATAGCATTGGTGAATCTTATTGTACGGATGGAATCTACAATTCTCACTCTACAACTTTTATATGTATGTCATTTCCAAAATACACTTCCAAATTTCACTTTATAATGATTTTTGTAAAATTGTCAATTCTGGAGATGAATTTGGACATTTAGGGGTTCAATTCTAGTCTTATGGGGATTTTGAAGGATTTTACTATTTTTATTTATTCAAATTGTTGTTGATAGGTCACTTTTTGAAGTAAAATAGTTATTTCTTGAGGTCGAATGTACATATACCCCTAGAACTATAAAATATTTGCAATATTTTTTTGGAGACCTACACCATACAAGTGTAAGAGAACTAACACAAGAATTTATTGATATTTAGATGGATGGAAAGAACAATTATTTTTGTACCCTAAACATGTTTGTATTCATTTGTATAGAACATGTTTGGAATTTGAATTTGTGGTTCTTAAGGGGTCAATGTAGAGGCACCTAGTCCTAAACAAATTTTGGAAATATGAACATTGAGTGTTTTCTTGACCTTGGAAGGATGCCAGCCTATGACCAAGGTAGTCACTTGAAAATGGTCTAATTTTTAGATAAATAGGTGCATTCTTCATTTCCATAATAATCTAGAAAGCTATCCATTGCCTACTTTTTGTCTATAGCGTCTTAATAAGGTTCATTCACAAATATAGGATTTGTGAATGAATGACAAAAATGGTTTGGGTTTCTCGTTGAAATCTCACTTTGATATTGTACAATGGAAACACCTAAAACCGTCAATACAAACAATTCAATATAGTCGGAGGCACCTTTTTCTAGAGATTTTTTTTTGTGGTATTAGCAATTGAAAATCATGAATTCCAAAAAAATTAAAATTCTTAGATCTAGCATGCAATTTTTATGAATTTTCAAAGTGGAAGCTCTATCGACCATTGAAACCATCACATAAGAAGATTTGAAAATTGAAATCTGATAAAATCAAAAGTGAACTAATCACATTTAAGTAAGGGGACAATTTGATGATACTTTGGAAGGAGACTTTAAGGGAAGTCTAGGGACACTTCAAAGAAAATCTTTTGTGCATGAATGAGTATAAGGGCAATTTTGGGTGTTTCTACCTTATAGTTTGTTTGCCAATGATTTTTCTAAACTTACATGTCCCAAAGCCTAGGTGGCTTCAATATTATTTGTTGCACCAGTATTCTGGCAATATTTGAAGTTAGGGGGACAAATTCATCTTGACAATAATATTAAATTGAGAGGCAAATATTTGGCTTCAAAGGCTATTACAACAAATAAATGTAGGCAAAAAAAATTCTAGTCTAGATAACTATTGCAAGCACAAGAACTAGAAGCTCAAAAAATCCTAAACTATAGAACTACCAATTGAAGTAAGTTGATGATATTAAAACTTGCAAGTCCGAGAAAGTGGCACTGACAACTTGGGTGAAAGGGAAAGCTCACTCTTGGGCGTGGCGACTGGTGCCTCAACGATTGGCTCCCACCATTGGATGGCCACCAAATTTTTGGTGATAAAAAATAAAAAATATTCTTTTATTTCCCATTGTTGAGAGAACCCAGCCTTGTGATGTCGAAAATTGACTCTTTTTTTTGCCAGAAAAACAAACAAACTGCCGTAGTTGGTACCTTGTAAATTCATTTTCCTTTTGCAACCATATTTAATTGTAACTGAAGGTGCACGCCTATTATGTCGCCACTCCTATGACAGAAACAGGCGCCTCCACTTTACATATTAGGAACATTACTACCGGTAAGTTATTCATTTGTGGCCAGCCAGGCCTCCGGCCCCTCTCTTGGAGATAAAGCCCACCTCCATAAAGCCTACCTTAACTGCTAACCTTGGCAACGGCTACAGGCAGAACCGTTGCAGCACACAACAAGGCTTTGGAGCCTGCTCCGTTCCGTTGCACTTCTGCCTTTCGTATTCAGGGCTTTCTTGCAGGAATTTCATCGCTCAGAATGAATTAAGTTGTATGACCGTCACACAGAGACTTCTGATTCATGAAATGGACGACATACATCAGTATTAAGTTAACCCTGGAAGATATAGGCTCCAAAAAGTAGCTCACGGTTTCAACTACAGTGGCATTTGTTCATAGAGAAAAATGGATGATTTTTATCTCGTTAATTTGTGTACAACTTTTGGTATTGGGATACCCGGTATCGGCGTAATTGTGTAAAATTTATGACACAGTAGCTTTACTTGCTTCATTAGAGGGTTTTGTTTCAGAAAATAGAATGCCGGTGCCGTGTTCAGGTGCACTCTTGGCTTCTAAGACTTCATTTCGACAATCATGATTTCTTTTGCTTTTAGATGAAGACAGACAATTAAGCTTACTGGATCTAGGTTCTACTTGGTCGGAAAACTTCGACGCTTACCCTTCACACAATAACATGATCCAACGTGCACAATAAGATCCTTACTTTTTTCGGTTGGACAAGTAAAAGAATATAGTAGGCAGAATCCAGCTACTTGTAAATCTTCTAGTCAACCAAAGAGTCTTGAGATCTCATCTTCCACATTGCATACATACCAACCATTTAGGTCCAACAACAATCTCTAACCTACCAGTTATCGATAACATGTCAAAAGAGATAAGGGGCACAAGAGGAATGAAATATCACAATTTCAACAACAATTTCAAGTCAACAAAAACAGTCAACAATACAATGCCATGAGATAACCCAGTGACATAATGCCTTGAGATAGAACAATGATAACATAATGTTACAATGCCTTGACGTAAGTCATACTTCAATCTCTAATAGGAACTACTCTAAAACAACATCCTACACACTAATTACACAACCAAATATATTCATTGGACCCCACTACAGTAGGCACACATTCAAATATATTCTTTTGGAACCCCAAGCATTCAGATCCAAGAGGTCCAGGTATATGTGTAGACCACTATTGATACGAGTGGCCGAGTATTGATACAAAGAATCACAAATGTACATAAGGGAGGGGACAAAAAGAAATGGTGCCGCTGCTCAACAGCCAGTTGAACCCCAGCAGAGTACACTACATCAGTAACCACACTTCAGTGCGCTCCAGCAGCTCCGTCAGCAGCAGCTTCTTCCGCATCGCTGCTGCCGATCGATCTCAAGTGACAAAAATCTGCTTCTACCAATGCAGACTAATATGACTCTTCCTCTGGCACAAGCTTGTAAGCACTCTTTCAAAAGCAGCGTCGTATCGCAGATCCGTGAAGTCGGAAGCTCTATTTCTGTGGAGGTGAAATATTGTAACAATGAAGTATCGGAGGATGCCGACAGTCTGTGATCCTGCATTGCAAAGGATATGACGGCAAAAATGTTGTACACTTGAAAACTTGTTGCAGCATTGCATCCTCCGACGATCACCAGTTCTTTGACACAAATGGTGAAAATTGGCAGTCTCGGTGAGCGTTGAAAAACGCTCGTGGCGCTCAACAGAGTCTCATTGTACATTGCTGAGGAAGGCGATGGCGGTAGTGGGGAAGATAAACGCTTCAACCCTAGCTTTCGTCCTCGAACTGGACTTCTTCCATGAACCCAAGCGCCTCCATGGAAACATAGTCCTGGTTTCGGAACTTGCAAATGAACTGCACCACCCGGTAAGCATCTTCAAAATTCGACATCGGACCAAGCGACACTTGCACGCAGTTGAACTTCGGCGTCTGTCCGAAAACCCCAACGCTCTTCACTCTCTCCTTGGGACCTCCAAGCAAATTCGCCACTCCAGGATTACTAAACGATCCCACGGCGAGAGTAATCTGGTTCTTGGCCGCCAATCGCTGCACCAAGGATGGCATAACAACCTCACCAGTACTATCAAGCACGTTAAAGGAAATAATGTTCCCTCGATTCTCCGCCATGTAAGGACTGTACACATTCGCCAAGCTCCAGTCATCGGGGTCAATATGGCGCAGTCCCTTGAGCTTTTGCACCATCCAAGTCGCGAGCGCCATCACGCGAGTGTTGATCACGTCGAGCCCCACCGCCTGCAAGTGTTGTAACCCAAGATCAAGCCCGGCGAACGACAGCTTCGAGAGGCTCTCGTCTTCTGCAACGATGTGGAGATCCTTCGCATTGAGAGGCGACGGCTTCGGTGTTAAGGTAATAGCATTCGAATGCGAGGAGACGGTGAAGCTCGCTCTTCGAATAAGCAAAAAACCCATTCCCGAGGGGTACCCAACGATGTTTTGAAAGGATCCAAGGACGAAGTCTGGTTGGTTTTGCGTCAAGTCGAGAGTCCCCGTTGGCAGCAACGTCGACGCATCTAGCAGCACATGCCAGCCGGAGTTTCGGGCCTTACCGATCCAATGCATAGAGTGCCGTATCCCCGTGATGCTCGACTGCGCGGGGTACACAAACAAGCTGCCGCTGGGTTGGAAGAGATGCCGTTTCATCAATGGCCGGATGGAAGATTTCGACATAGACAGATCCGTTTCCTCCAATGGTGCCATCACAGGCTTCCCTCCCACTTTCAACGCCGCGGCCACGAGCTGATTCACCGCGTCGTGATTATCTTGGCACAGCAAAAGCGGGCTATTCTTTTGAAACGGATACGCATTCGCCACCAAGCGATACGAAGCCTGGAGTCCCGTTGTGAAGACCGTAGTGTACACCGAACGATTCGTGTTCAGCATTTTCAGTAATCTACCTTGCGCCATAGCCGCATATTCTACCAGGGAGCTGGATTTTGTTCCGAACATGTGCCCTTCCGCCATTACGATCCGCATGTGCTCTTCCATTTGGAACCGCGAAGAGAGCGCCAAGCTTGCGTGATCCATGTAAACGTGGCGGTGCAGCGCCAGCTTCGGATACTGGTCGCGCCGCACATTTTCCAGCGCGAGCATTTCAAAAAACGCCGTGTTCGCTTGCAGAAACTTCTCCTCCGCATCGGCATACTCCGCCGCTTCGTCTACGCCATCATCCGCCTCCGATTGATACGAGGCCGCGGACATGGACCGATCGAGGTGCTCGTCTTCGTCGGTGGACGACGACTCGCACGTCCAACTGCGGCCCGAGTGGTCGCGTCGGCTGTCGACGTTGCGGGGGCGCGAGCTCAACACTGGCTCGCAGCTCTTGCGCCGACTGCCGTCATTGGAGTGAAACGCTCTCTCCACTTCCGCTGTCCAGCATTTCCTCTGGGACTGCTCCTTGATGACTTCCACGCTCTTCCTCCTGGCGAACGAGACAGGGCTCCGCGCGGACAGCACCACTTCATGCGAGGAGGGAATCAGCGTCGTGTCAATGGTGTACTTGCTCCGATGCGCCTTCTTCGTCACTGCCACGGGCGTCGTCGCGGGCACGCGGTAGAAACTCTCGGAGGCGTACCCCGGATCTTCACCTCTCAGAATCCCTCGGATCGTCTGCTTCTTGGTGCCCGAATGTGGAGACCACACAGTGCGCTCATTGTCACTCTCGGCCTGAAATCCCATCACAACGCACCATAAATCTCCTTGTCCAAACCCCAAACCCTCAGAAACAAAGAATCCAGCACAAAAAAACCACCTCACTGACCTAACCAACAAACACACACCAAGATTAACACAATGCCGAGAGCTCCAGCCACCCCAACACATGAGATTGCATTCCACGCACGCTCGATTCCAAACATACCTGAGCGTGAGCGTGCGACCCGGATCGCAGCTTGCTAAACTTGTGAAACATGATCCCTCGCTCGTCTAACTACCCCTCTCCTCCGAATTCCAGCATCGGCCACTTGCAACACTACCACCAAAATCTCCTTCACAACCTCTTTCACAGTCCTTGCCCAATCCTCCACTCCACTCCCCTGTCCGCTTCTTCACACCTTTTACACCCAGAATTCCATCTTCCTCACAAGCTCACCCCCACTCTCCCTCGAATCCCCCCACCCTTGCAACCTACCCAATTGACAACAGACACAACCCAATTCCGAGACTACTGAGTCTAGCTAAAATGAAGAATTGCAAGTGTTGTTGGGGAATGTGAAAATGCAACCCCTGGATGCCGATGAAAAGGCGGTTGATAACTAGGAGAGAAGTTGGTGCAGAAGTTGGTGCAGGGTTGATGAAGTGAACTGAAGCTCGGCAGGCGGGCAGGCTGGGGTGTGCTCAAGTAGAAGGCACTGAATTGTGAGAGGGAGGGAGGGTGCGGAACTGCAGACGCCGGAGACACGGAGCTGGGCTGGCTTTCAAACCGAAGGAGGCTAAAAATGGGGCTGTGGGCAAGAGCACGCTTTGATTGCCGCTGCTTATTATAGCGAAGCCTCGGAATGCTCGCAATCCCGGCAGCGGGGCTGCTTGGTGAAGGGTGTTCGGCCCGCCTGTTGCCCTACCTATTCCCCACGCGCAGACGCGCTGCGTACCGCATCTCTAAGTTACCAACTGTCCTCCTGTACTGGGCCTTCGGGAGCCTGGGGCCCGGGCGTGACAGTCGTACCGGTACATGCCGTCGCGCCTTCCCTTTTTATTATTTTTATTTGTCGTCGTGTCTGGCGTCGGTCACGACGGGCTCGCTTCTCCTGTTTTCTTATTCATTCGGGTTTGGAGTATTGCGCCTGCGAAAGGAAACGACGAGAACAATCAGTCCCCTCGACTATTACCCCCCCCAAAACGGAGTCTACAGTGGCTCAGGCTGTCGTAAGTATTCTTAAGAAGATGAAGAAGAGGAGTAACTCTGGTCATAATTGACCAGCGTGAATGAAGAGTCTGTTGGGGATAGTTCTACTATCTAAGTCATGTAAGTATTCTTACATTTTAAAAATTGCCATAACTAATTGAGAAATTAGATTTTTTCAAAAAAAAATTGGACAAGTAACACACTAATATAAATTCATTTTCCAAAAAAAATTTAATCAAATTGATTATTGAAAAAAAAAATGAAATTGAAATAATTTTTTTCAAAATTTCTTTAGTAAGGTAAAACAGCCCATTACGATCAGAATTAGGAGTTCATACTCATACCATGGCTGAAATTTTTTCATTTTTTTTCCACATAAACACAAGTTTGAGAAACAGTGAGAGCATTTGAAATTATATTTTTTTTGACAAAGTATGAATTTGCTATGAATTTTTGAAGTGTTCAATCCATCATGGCCCATAAGAGTTTGTAGACTACCCCAGAACCAACAAAATTTGTATCCATCATGCTCATCTTACACACCTAAAGCAGTCACAATAATTTCTAATGTGAAAGGCCTAAAAAAGTCACTTCCTACAATGAAATTACATTGAAAAGTTAGAAGTTCCTAATGCAGTCACTAATCACTCCATTACTGTTAGGTAAGACATTGATTGTGGTCCAAATCTCATTTACTAATAAAATCCATGATGGGGTCTGAAAAAACCCACAATGGGGTGACTTGCTAGGTGACCACTATGGGTCATCTAACCACAATGGGCTGATTTACCTTACTCCGTAAGTAAAGTAAGAATTCTTTTCAGAATTTTGTAGTAAGAAAATTCCAAAAAATTCAGAATTTTATTGAGTGAAATATTATTGATTAAAATATGATTCAACATAGTTACATCTCTTATAATTCATTCCAAAAATCTCCCCCAAAAATAGTATATTGAAAATTTAAGCATTTTATACACTTTTCGAATTTTCCATAATTTCTGGAGACTTTTGGAATGAATTATAAAAAAAAATATAGAGTCATAATCAAATTGTAATACTTCACTCAATAAAATGCAAAATTCTTACTAAAAAAAATAAAAAGAATTATCATTGAACAAAATCTTTTAAAAATTTAGTCGTGTTTAAAGTTTTTTTCACTAATAAATTTGATTTAATCATTAAAAAATGAAAAAATTACTCTATGCAAATGTGTTGCATGTACCATCATATGTCCAGATTTTGATTAAAATCTCTAATTTCTCAATTAGGTTTGGTAAGTGTACCAAACATTTGGAGAGAGCTTCTTTAATTTCTAACGTCACAAGTTTCAGCTCAAGCCGGTCAATGCTCTCTCACTCACATAAACATAAAAGCACCATTTTTATTTATTTTTAAAAATTGACACAAGATAATTAATAAATAAAAAAAATCACTTCCTCTACAAATTAGGGAATGGGTTTGATTTTTGATTTTTAGGAAACTTCAGATATTTCATTTTTTTACCTTTAATTCTATTCTATTTTATGCTGATTCCATTGGACTGGCTGACAACGAAGCCACAAATGAGTTTCAATTTTGGGTTGTGACAGAAATGGAACTTGTATTTTCTATGTTTATAATAATTGTGCTGGGTACTCGGTTTCCATTCCTGTTTGAGCCAAAATTTGATAGCCAGTGATGTTTTCACACCTGTGCTGCCCATTGGAATAATTCACAATTTCACACAGTTTTTGCTGGATGTTTTAACTTTGTTTTTAGTAAATGGAGAATTAGGGAGAACCTGCTCTGACTGGCTTGATTTCTTTTTCTGAGACAAGTGGACCTTGAAATCCTTTGATTATTTTAATGTGGAAATTTTTGACTTCTATTTTTAGCGCGGTATATTTTTCCCTATTTCCCCTATTTTCCCACATGAGTGGAGCACATATCTTTAGGTATTGTAAGAAGGGACTGAGAAAATCAAGACACCGAATTGCTCAGCCTGCGGTTAAGGTTTGACCGTTGTCACGGCTGAATCTTTTCTGCACTAGAAGTGTAAAGCATTCATTTGTTACACCTCCCCCAAAGTAAGTTCATTGGAAATGTAAAAGGGGATGCAAACATTGACCGTTGCCAATTAAAATCTAGTAAGTTCCTCTATCAATGGAACTGGTCATTATGTTTCCAAAATTAAAAAATTAAAAATCTAATAAGTTAGCACTTTGCACTTTGCGGTGAGTCACCCAACGGCAGCTCGTGGTGTGGAAATACAGTGTATATTTTTTTTTTCTCTACCAATGGAAATTGGGCCAGGGTGAATTGACCCCCTCATTGCCCCACAGTTTAAGCACTGAATTTTTTTAATTGCAACACATGATAAAATTTGCAAATTTTGAATTCATATTTGCAATCAAAGGTCCCAAATTTGTTAAGAGTGATGAAGAAATACCAGAAAATGCGGCACAAAATAGAGGGAATTTTTTTACAATTACCCTTCACTGGGGCAATGAGGGGGTCAATTCTCCCTGGTCTGGAAATTGTCTGTGTGTTTCAAGAAAATAAAAATACAGTGTAAATTAGCTTTTACACTCCGACTGAGACAAGGATACCTCATATTTAGTTAATATTTTGTTTTATTCATCATGTGTTTGTTTGAAAGTTAAGGAAAGCTTGGAAAGAATGCAATTCCAAATTTGGCAGCTTGATTTGTCTGCAGGATTTTGGAACATCTGAACTTTGATGAGTCAGCCCCCACAAATGCAACAGTGAAAAACTCCTCCTACAGCTTGATATACGAGATTTTTGAAAAATACTGTGAACTTTGCTTGTATGCTATGTATAGAAATTCAAGCCCACCTTCTGAGCTTCAACAAAGCTATTCCAGATTTCAAGGGAGCCCACAATCTAATATACATGGATTTCATGTGAATTGATAATAAGTTTGCATTTTTTTTTTTAACAAATGGAAATCCATAATAAGTTTGCATTTAGTGTAAATTAGAGTCTCAAATCACAGCTTTACAGGTCAATATACGGGGGCAAAATTGGGCACAGCCACTTGGAGAACTTGCTATGGTGTTCCCCGCTCTGTTTCCAATTGTTCAGAATCTGGTAACAGTGGTGGTGGAGGGTGGTGGAGGATTAGCTTCATCTTGAACATCAGTGTTACCACAAAATTTTATTTTTGTGAAAATTGGTACAATACAGTAATATTTCATCCTGTATTCATGCAAAATAGTGTGAATTTGGTAAAATGGTGTCACATGCACTATTAGGACAGGCCAGTGTAGCTTGTAATGTGGTTTCCAAGGTTTTGAAACATTGTGAACTTCTAGCTCCTGAGCAAAAACCTTAGTTAGGTACATATAAGCTTACTGTGAAGCACAAGGAAAGATATAAAATTCAATGGAGGTTTTAATACACTTCATGGAGAATACAATCATGCAAGGAACAAGTGAGGCTTCGGACAGTTCGAACTTTGATTTACCATGAAAGAGGTATTGGGGGATAAGTTATACAACCTACAAGAGAACCACTTTGTCACACTCCCTCCAATATAGACAAATGTGTGTAATTCTTTTGTAGCTCGTATTGGTTCCCCCACTAGAAGAAAAATGCGTCTCTTACAACTGATTGAAATGCAATTACGGTCCTATGCAACTGCCCTACAACTACAATCCTTGGTATTTGCACCAACTTTGACATAGTTACATTGTAGTTGTAAAAGAGTCACAAAGTAGTCACTGAATGTAGTCATAGTTACAAGAATGTAACAGAAGAGTTGATGTGAGGTATTTTACATCCAATATTTATTAAAATAGTCAATGTGAACAATTTTACATTTTGTGGAGTCAAATGTGTCTATCTACAATTGCTTATAATCTAAATTTGGTAGCAATTCATTTAGAAAGAAACTCCAGTGCAACTAGAGTGCAACTAGAAAGCAGATGTGGTGCAACTACAATGCAACTAGACTACGACTACAATTCAACTAGAGTTTGTCTAAAAAATGACTAAACTTTAACTAGAATACAACTAGCATGCAATTGAGAACCAACTAAACTGCAACTAGAAAACAACTAGCTTGCAACTACTAAACAACTAAAATGCAACTACTATTAAGTCTTTTATTAGTTATCCCATATCAATTGTCAAGAATACCATTAGGTTAGACATATAAGAATTGTAAGTTATAGCATTCTTGAATAATGAATTTTGATTACCAAATTCTAATATCTCTACATGTTGTAGATTTTTATCCTTTGTAGATTTCTATAATCTACAAAGATTTATAAACATTTAAAGTTTAGGAAATCTTTAGATTTGACAATCTAAAAAAAAGATAAATATGAAATTCTGAATGTACTAATCTATGAATTACAAAAAAATTGTAATTAAGTTGCAAACTAATAGTACACCAATCGGAAACCAGTTGCATGCGAGTCACAAACTAGTTGCACACTAGTTGCAAGTTAGTCACAAATTAATCACATACAAAAGAACTTTCACATCATCAACCATGTCAGAAGAGTTCATTGACAAACTTTCAAGTAGGCTGTTGGATAAGAAACAACCTTGAATTTTTTGCAACTACTTTACAACTAGTGCGACTTGTCCACTACAATTGTGGGCTCTAAATTGTCACCTAGTTGCAAACATCTCAAACAACTACAAACCAGTTGCAAACAGTAGTCGTAGAACCTCTTATTTTCTTCTAGTGCCACCTCCAACAAAAAAAATAATACTAAGAGGACTAAGGTAAACTAACCTATGGTAGGAAGAATCACAAGTTTGCTCTATTGGCATTGTTGAAAAATTTCAATTTTTTTCCAAATAAAGACAAATGTGAGAAATAGAGAGAGCATTTGAAATTTTTTTCTTTTGAAAATTTATGAATTTGTTATGAATTTTAGGAGTGTGTTGTCAAGTTGGCTCAAAAGAGTCTCTAGACTATCCCAAAACGAACAAAAAAGTGTATCCATAATGGTCATCTTACTCACTTAAAGCAATCACTAGCATGGCCAGAGCATGACGGCCTAAAAAAATTACTTTTTGTGATGAATTTACATTCAAAAGATGGAAGTTCCTAAGGCAATTACTAATCACTCCATCCATCACCATCATCCAAGACATTGATCGTGGCCACTAATTCAACTAAATATAGCTCAAATGTCATTTATTGAAAAAGTTTGTCATAGGTTGATGCAAGATTTTAATGGGTCATTTCCTAAATATTCATGATGGGTCTTTTACATATCATCGGCTAGTTTCCTTTATATGAAATTTCCTATTAGTGAGGAGGGAATTAGCATCACCACAAACTTTTGCTTCTGTCAAAATTTGTACAATGCAATAATATTTCAATCTACGTTAATTCAAAATAGTGTGGCTATTACAAGGGTATCACACTCACTGCTAGAATAAATTAATAAAAGTTATTTAGGATTCATGTAAAGTAACTACACCTAAAACCAACCCTACAAATTCTTGCCTAAAATGTACCCCCATTATTTGAGGGAGTCTAGGGTTGGTTTTAACCCCCAAAGGACCAAGGCCATTTTTCTATCAAAAAACACTCAAAACTGCCATTTCTGTTGTGTTCACCAAAGAAAATTTAATAAAAAATTCTTTTAAAGAATCTAACTGAAGGATCTTGTACTTCACTTATCTAAGACAAAGTGGTAAAGATTTCATGAAGTTCAACCATATCAATTGAGAAATAATAACATTCAAAGTTGAAAAAAAAAGGTTTTTGAACACTAGCCTACAATTTCAAATAACTTTGACTGCCTTTGGTTGAATTTTTTTGCACTATGGACTTTGAATTAAAATTTTTACTATACATGAAAAAGTTTCAAAAAGTTTCACTAAAAATTGAGGTCATAGAAACCTACCTCAAATCCATTATGTCCTTTGAGGAGACAATTGTCCTCTAGGTGTTAAAAAACACTTCTATTCAACACTTTGAGAATTCATAGTTTATTCACACAATGTCCAAAAAGAACATTCTAAAAGAATCTAGAATCCCTTTTCAACTACCAACAAGACCCTACAAATTTTTTTTAAATAGTAATGGAACTCATGCTTAATAGTATATTCAATTGATTTTCGTTGTAGGTATAGTTACTCCCCTAAAGTCTCATTGTCCCTATGGGGACAAAATGGATTTTGGATAGGCTTGTGTAAACTCAATTTTTGACATGATTTTTTGTAAGATAGAAAATGACATTGGCTTTATGGTAATATATTTTTGATTCCAATTGACATACAAGAGTAAATATTATACTACAATAAGTTCAAAATGGGGGGAGATTGGATAATTAAAAAAATCTACAAAATCTTGAAATATAATTTTAAATTTTTTTCTACTTGGAAAGCTTTAATTCATTCCATTTGGACTAATGATATACAAGTTATGGAGCTTCTTGTTTTGTAGGCAATCATATCATTTGCTTAAGAAAATAACCTACTAAATTTGTTTTAGAAATAAATTTTCAAAATTTATCTTAAGGAATGAAAATTGTATATTTCTTTTCAAGTTTTCCCCCTATACTTATAGCTCTAATCTT
Organism: Straminergon stramineum; assembly: GCA_963920665.1. Classification (NCBI taxonomy): domain Eukaryota; kingdom Viridiplantae; phylum Streptophyta; class Bryopsida; order Hypnales; family Calliergonaceae; genus Straminergon; species Straminergon stramineum. The sequence goes on from OY987264.1 coordinate 44,465,200, forward strand.
TCCAATACAAATATTTCTTAGACCATAATGTTTAGTGCAAAATTTTTAAGTTATGAAGATTCAAAGTTAAATACCCTAGTGAAGAAACATGCTCAAAAATATGCTTTCTTCACTTTAGATGCAAGTATCTGGAAATCTACATGGTGAAAGTTTCCAAAATTTCTTCCCCTCATTCTTATAATAGTCTAGTGCAAGATCTTACAATTACATATGCCAAAAGAACAATTTGTAGAGGTTTTTACTCTTTGCAATAGAAATGGCAATTTTGGAGTGTGTTGTGTATTTTTTTATAAAAAAGGGCCTCGGAACCTTGGTTGTTACTACACGTGAAGGTTTACTTCAACACCTAGATGCCAAAATTCAATTTCCATGTCAGATTCATGGGGATCCATGTCACCTTACACCATTCACAAAACATGTGTCACTTTTTACAAATATGACTCAACATCTGTCAAATTTGACCTTCGCATAGAGTAATTCAAATATGATTTAACCCCTAAAATTCCATGACTATGTTTTCATTGAAAATGCTCCAAAACTGCCAATTTTAGTACAAGTACCAAATTTTTGAAAAAAAACCTTTTGTTTGACACATGTAACCATAGGATCTTGTATTATGATGACTTGAGAGCATGTTGTAAAAATTTCAGAAATTTCCACCGCGGGGATTACAAGATATAAGCATCTAAATTCTTTGAATTCATTTTTTGCCCTACAAAAACCAGGGCATTTGTACTTCACAAGCTCACTTTTCTATGAAAAAATGTCCAAAATGGTGGTGCTTCTGTGGATTCTTTTTCCTAGACAAGTTGGCCACATGCTTGAAAAATTTCAAATCATTTGGAATTGTACAACATATAGGAAAAAATAGTAAGTAGATAGTAGTATAAAATGATTCAAAATACTAAATTGTTAAGAATTTAATTATGGAATTGAAAAATGCCATTCCCAATGGTTGCAATGTTATAATAAACAATCTACATCCTATGATTTTTTTTTTTCCAAAAATATGGAAAATTGAGTAAGATAAAGGACTTTAAAGTTTATTTTAGAGTAGAAAATCCATAATTGCCTACAAACAAAAAATCCTCATAACTTTTGACTCCTTAACCAAAATGGAATGATTCAAAGCTTTCAACATATATAAAACTCTAGAAAATCAATTTCAAGTTTCAGTTTTTAAAGAAAATGATTTTAAAAAAATTGTGTGGACTACCCATTTACAAAAAAAAGTAACATATTAGGCCATAACTTTTGGCTCCTATTTCCAGATGTCATGAAATTTTGTGCATATGAAGGATATTCCTCGTCTCCATTTTTTGTTAAAATTTTGGCCAAAAATATGGAAATCTCCAACCACATGTATCTGCCCCAAATTGCTATGTAGCCAAAAAATGCATATAGGTCCTTTCCTTTAGGGGTTAACATGGAATTTGCCCTTCATTTATGCCATTAATTTCCTTGTGTGGGCTCCTTTTCGAGTCCTTCATTTCCCCTAAATAATTTGTTTGTCTTCTAGTCTTCAGAACCTCCTGAATCCACATACCTCACAGTACATACTGTATCAAGCTTCTCCTGTACCTGTCCAACTCCACCTGAATCAATATGGTTGGGGTTCATGCATCATTCTTTCTATTTATTTATTTATTTAGAACCAAACGGACAATTTCCATTGTCATTTATTTATTTTGAACAAATGGGTGAGATTCTTTCAATTTGGACTTCCTCCCTCCCTTGATGATGGTTTTGTGCTTTTGTAGGTGACATTTTTGGCCCCTTCATTTAATACGTGGAACTGCCCATTGGGTTGCCTACCTGGGTGGGGGGGTGCTTTTCCCCTTTATTTGCTGCCCCTTCAGAATCCCTTGGATAGCGGTGGGCGACTGAATGACAAAGGACTATATTATCATATGTTAGTGGGATATATCTTAATTTAGCAGCTGACTGTGGCATAATTATGCCCACATTGGTCATTCCTACAGTAGTGGCCTCCCAGTTATTATTGGTTGGCATCCTATATTATAACTTTTTTAAGGCAAAAAAAAATGTTGTGGGCTACACGGAGGATGCCATGATGCCTGAAGGAGGGCCCTATGACGAGTTAGCTAAAAATGTTCTCTACAGTAGATGCGGATGCAAATTCAAGGGCGAGGATTGATGGCTGGGTCAACTGGGTTGGCAACATCTTCAGTTCACATTGATGGAATGGGGGACCTGGCCAACAAATATTTTCACTACTTTTCCTTTACACTTGCATCAGCAGTGATTCCAGAACTAAGTTAGTTTATGGAATTTATTGCAATATGCTAGCTTCAACATGAGACAAAGTAATATTTGAAAAAAAATAGAAAAGAAAGGATTTTGCAAGTTGTGAAGGATTATTGGGAGTAATATAACACAAAGCTAACTAAATAGATGCTAATTCCAATGTGGAGAAAGTTGATAATTGACTATCAAAATGTATAGGTTGTTGCAATCTTGGCTAAAACCTAATTTTTTTCAAGGATTTTTTCCAATAGACATTTAGCTATTGAAAATTTTTAGGAGCAATGGAGAGAATTTTAGCCAATTCTGTCATTGATGCTTAGGAGTATAAGACTCTTTAGACTCCATTTTGTAAACCAAAACATTGTAAGGTTGAGGCACAAATAGTTGATCATTTAAGCAATTTTGGAGCAAATCATGAATGGAATGAGGTGGTGGAAATTTTCCTATGTAGGGAGATAGGAAATATACAAATTGAAAAATTTTCAGATTTTTATTTCCAAAATTAAATTACTGTGAATTTTGGGAGCCAAAAAATACTCATGACCCGTAGCCAATGTCTATACTCTTCCAATTTCAATCATTAAAGAATTACATTTCTACTTACTACTTACTACTCTCTTGCTTAATACTTTGAGACATGTGTCATAACCTTATTAGTCCCAACCTTGATAGGGACCAAAAAACACATTCCAAACTTGGGTTGGAAATTTCTGTTTGCCCTCAGTTGAAAATACTGCACCCTAAAAGTTGGGTATTGGGCATGGTTGGCAATTAGTGACCCTATCTTATACCCAAGCAATGGTCTTCCCCCATGTTGGGCAAGTATTATGCCTCCTTACATGGCTAGGTGAGAGATTCTCAATTAATTCAAGGATTGTGGTGGATAGAAGAGACATATACGACAATTTTGTTCTCTTGGAAGGGATCCCTTTTCAAGAATGTGAAAGGGACCCCTCTATTAGTGGTATACAATGCTATGATATGGCTATGTGGTATGATACTTTTTTGTGTAATAGAATATTTGTTTGAAAAGGTAATTTAGACTACTAAAAGATACTTTAGTAGGCTTGCTAATGTAGCTTTGTTCGTGACTTGCCCAAATTTCTCACTTTCAAATTGGCCTCCCTTATATAGCATAGTTGCTGGCATCTGAGCCTAGGATCTTAGAGCCCATGAGCTTAGGAGCCTAGGCTTCTGTGTTATTTGTACCTATATTATAAGTACCTTCTATAGTTATAGGATGTTTATCAGTGTATGTTGTAGGTACCTATGTTATAATCACCTTCCATGGTTATATGAGGTTCATATTATAAGTGTGTATGTTGTAAGTACCTATGTTATAAGCACCTTCCATGGTTATAGGATGTTTATATAATAAATGCCTAATTACATTATGGGTGCCTATGCTTTAGGTGCCTATATTATAGGCTCCTTTCATGGTTATACACTAGTAGAAAACAACGTGTTTGTCAACAAAATTTAGTTGACATATTTTTTTGTTTTCTACCAAAAAACACAAAATCTTCCCTGATTGCAACGCAATTTTTACAAAAACATTGTTTTCGACTAATGATAGGATGTTTATATCATAAGTGAATAATCATGTTATGGGTGTCTATGTTATAGGCACCTTCCATGGTTATAGTATATATTTATATTACATGTACCTATGTTTCAAGCACCTTACATGGTTATAAAGTACTCATATTATAGGTATGTATGTTATAAACACCTTCAGTAGTTGTAGAATATCTACTTACACCTAAACTCAAGGCTCTCAATTCTAGGCTCATTTGCTAGTGTTGTTGCCTTATATAGTTATATAGTGACTACAAAAAACGGAATACTAAAATAAGATAATATTGTCCCAAACTCATTCACTTGTAAGCATGTGTAAATGCCTCATGAGCATCCTCAAATCATTAATGTTCATGGCAAAACTGCCCACCCAAACATTACTCACTTTTGATTTAAGTAGAATTAGGATTTTAGAATATTATCATTATAAATGCATCAAAACTACTTAAAATTGACACTTGAAAATTTGAAGTTCAATATGGGACAATTGAATAGTCCTTAGAAGTAAGCAAAAAGGCAAAAAATCAGGAAGCATTGTAAATTATACCTACACAAAGAAAGTCATGTAAATGGCTTGTGCCATTTGTACCATTTTCCTTTTGTAATCCCTAAGGACATTCTCAATAGGACTTGTATGCTCCCCCTCCAAATAAACTTCTAACTTTTCACTAATTTATAATTAGAACTTGAAATTTCTATCATTAGGAGCACATCCAAAAGTACTTTAAATTGGTACAAGAAAAAAGTTCAAATTTAGTCATTGGAAACATGAAAATAAATTGCTTCAAAAGCAAAAAGTCAAAAATTATAGTGGCTTTGACACATCACACTTACCAATGCAAAATTTGGCCAATTAGATGGCATTTGGAAGATTCTAGAATGTATTATGGATTAATGGTTGATATCCCCCAACATAGGCACTCTCATGGTCTTGGTCTTCTTGGATAGCTATGGGATTTATTGGTTGATAGGTATACACTCGCAAATTTAATTTTTGGAGATAATTGTGGGGTTCATTAATTGATAGGTATTGCACACTCACGATCTTTGCCTCAGCCTAAAATAATTGAGAGGGCTATTGATTGTTAGGTATTACATGCTTTTGTTTATCTGTGAAATTGGATTATTGTGTCCATGGCATCAATGAGGACAATGTTCATCTCCAATCTAAATCAACATTACATGTATTCTAAATTTTCATCATTTGAGGGCATAAATAAGCCATGATTAGTAAGGCCATTGAGGTGTCAAAGTATACGTTTGGCTAGTTGCTTCAAAAGTGTCTACTCAAGTGCGTCCATGTTGAGAGCTACAAAACTTATTGCTTAACCATTAACCCTAGAAGGGTTTGAAAGTTGTTGTATTGTATATTATGTATTTGGTGGTACTTGATCAAGAAAACATTGATCAAATACTTTTCAGTCTAAAGTAAATTAATGATTATGATAGTATGTAATTAGAAATGTATCATAACTCATCTATGTAATCACTAAATATGGGTCACATAGACAGACCCCAAGGGCCTTTCAAGGGTTAAAGGAAAGAACAGACCAATGATTGTGGAAATCATCCCTTTTGGAACCATGTGACATCAACTACTTCATAAAAAAATACTCATTGGAGGTCAAACTATTGAGCAAGATCTCTCCTTTTGGCACAAAAATCCAAGGATGAACAATTGCACTTTGTTCTTATGTAGGAAGATTCTTTGTCATCCATTGGACAAAAAAGTCCTATGTGTCATTTAACCCCTCATCGCCTAAGTCTTGAACGGGCTCAAAAATATCATTGCTTTTGAAGTCTTATAGATCTAAGGGTCACTTAGTTATTGAGATCTCAACCATACAATCTTGTAGTGTACATGTTGTAAATGACGTGAAACAAATTTGGAGTTATTTGGCCACAAAGATTGCAAGATTATAATGTTTTAGTGTTGAAAAAGGATGTTGAAATTTTCCTAGAAACACATTTGGAGGTGAAATTTGATTTCTAAACCTACTCAAATGAAAAAACTATAAATTGTTAAATGCTTCAAAACCAGTATATAGATACATTGGTGAAATAAAATATCATTCAATTCACCCATTGTGTCTACAAAGTGGCTTTGAAATTTCAAAAAACAACAAGAAAAGTTGCAAAAAACACATCAAAACTTGAACCTCCTTCTAATGAAGTACTTTTCATCCACTCATAATTTCTTGGATTGATGTGAAATTTTAGGCACACAAACTAGACAAGTATGCAAAACTTTCCTCAAAAAATTCATTAGAAACAAACACGGTATGAAGAAGAAACAAGTCATTGAAGTTCATTGTATTCCAAAAATTTTGGGAGTTTAAGCTTTGAATTGCTCCCAAACATTCAAAACAACTTTGATTGACATGAAAATTCTACCACAATAACTAGACTTCAAGGAGAACATAACCCAACAAATTTTATTGAAAGCTAACATTGTATGAAGGAGATATAGGCCTTGGAAGTTGTAGCCATCAAATGCAGTTTGGTGAACTCAAATAGAACGAGTGAACTTCAATTGACTTTCAAAAAATCAGTACATCTTGGATTGATCTCAAAATTTTACCACACAAACTAGAAGAGAGAATGAAAATTATCCAACAAGTTCTATTGAATTCTAACATGGAATGCAAAAGTTACAACACTTTGAATTGGACTTAAGACTATGTAAGGACACTTTTGGTCCACTCTGACGATGAGGGGTTAACGGTTAAAGATATCAGGTGTGGTGTTTGTTAGATACTTAAGGCTTTCTACAAGCAACTATTAATGTTGTGGATCGATTTTTGCTGTTCCAGTGTGTTTTTGAAGAGTTTCAATTGCAGGTCCATAGGCAAATACTGATTGAGTTGCATTCCTGAAGTTGGAATTTGCGTAGAAGTTGTTTGATGTAGCTGCGTTGATGGATGAACAATCCAGTTTAATGGAGTGCCGTCTTTCAACCTCAGTGTCAAGATCTATCATTCCGAGTGTGTTTTGAAGTTCTTGCTTCAGCCTATTGATTTTGGAGCTAGGTGTTCTATCTTGTCAATAGTAAATTGTCCATATAGCTAGAGTAGGAGAATCACTTGTTTGCCATCCTTACGGACAAAGTGTAAGTTGGCAACATTTTCACTGTTTGTCATTCCTTGACTAAACAACTAGAAATCAATGCATTTGAACTACCGTATGCTTTCTGAGCTTGTTTGAGACTATTAATAGTCAGAGTGCTCGGTTGATGCAGCAGACATTCGTGTGATCTTTGAAAGCAGGGAAATCTTGGAGGTATCTCCATCAAAACTTCTTGGTTCAAAGTGCCATTTAAAAAAACAATAGTAACATCAAAATAATTGGAGTAGATCCCATTTGTTCTTTGCAACTAGGGACTGAAGAGACTGCAGTTGTCCTGGTGGGCAATTGCAAGAAACACTTGTATTATTTGTTGCACTTTTTCTATTGTGTTGTGGGGAAAATTTTTTGGATTAATTTTTTGGATATCCAAAAAAGTATAGACAATTAGTAAAACATTGAAAATAATGTTCTCCCCAATCAATTTAGTGCTGAAAAAATATTCTCTAAAAGTTATGCACAAATAGAGAAACTAGAAATTTCAAGACAATATAAATTCTCATGTGTACATGCTTAGAATTTTTTTTAAATTCAAAAAATAAAATAATCTACGACTATTATTTTCAACCTAAAGGGACTCCTAATCAACTAGTTACATCTTGATAAAAAAAATGAATTTCACAATGAGTGATGATACAATAATGAAAAGATGATAACTATTCAATCAATATATGTTATCATTGCAAATATACTCAAATTTTCATTTGGGGATTCCAAATATTATGAAAAAATTCTAAAATGGTTATTAGGGAATGACATATTGAAATCCAATTGGGGGTATTTAAAAAATAAAAGATGACTTTTCTTAGATATGAATAAATGTCCTAATGTGTATAATGGTCTTATTGACGTTTGATATGAAGTTTGGGATCTTTCAGAGGTCTAAAACAAAAGTTATGGCCAAAAAACAAGAAGAAAAATATTGTCATACAACGAGTGACAAAAAATAGTACATTCAAGAGTTTCTTGCAATTTCCTTTGCTCCTTGCAACTGGTCTCGGGACTGCAATGATCATTGCCAAGTTCTTGCAGTATGAGAATACCGTCTATATCTTACAACCAAATCAACGAAATCTTGTGCAACTGACAATTAGATGACTAATCTATACGTTTGAATGAGGTGATCTTCTTCCGAAGTTGAATTTCAGTCAAGTGTTCTCCACCTATAATATTGTAACTGGATGAAGTATTCGGTTTAATGTTTGCTCAGATTCCGTAACCGACCATGATTGTCCCTCAGTCTGTTCTCATTCAATCCCCATACAAAATAGTTCGTCGAGCCCTTCAGCTTGTATTTTTTCTCGAAGTGTTGTGTTCGAGCCTTTCCCCCAATACTCTTGCTTTTGTTTCTCTCTCTCACTAGACATTCACAGTCGGAACTATATAAGCTTCAATCACTACTTCAGATCTCAGGAGCACAACTTCACAGAATTGTTTTAATTTCTAGACAACGGAGCAACCTTGTCGCTCTGATACCATTCTGAACTAAATACACACACATAATCTAAACTAATAAGCACAAGCGATCATTACAGTAAGTATCGACTTCATATTGCAAGGGGAGAGGGCCCTGACTTACAGTATACAAGAGAAACAATCTAAACTATAAGTGATAACGAATGTTCCCATGTATAAAAAGCCTGGATGAAACAGTGAATGCAACGTATTGAGCTGTGCAGTCCAGGTGGCACTAAATTTTTTGGCAAGAATAAGCTACGTAGGTGTGCGGAGTTTTCAACAGAGAGAAAGAAGACCGCGTCGAAAATAATTAGAGTGAAAGCCTGCAAAGAGAACGATCATTTGGGGTAACTTCCAACAGAGAGTCCTTTCAGAACACTCCTGCCATTGAGACACAAAGATTACTGACTACGTTCTCCTTTAGAATGACAAAATTACGTTCATCGCAATATATACTTGAGGAAACTACAATGAAAGGTATTAATTACGTCTAGCCATACCCGAGTGTACTGTACTATATCGCATCAGAACACACAAGTGAGCACAAATGGTAAGAATTAATGGCCATGTTTTCAAAAATTCAACCACAACGATCCCAACAAATTTGCCAAAGCAAGGATATTCGGAAAACCTGGAATGCAAACTCAACAATCAACAATGTGTTTCCTAGAGCAGTAGCCCCTGCAACAATGTCTTCTGGGGGGTGATGCCGGTGATGATCTCCCTCGAGGATAATTGAGCACTAATCTCCAGAGTCCAGGGCAATGTGAATGCCTTTGATGTCGCGTGAGAAACGTCAGTCTTGCATATTTGCAGTCCACAAGAAGGTAACTTAGTCCAGGGTTCCACAACATTCTTCTTCTTCTTTCCTTTGAAAAAAAATAGATACTCGACTTCTTCAAGAAGAACAATTAACAACCAAACTGTCTTACTTTTCAAGTAAGGGAGCTACTCAAACTTCCCCAGGATAGCTCCTCTTGATGCAAAAAACTGGCCCCCTATCGGATACCTGATACAAAGGCAATAAACTAAAATTCAAAAAACTAAACATGGTATATAATAGTATGAGTGAGCTTCATACTATAAAGAAAGGCATATTAAATTACAAAGATTTTTTTTTAACCACTAAAAGCCCAAAGCATCACATTTTGGTGTTGACATGATGTTAAAGTTAAATTAAAAGCTAACCAAATTATATGTTTAATTTTAATTTATTTAAGGTGAATACCTTTTAAAGTCTATCTATAGTATCAAAAATCCAATTTTAAAACAATTTTCCTATTCAAGAATTTATGCAAGGGTGTCCATTGCAAATCTTTATTTTCTTAGTATCAAGGGATCTTGGTAATGAGTTCAATCTTGGAGAAAAATCACATTAGAAATTCTTTAAAAAAGTTGTAGAGCAAATTTTGAAAACTTGTAAATTGATTGTTGATATACATGTTATTTCCTTTAACCTCATTTTTTTAATGATGTTAGTTTAGCTTTGACATGTAAAAAGTAGGTTGATAGTCTTCAAATAACTTTCATTGTAAGTTTCACCACCCTCTTGATCAAGCATTATAATGTTTCAATTCATAAGAGACATTGTTGTTCTTTTCATATGTGATCCATAACATGTCTATTTGAATTCGTGCATTTACAACTCAATAAAAATTGATGAAATTTTTTGTTGGTCTTTCAGGGCTCAATACGCTCAAAAGTTTGCCTTCATTAGTTTTGCGATGGATTTAATTTGATTTCCTTTCCTTTCAAATTTAAAAAAAGAAAAAATTGATGAAACTTATTAGAACTTGGACTTGGACATTTTTATTAAATTTTGGACAAACTCCATGAAGCTCAAAAGTGGCCTTGTGCATTTAGAAAGTTGGGGATTAACCACTAAGCATATAGAGTCTTCTCCAAAATTGACAATTTGAGAAAAAACATTATAAAGTGTTATTTGGAAGAATATTTTGGAAGTGATATACAAAGAAAAGTTGAAGTCTGAGTTTTAGATTCCATCCATATGGTTAGATTCTCCAATGCTTTCACCAATATTTTTTTTTATCAATTTTGAAAGGAAAATTTCAAAATTCCTTCAAAATTTGATTTACCAGCAAAATATTATCATTCTTTGATTAAATTTTTTTGGTATATTGAACCCATCAAGAGGCTTTGAGTTTTCTTACTAATTTTAGTACTACTTGAAGTGAGTATGAGGTGGTCCATTTATTCATTAGTGCCACCACATAGGACCACTAAAAGTTGATAGTAGTCACTTGGCGTGTGAAAATTGGTGGAAGGCCATCCTCCTTGACTAAGCCAAAAAATTGTGGAGATGGATTGGATAATTATGACAAATATTTGAACCCATCTTGCAAATCTTGGCCAAATTAGTGAGTTGAGAAGGCTCTTTCCCATCCAAAATTTTGCATTACAAAGTGGCCCCTTCTTGAATTCATTTTTTTGTAGTGTGAGATTCTCTTCACATGGTGAGTTTTTGAAATTTTTATGTTCTTAAAATCTATGACCTCATTTTTGCAAATCTAGTTTTGAACTAGAGTCAATGCAATTTTGGCTTGGTCTACTACTTGACATACTTGCACATTTGTAATTTTAGAAAAATATGTACTCTTGTAACATCAAATTTAAACATTAGGTAGGACAAAAATTTAATAAAGTATCTTCACAAACTAGGATGACTTTCATCCAAGCAATAATGAGAAGCAACATCAGTTTCAATCAATTCGTTGTCGGGTGATTGCAAAAAACACTTGTCAATTCTGTTGCATTTTGCTGATTTTTTGGGGAGTACTTTAAAATTATAATTTTTTTTTTCAAATTAAAAAAATATGACTAAGGTATATACCTTTAAGATGAAGGTACCCATGGAAGGAATTGCATAGAAAAATTCTCTAAGTAGGAGAACTAGAAAAGTGCTAAGTCTCAAGAAAATACATAACTTGATGTTTTAATTAAGGACAAATAATAAAAATAAGTAAATAAAAAAAATGGCCATTTGCAACAACCCTATGGAGAGATGGTCATTCACCAAAAAAAACACCAAAATAATATTTTATATGTTACAAAATGCAAGCAAAAAGAAGCTCACTTTGTAGATTTCCACACCACAAAAAATTAACTATTTTAAAAATTCCTTCCTTGAATAGCTACAAGTCTACTAGAAGATCATCTCCTCCAAATTTTAGCTCAAAATCTGTTTTGGGGGTTTCTAAGTAGTACTAAAAACCTCCAATTGGCAACTTTGACATTGAATCAAGGTCTATTTTTGGATAGTAAATTATTTTTTGAACTTTTGAAAAAATTAGGGAAGGTGTATGATAGTCATGAGTACCTTCTCTACAAATCTTGAGTCATTGGAGCCAAAACACAAAAGTTATGGACAAAAAACTAATCAACATACACCGTGTGATACAAAATAAGACAGGTGTTTCTTACAATCACCCAGTCTAGAAAGAGAATGATAGACATTGGAGCACTTAGGGGTTAAAACAAAACCAAAAAAATATCTTTATTCCATTATTTTTAATGTAGTATAAAAAGAACTTCTATTGAAAATGGCGAACTCGCGAAGCCTTTAGTTGGGGAGTACTTAGGCAAAAATAACTAAAGTTTACCCCTTAAAAGATGGATTGGTGACCTTGGAAATCATCACTTTTAGAACCATGTGACATCATCTACTTTAAAAAAACCAAACATATTCATTGGAAGTCAAACTAATGTAGAAGACCTCCCATTTTCACAAAAAAATTCCAATGATGAATAGTTGCACTTCTATCCTACGAAAAGGATCCTTCATCATCCATCAGACACAAAATGTTTGTGTCAATGTTTAAAGGTTAAGTTACGTTACCTACTAATTTCGAAAAAGAGAAAATAGAGGGATTTGTTCCCTTATGTACAACAAGGGAATTTGTTAGGGATGTGGTTCACATGGTAAATTCACCTTTAAACGATGTCAAGGATGTTTTTTGTCCGATGGATGACAAAGAATCTTCCTATGTAGGATAGAAGTGCAATTATTCATCCTTGAAATTTTGTGCAAAAAGGAGAGACAAGATCCCTCCTTCTTGCACAAAATTTCAAGGATGAATAATTGCACTTCTACCCTACATAGGAAGATTCTTTGTCATCCATCAGATCAAAAATGTCCTCGTTGACATTTAAGGGTTAAGCTTAGATGGATTACAAAGATTGCTTACACTTGTTGAACCAACTTAGTTAAAAATTCAAATATTGAGGTGACGTAAACTAACATATGACAAGCAAAATGAGTGGTTTGCCTTGTTGCCATTAGCAAAAAAACTCAGATTTTTTTTGTACAAAGACAAATTTGAGAAATAAAGAGAGCAATTGAATCTTTTTTTGTCAAAGTATGAATTTGTTCTAAATTTTTGAAGTGTATTGCCCACTTGGACCAAAAAAGTCTCTAGACTACCCCAAAACCAATAGAAAGTATATTCATAATGGTCATCTTAGCACCTAAAGCAGTTACAATATTTTCTAACATGGCTACAACATGAAAGAATAAAAAATCACTTCTTGGGATGAATTTACACTGAAAAGGTAGAAGTTCCTAAAGCAATCACTAGTAATTCCATCACCATCACCCCAAGCATTGATTTGGCCATTAACCAACCTAATGTAGTTCTAATCTCATTTATTAGAATTTTTTGCCATGGGTTGATGTAAGACACTAATGGTTTTGTTTGTCAAATGATGGTTTACTAGCTTATCTCTACTATAAGAAACGGACATAATTTACAAGATGTTTGCTTAAAATTACCCTATGTTATAGTTAGATTCTTTGAAAAATGATTCAAAATAGCATATACTGAAATGTTTAGAAATTATAAGATGACATCATTGAATAGTGTAGAAAAAATTAATAAAAAGAATCTATCTACAGCCAAAGAAATTCAAGATTTTTACAAAAAACATTTCTAGGTTCAAATTACAACACTTTCCATCAAAATATCATAATAAATTACAAAATGAAGAGAATTTAATCATCTTGTACTACATCAATGTCCAAAAATTTTAACAAGAAAAAATTCAATGATATGTAGAAACCAAAGCTTAGGATCAAAAGTCACATTGAAATACTAGATATCATGAAAAAATGAAATTTGAAGAAGATGCAATTTCACATACTAAATGAAAATACGCCTAAAAGTAAACCATTTTGTAAGGGGCCTAACGAATTTGATTATAGGATATAATATTTGAAGAACACATCTTTAAGAATATTCAAAGGTAAGTTGCTTACCCCGTTCAAGTACGAATGGAATCCACTGATCAAAATGGAAAACAATTCCTGATTTAGGGGGAAGGGATTTGGAATAGAAAAAAACATTTAACTCCTAAAGGACCATAAGGCCATCAAGTGGCTTCTACAACTACATCAAATTTGAAATGAAAACTTCACTAACAATTAGTGAACAACAAAGAAACCATATAGACCCATGTGTTGGTCCATTCAAATCTGAAGTTGCTAACAACCCGTTGTATTGTTTGTTTTGGGTGAGAGTAAGAGGTGCTTGACTTTTCTATAGAATTGCTTGGCCCAACTTTGCAGCTAGTGAACTTGACATAACAATGCTAGTTTCATTTCACTCAATCCACTTAAAAGTAAATGAGCCCATTGTGGACAAAATTGTAATGGTGATGCACATTTAAGTTATGAGGTTACATAGAAGTTACAAAGTAGACAAAAGTAAGGTTACATAGAAGGTTATTTTGGGCAACAATGGTGCTAGTATGTGAGCCCAAGTATATGAGCTTGTGAGCATCGAGCCTACATTATAAATACCTATAATATAGATACCACACACTATAGAAGGTATATGTATCATAAATACCTATAATATGGGTATATATAACATATATACCCTATAATCATAGACAGTTTCTATGGTATATACACCTATAGCATAGGTGCATAGTATTGTAGGCTCATGGGCTCACACTCCTATGCTCACATAATAGCAACCCTCTAAAGCTTTTACATTGAAATGTATATAGCACTAAAAACTACACTTTAATTTGTATGAATTTGAGGTTTTAATTGAGTATTTGAAATTGTGTTCATTTCATTGAAATCCACCATTTTAATCCCTAAAGGATTGAAGCACATTTTGGACATAAATTGTCAAAAATTGCTACTTTTTAGGACAATGAGAAAAAATTATTGTTTTAATTTATAAATTCAATCATGGAAATTTATACTAGACTACTATGGGAATTTAGGGAAAAAATTTCAAAACTTTGAACTCATTGTTTGAAATATTATAGTGTTCAAAATGAATAGAATTTTTTTTCCAACCTTACCGAAATAGGATCAATAGTCTTGAGCTTCTCCTAGAACAAGATTTTTGCACTACACATGGTGTTATTTTTTGACAATTGCATCCTATATCATATTAATTACATACATGCCAAATGGAAGAAGAATTTTGCACATCTTGCTCGAGTTGCTTCAAAAATTTGGGCAATGTAACTTTTCATTTGGATACCTGATTTGAAAAAATTTATATTCCTACCAAGGGAATACATATTCACACCTTGAGTCAAAATTTCATGAACATCCAACCAAAATTGACTTTGTGCACACTGGTCGAGATATATAGTGTATACATTGAATGGTGATTTAGTCCTTTAGAGGTTAATCCTAAATGGACATTGCAAGCTCATGAGCAATTCGAAAGTTAAAACATGAATGTTCACATAGTTCTTAATTTATATGTTTTTAAACTTAACTATGAAAATGTAGATCCAATCATCTACTTTATACTCTAATTGATTTTTATTCAAAATTGTGAAAATTAAAAATGTTGAGACATTTAAAAAATAGCATTGTGAAAGCTCAAAATACACGACTTTTGAATTATTTTTCTATCAAATTTCTCTTATTGTGAACCTATGGAGTCTATCAATTATACCATGATGTTTATCACTCTGCTATTTCTAATTTTTTTAAATTTCATAATATTTTAAAAAATTTATAATTTCTATTATTTTTACAAAGATTTAAATAAAAAAAACATAATTTAATTTGATGTTTTCAATGATGAAAAAATGAGATTAGAATTTAAGACATATGTCATTGCATGTGAAAAATGTAATGTAGAAATGTAATGAAGTTTGACCAAGCCTGGACATGAAATGCCTTTTAAGGGTTAATGAGTATGAAATTGTTCATGAACTAAATTATTGCATTCCAAAAGCGTTGTGTTCAATAACTTATTTTTCACTTTTATTATCACAAATTGTTATATTGCAAACAAATGTGATACTTGTAATAATGAGTTTAATGAATGTCAAAGGGCTTAAGATTCTTCATATTCTTGTGTGAAGTACACTATCTCAAAGATTATAACACAACCTCAATTTCTTTTGGAAAAAATATCTCTCTAAATTTGTCCTTTTACCCCAGAGTGCTTTGATGTTTGAATTCTTTATAATTAACAAAGAAGTTCTAAGGGCTTTGTAGACTTCCTATTCATCCAAACCAATGCTTGACTTTTGAAAAAATACTTTCTATATGCCAATTTGATGAAATTGATATAAATAATACATGTTTATAAAGATTAAAACAAAAACATACATTGAAAATTTGGAAATGATTTTTTATGTGCTAAAAGGTTAAGGCTTACATTTCAAAACCAAACTCTTTCAAAACCATTTCAAAAACAAATTTTCCTTTGTGTGCTCTTAATCTACACAAAAAATCTCACCTTCAAAACAATAAATCTTGTTTTTTTGAGAATCATTTTGTATGCTTTCATTTGTTTTATAGAATACTTACTTCAAGAATATTGATGATAAATTTTAACATTTGATTGTAAAAATATGCATGAATCATTCATGTGATGATTTTTCTTTTTAAGATACATCATCATTACTATATATATATATAAACACGCACACATACACATATGGATAATTCAATGGCGAATTTACTAGATTAGTTTTAAGTAAGACTTGAAAGGTCAAATTTGAATGAAATTATTCCTATATGTTGGACCCATGTAGGTTTGCACTCAACTAGGTTGGGATCAATAGGCTCCCTACCTTAATGATATTATTTCAATGTATTTTGTGATTTAATTTAGTTTTAATATATTGTACACATTTCCCTAAACTCTTGATAGATGAAATAGTTTCAAACGGAAGTAGATTTTTTGAGGAGTTGAAATACTCCGTTTGTACTACAGGACTGTGGGCCGCATTTGGCACAAATTTGAACCTTTGCAGCAAAAAATTGAGCCAGAATATGTCCAACCATGAACTTCTTCGTTTCATATTCTTCAGTCATTGTTAGCTAGTGAGCTTTTGAAGTTTTTTTCTGAGTTTTTAGGGCTCCGGGTTCGGATTTCCCAGTTTTCGCTCTGTTTTCGCATTTGAGGAGGAGAATCGCGAGGTTGTTTTACGAATTTCTTCGCACAAGTTACTTTGAAATCTTTCGACTACTCGATTTTTCATTTTATGTTCTCCGGGAACAAAATTGAGCTCGTGCAGTAAATTTGGGAAGGGTTTAGGGTTTAGGGTTCAGGGTTCGGGTGGAGGATTCCGCTCTCTTGTTGCAGTTGATGAGGAAGATTGAGAGCCATGGGGAAGTCGTCGAAGGATAAACGTGACATTTACTACCGGAAGGCGAAGGAGGAAGGGTGGAGGGCTCGTTCGGCGTTCAAGCTCTTGCAAATCGATGAAGAGTTCGGCATTTTGGAAGGCGCGAAGCGTGTTGTGGATTTGTGCGCAGCGCCTGGGAGTTGGTCGCAAGTCTTAAGTCGAAAGCTCTATCAACCTGCTGTGGCAGCCGGGGAGCCTCACCCGCTCATCGTCGCCATCGACCTCCAACCCATGGCTCCCATCGACGGTGTCTTGCAAATCCAGGGGGACATTACGAGTGCCAAAACCGCGGAGCTCGTGATCCGACATTTCGACGGAGGCAAGGCTGACCTGGTGGTGTGCGACGGCGCGCCGGACGTGACTGGGCTTCATGACATGGATGAATTCGTGCAGTCTCAGCTCATTCTTGCGGCGTTGACGATCGTGACACACGTCCTTCGCCCCGGGGGTAACTTCGTTGCTAAAATTTTCAGAGGGAAGGATATAAGCCTCTTGTATACGCAGTTGAAAATTTTCTTTCCAATTGTGACATGTGCGAAACCTAAGAGCAGTAGAAACTCCAGCATTGAAGCGTTTGTGGTTTGCGAGGGGTATAGCCCTCCTGAGGGATTTGATTACAAAGATTTGTACAAGCTTCTAGAGCGGGCGAGCAGCAGGTCGGCGGATATGGACTGTTCCAGCGCTTGGCTTGAAGGGTCTAGTAAGCTTATAGTGCCCTTCTTAGCTTGTGGGGATCTAAGTGGCTACGATGCTGACCAATCCTATCCTCTTGATACACTGCAAAGCTTAGCGCCTGTGCAGCCTCCTATTGCTCCTCCATATCGTACAGCTATGGAACTAGAAGGCCAAGCACACAGAGCTGGCGCGGCGTAGAATGTAGAGCTTTGCTTAGAGTTTTCACAAGGAATGACTGTAGAATGGTTATTCAAATTTGTCCGCCATTACTCTAATCGGTTAGTGACTTGAGAGATTTTATGTCAGATGCTATCGTCCAAGGAAGTCCAAAATCTATGGATGAGGAATACTACATGGTTCTTACCTTGATATCAGTGATAGAGCCCGTAACACGTAAACTGGAACTGCGAGTTCTATAGCTTTTCTGACGTATTTGAAAACCCAGCCAGCAAATTTCAATTGGTCGCTGGTTTGGTAATCGCTTGCTGAAAGCACATTCTTCATAGGTTTCCAAGAAGCTATCCCGCACATGGTTTGACCTAGAATGAGCAAGAAATCTTAACAAAGATAGAACTGCTTGTTGGCTCTTTTTGCTGTCAAATTCGATGCGCTTCTTTGATTTCTTGTTATGATCTCAGTTCTTCAAGTTAGAAGGTGTGTCATAGCTCATTAGAAGTGCATAAGGGGTCAAGACCTTTCTAACAAGATATCACTTGAAACATTTGGTTTAGAATTGAGCATGAATTGGACTCTCTGGTTTAATTGTCACCGTGAAACTTTGCGGTATTCAGTTTCCTTATGCATCTGTTTTAGATCATAAAGTTTTTCAAACTTGTGCATTCTTTCTTATTGTGGACAAACTTCAGTGCATTTAATGTGCCCTCCACATCTTGTCGTACCGGCTGTATAACTTAATTAAATTCGGACTGGTTCGTCTGAAAGGAACTTAACTCTGGCGATAACCTGTGATGAAACTGAATAATGTTAATGTTGCAACTCGAGTTGTAAAGCTGTTTCAGCCGAGCAGCTGGGAAGATGAATAACCTGATTCAAGTCTCCTTAGGAATTTCTGTGCGAGCACTGGTTTTCTGTTTAGTGTATTTTCCAAAGGCTTGTAGCTGGCGGTGATTTGCAGACCGAGACGATGCAGCGTCAGGGCAACCTGTAGCAGTACCTCAACCCTCTAATTACCCTCTGTAATGGCTAATTCTCTGTATTTCCCAGAATCTGTCCTGTTGTATGCGCACGTGATTGATTCCGCATGTGAGTTCATAGTTCATTTAGAAGCGGTGTCATTAGAGAGGTTTCAGTGTGTAGGGAAGCATTACAAGAGAACTTACAAGTTGCATGGCATGGCCGAACTCACGCAGAGCTCACAAGTCACAACTGTCGTGCCATGGCAACGCCTTTAGCACAGTTTTGAGTGCAAAATTTTGGGGAGTGCGACTCAGTTGGACAGTTCAAGTGGATGTGCGTTGTCAACTGAATTTGATGTTCCCACTTCGTCCTTAACCCTGCACGTCACTAGCACTGAAGACTCACAGTGACTTGGTCTCATGGAGTAGCAGGACAGCACTTCAGTTGTTACCCGACAACAGGTGACCCTGAAATTCTTCTCACTTGTGAATCATTATTTGGCAGCCAAAGTACGTGACGTGATTTCGTAGAAGCAGCCGTCTCGGATATGGGTCAAGAACAAAATAATGTCTGCAATGCGGCACTGGTCGGTGGTGTCAGCGTTGGGGTTCCAGTACTGACTGAGTGCCTTATATTTTCATTTTTCTGAAAACCCTTAAGCGCTCCGACTGCCGTAGAATGGACGATGAACCGATTGAAACTTGAGTTTCATCCTCCTAACTGCTTGGATGAAAGTTATTCTAATCCGCATAAGAATGAATGTGGCATAAGAATGAAAATAAAGTTTCTTTTATTTGAATTTATTTTCCCTAGAATCTCAACTCAATTCATCAATATAAAAAGTTGGAAATTCGAAAAATTTAGTGCAAAAGCTTGAACTTGAAGAAGATTCAAGGTCTATTAGTCTATTTAGGTTAAAAAAACTTGTTCTCTTCAATCACTTTTCATGCCAATATCTTGCAATCTACATGATCAAAGTTTTTAAAATTTCTTCCACATATTCTTATACCAATCTAATGCAAGATCCTATGTTTAGATGTGTGGAAAAACATTAAAAAAAGATTTGCACTTCGCAATAGAAATGATAGTATTGAGTGATTTTTGATAAGAAAATGGTCCTTAAACCTTAAACTTTAACTTTAGGTGTTTATAGCAGCTTCAAACCATAATTAGATGCTTCATTTGATGTACCTTTGGTGTGGTTTCCTAATTTCTAAATCTTGCAAAATCCTAGCAATAAGGCAGTGTGAGACTATTGCAAATATAATCAATCATGTAGAATTGGATTTGTTGGATGGATGACATTGTTTGTGAAGAAGATATTTAATGATAGTGTCACTTATAAAGTTATCTATGTGACAACATATACAACATGACACTAAATACATTTTCCATAGTTGTCAATGGAATTTTTATATTGTGAATCCTAAAAAGTAGATTGTGAGTAGATCATTTAGGAAACTGGACATGCTACATCATCAATTTGTACATGGTCCCATAAGAAATAAAAAAAATAATTGCATATAAAAGTATTTTGAATATATCTCTACTTTTTCATATAGTTTCTTCTTGGGTGAATACCAAGTACATATGATTGTCTTTGGGGATGATAGGAAAATATCCCTTAACTTTGAAAAAACCAACACATGCCAAATGCTAAACTTCAAAAAAGTTAAAACTATGGATTATTATCTACGATAACAACACTGTAGCATACTCTAGTTGTATGGTGACTTCCTCAATGTGTCCAAAACATCTAAGACATACGTTCTTTTTCTCACATCTTCTTTTTGGAGGCTTCTCAATTTCAACCTAAGGTGCACATATTGCTCTAGGTTTCGAGTGGTAAAATATTGTAAATCCTATTCTTTGTTCCAAATCATTTCCGCTATCCATCTTATTGCATATGCATCAACAGCCATAGAGTACATGTGTCTTCGTTGCATGACCTGTAGTGAGTTTGTTGAGCTTGCATCTCCGTAAACATAGAACAATTCTGGAGCAACAAACTTTCGAGCAACTTTCACTTTTTGAAGTTTGCCCATTGTTTTATAACCGGAGATACATTATCAAGTTGTTATCCTATCTAAAGGTTGGATTTGGTGTAAATAGAATACATATTTTACTAAAATTATCAATGTGGAAGTATGCCAAAATTGCATTGATTCTAGTTCAAAACTGGATTTGCTAAAATGTGGTCTTAGATTTGAAGAATAGAAAAATCTCAAAAAATCACCATGTGAAGAGAAACTCATTTCAAGTACATTACAACAAATTTTGTTCAAAGAATAATAATATTTTGCTTCTAATTGAATTTTGAAGAATTTTGAAATTTCTCTTTCAAAATTGAAAAAAATATTGGTGATAGTATTAGAAAATCTAACCATACAAATGGAATCTACAATTTTTATTTGTATAGTAATACCAAAATATGCTTCCAAATTGCACTTTATAATGATTTTTCTCAAATTGTCAATTCTAGAGATGACTTTAGATGTTTAGGGGTTAAAACATCCAGTTCCAAAATTTGATATTTTTCACATATAGTAATATATTTCTAAAACTTAATCTCATTTTTTCATAATTAAAAATTAAAAAATGAATTATATATATATATATAATAATTTATTTATAAAATCATAGAAATTACAAAAATGCTAAAAATAGTATGAAATTTTCTAGGAACATGGAATTAATTGTGACAATCATTATGGTGTAGTTGATATACTCCTTGAACACACACTACAAGAATTTTGATAGAAAAAGTTCAAAAAGTGGTATATTTTGAGCTTTCAAGATTTTTTCTTCAAAGTGTCACAAAAATTACAATTTATAAAAAATTTAAATGGATGAAAAATTAGATTATTGGAGCTACATTTTCTTTGTTAAATTTAAAAACATTTAAAATCAAGAATTGTGTGAAACTTCAGGTTTTAACTTTTAAAATGTTGGTGGAACTTGCACTGTCCTTCAAGGGTTAAAGACTCAAAGATTTGTTAGTGGTTGGTTGTTGTTTTAGAAACAAAATTAAATATCTATTCCAAATTGGGCTAAAGAATTGAACTTTCTTTCTTAACTCCTATAGGCCAATCAATGTGTATTGAATGGACAATTGAAAATCCAATTAGGTTCCTACAAACTTGAGGTCAATTTTGGTTGGATGTTAACAAAATTTTGACACAAGGTGTGAACATGTACCGTGAAGTGGGAATATTCTTTTTTCCTAATTGGATGCTCAAATCAAAAGTTATGTTGCCTTGAACTTTTTTGGTAGCTTGGGCAATTGGGGCATCTTTTGCTAAAACCCTTATCAACTTATGAAATTTGACTTGTATGTAACTAATAAAATATGGCATAAAATTGTCCAAGAAAAACAAATTTGAGTTTTCATATTACAACCTAAGAAGTGTCAAACTTTGTTAGCTAAGTTGGGATGGTTTCAAGAAAATACATTTTCTTCTAACTTCAAGCTCTATTATCTTGCAATCTATGCTTGAATCTATGAAGTCAAAATTCTTGAAAATTTTCCCACATATTTCAAATTTTGTTTCTAACTATTCACCATTTGGATTTCAAATAAATGAAGTCCTCATTGCACAAAGAATCATCAAAAAATTACTCATCTCTATTGTCAATTCACTCAATCTATTTGCATTGCAAGGTAATTTAGCCCCTAAAGGACCAAGGTGATTTTCCTATCAAAAAACACTCAAAATTGTCATTTCTATTGCAAAGAAAAAAGAACATTAAAAATTGTTCTTTTTTGCATATCCAGCCGTAAGATCTTATACTTGACTAGTATATGAATACATGCAAGAAATTTCAGAAACTTTGACCGTGCAAATTGCAAGATATATGCATTTAAAGTGAAGAAAACAAGTTTTTTTGCACTTTGCTTAACTAGATTTTTTGGCTTTGAATCTTTTTAGTTCAAATTTTTTGCACTACGGATTTTGATTTTCTACTTATTTATGTTAAGTAGCTGAGTTGAGAATCTACAAAAGAAATTTGGAAAAGAAGCCCTTAATTTTCATTCATTAAAAAATTGTTAAGAAGAGGTGGATTCTAGATTGAAGAAAAAACTAAATTGTTAATAGTTTTTAGATGGAATTGAATCACAATAATCCCAATTGTGAGATTGTTCTAGAAAGAGAATCTAACATTGTCTAGAAATGTTTTTAGAAAAATTCAAAAAATTGCATTCAAAAATGAATTCCACAAGTTATTTTTTCAAGAATATGCTTAGATTGTCCATAACTTTCTCATTATTAGTCCAAATTGAATGAAACAGAGCTTCATATGTAGACAAAAATATAATCTTTGAGAAAAAAATTTGAAAAAAAAAATATTTTGACTTTCTAAGATTTTTTTTGTGGTGCCTGTTGAACTCCATTTTTTCTTATTATGCCATAACTTTTGTTCTTGTACATCGATTAAAAGAAAAAAAAATTTATTTTTACAAATCTATTGGTAAAATACACAACCTCAAAAAATTCCAAAAAATATCACCACAAATTGAGATAGTAGGAATCTGCCCGGACCCAAATTGTCTCCGAAGGGGACAAATGGTGCTTTAGGGGTTAGAGTAAGCTAGACTCCACATTTGCTTCTAAAGTTTTTAAGGAGTGAAACTAACATCATATCCTTATAAATGGTCAAAATCTTCTTTTCAATATAGAGGAAAAATTTTACTCCAAGATCGCTTGAAGTCTATTGACCATATTTTACACGAACGGATTTTTTTGTCTTACTTCAAACATTATCTTTGACTATCAATCCACATATTCTAAAAAATTTCTACACATTGAAAAAATGATTTTTCTGGTTGAAGTTATTGTTTTTAATACATTATTTTATGGTTGAAATTAAAAAAATAGAAGTTTAATTTTGGATTTTGGACAATGCATCAAAAATGAGCAATTTTGGAATTTTTCTCTTCTAAAACACCCTCCGCCCTTTAAGGGTTAAAATTCCTATATTTTGTAGCTACAGTGAATAGTGAAAATAGGTTGCCCCACACTAATTTCTCGACATTTAACACTATATAAATATTTATTGTTATTGTACAAGAATACCTTACTTTTGAATTAAGGATTGTTGTAATTGAGACTCAAGAACCTCCTTGTGTACAAATGTAAATATCTATAGAAGTATTTATTGACTTCGATGGCTTGTAATGGAACTTTCTTGGACTAAGGCAACATGATTGGTAAGGCAACCTAATTTCACTATTTAGTGTAGAGCCAAAGATTGATTGAATTCTAATGTACTTTAGTGATTTAACTCGAATTTAGTGTGCCTTGTGTTGATGCCATAGTCAAAATCAAAGTAAAAATATTTTTTTAGATTTTTTGATTCATAAAAAATTTGAAATTCAATAACTTTCACATCATAAATCCAAACGCCACAAAACAAAGCCTGTGCACCCCTCCTCACTGAGGGCTTTCTGATGGTACCAAACACGGGGACAGTGGGACTCAAGGGCCAGGAGATCTCAATGTAACAAACAAAACAAAACAAATGGACTAACTTAAGGCATGGATGAGTGGCTGGCCCAGTCAAGCTTGCCAGAATTTGTACACTTTGGGGCGCAAATTCTGGAGTTTTCATGTGGGTCTCCTCTATCGGACCCACTCACAGCGTCACTTCCACACACTGCTGCAAGCATTCGTAGGGGTTAGCGCCACTCTTTGAAAATGAGTGGGCAAAATCCAAATCAGTGAATATGAATGTTGTTATCTTCAAAGCTAATCATCAATACAGAATACAGATTAGAGACTCACCAATTGATTGTTTCGGTGGAGACACATAAACTTCAATAATTGGATGTTGTTGTAAATCATTTAAGACCCAACTCCCATTGGTTTGTAAAAAGTTGACATACATATGCTTCAAATAATAATCTATACAAAAAAGTATAGAGAACATTAGTTTTGAACGGATCTTTTGTAATTCTGAATGAATCAAAGACTTCAGACTTTATTCACTTTCATAGATGATCTAATATAGGTTGCAATTTGAAATGTTGTTACATCCACTTTGAATAGACTTAAAGATATTTTTCCTATTATAGAATTAATGAAAATCATGTCTATTTGTAATTAGCAACCAAACCTATTTTTTTTCATTGTAATCTTTTTCAATGCAAGATGTTTGCTTGCAAAGGCATTTATAAAGCACATTTGTTTGGGTTAAAGTTGATTTAATATGATATGATAACAACCATATGATTCAAAGTTTTGAGTTTCTTACCAATACTTCTTATTCAAGTACTATAATTGTTGAATAATAATTGCCAAGGATCTTTCTAATACTTTCGTGTGAATTTCAAAGAATGGACACATAGGTTTTATAACTTAATTTATCTTCTACATATCCTCAATAACATGGAATTCCTACCAAAGATAAGGAGAAGGTACATCCAATCACCATACATTATTACAAAATGGTAAGGTGAAGGGACCTAATTTTGTTTCCAACTCCAATATTGTTTTTTAAAAAGTACATTCAAAATGTTCCTTTCAATCAAATCCCTTCACAACTTTAAATGCATTGATAGTCAATTTGGTTAAAATTTGCAAGATTTTGGAGCCAAAATTTATTATTAATATATATATATATATATATATATATATATATATGTCTAAAATCAAGGATAGGCATGATTGCATGTTTTAAAATCTGCAAAGTATTGGAATATTTTTAATTTAATGAAATTGATGATATTGTAGAATGTATATTTTGAAATTTACCAAAATATTCAAATATCATCAATTTAATGAACTTGGTGTTATTGACCAATCAAATTATAGATTTAGGCACCCTATAAGACCAAGAGGTTGTTTAAAGGTCTACATTCAAGTTGTTGTTTTACATTTTTTGGGGTGAAAGTCAATAATTTCTAATTTTTGTATATATAGTCAATTTCATTAAAATGGAGGCATCTCATGTGCCATTTTCCATAATGGACATTCAGGAAAGATATAAATTCTTGATATCTAGGACATTTATAGATGTTAGAAATCTATAACCAATGTAGATTTCAAACCTTGTGGCCTAACTATCTATGATGTATCTAAATTTCAGACATCTATGACTAGTATAGATTTATAACATCTAAGACAAATCAAGATTTCAAACTGCACTGTCTAAACCTTAAAAGTGGTAGAGTAGTGGAATGGCCCACTAATTTAATGGAATTATGCCATTTTAATGAAATTGACCAAACATTGCTTAAAGTTTCAGATTTAAAATACATCAATTTTTCTTCCTCAAAATCCTTTAGGTACATCCACACTAAGGAGGACTATTTAAACCTTTGTGATGGACAAAATAATCCTACTTCTAAGATCAAAGGATCATAATAACTCCATTATATTCCTTTCTAATTTCAATCATCCATCATCAAAATTGGATATCATTTTTTCCCTAAGAATGATGTGTCCATTGTATCTAAATGCACCTTTAAAATGTTGAAATATGATCCCTTTACTAGATGTCATTCCAAGGATTTCATTTTCAAATTTTCATGGTAGTGCAACTCGAGATCTTGAATTAAGTGAGGAAGCTATTTACATTCATTAATATGTAAATTCTAGATGAAACATGATTTTCACATCCAATTTAGTGATATTATCATCCCTTTGGAAAAAATGGACAATTCTTGGTGATTTCCTTCATAGAGAATATTTTACAATATATCATGGACAAATATTTTTTCAACATTGCAATGTAACAACAAAATGGTCTTACTAGTATAATAACAAGGTGCCAATCCAATATTGTTGCTATGTGAGTGTGTCGCTAGGCTTCTAGCTACAATACCAAGATAGAAGCGTTCAAAACTACTACATTTTATGCTCCTATTAGATATTTTATTTGAATGATGTTTTTTTGTGGAGAAAATATTACTTCGCCGCCTTGATAGGAATCAACCTACGTCAACTTATTCCTAATTTTTCGGCACTCATACAATAATCTATGTATTTTCAAAGTTGAAAACATAGGATACCTACTTATGATATTAGACTCCCTTTAAACCACAATTACTCTTGAAGTAAGAAATGCTTCTTGAAACTCCCATTGGTTGCCTCAAGAAACTCTTCAAGTCACTTTTGAGTATTTTTGGTGGTTTTAGGTGAACGAGGGTGGTCATTCAAGGTCAAAATATTGGTGGTGCAAACCATACTATGTTGTTTTTTGGTGAGCATACATACATACTTTAAGTCCTCTCCAAAAAAGGAGTCACCTTTACTTTGATTGCACAATCCAAAAGTTCAAGAGCACCTACCCACCCTTTTGAAACCTTGTGGTAGTATTCACTCAATATCATAGTACTTATGTGCACCTCACTCTTGAGATTAGATACTCTATTTGATGCCTAATATTTTTATTCTTTAATAAGAATACTCTAATGACTAAATTCTTTTTGAGATTTTGCACACTTTTTCTTATATAGGCAATTTCATGAAAATGACGGCATTACGGTAAAATGGTGTAGAATATGTTAGGAATTGTATGACATTCCATCAAAATGGAGGAATAATACCGCCATCTTAATGAAATTGCCTATTTATGTCTTTATTGATACATATAATTTCCTTCAATTCCATCAAATTGGTCACAAAAGAAGATTGCCTTTTGAACTTCGAAGTGTTACTTTGGATGAATGAGAAGTTATGTGAAAGAAATATTGCCATGGGTATTTGGAATAGACACATGAAATTTTTGGGTAGGTTCATTTTTCCCTTTTTTAATTCATGCATTTCACGTTTAAGAAGGTTTAGCCGTTTTTGGACAAATGGTTACACGGGTCACTACTGGATCACTGCCCCCCCACCCGTGGTGCCTCTTTCTCCGACGCTGCAACCACAGTATCGGGACAGGGAATCTTGACCAGAGCTCCACTCTAACGCTTTGTAAACCGACATAACAATCATCAGTTACTTAACATCAGCATCGTCATGGAATCCATCCGCGCATGCCATTTCTGCTTTCACTTGCGTTGCATTTTCCGACGTACCCGTTAGTTAGATCGCGATACGAACTCCTTCACCAGATGAAAAACATGAAATGTAGGCAGGGTCACCTCTAGCCACATTTGCCTGCGTCCATCCAATATATACTCTTAACGACTCGATCAGACTCTCAGGTCGACAATGCCCGCGGACGTGAGATCAAGCAGCCTGATCGACCTGGCGTTGCGGCTACCACCTTGTTCTCCAGTTTGTTTGTATGCCCTCGCTGCAAGGAGATCTTTCCCGTCAGTCGCTAGAGGTGCAAAGCGTGGATGATTAAATTGTCCACTTCAGCGTTGCGCCATGGCTGCTTGAATCGATCGATCAGGTCGAATTGGTTCATCGGTTTCTAATGAGCTCAAGATCGATTGAAGGTCTCGATCGATGCTCATTCACACGTATTCATTTCCAGTCTTAAGTCTTGCCCGCCCTGGCCAAAACGTGCAGTGACTCCATATCTGTTATATGTGGGATTTGGTTCGGAGACCTCGACGGTGATGCAAGCTAGCTTGCAAATCTTCATGCATATGTCCCGCTGGAGTACTTACTCATCCATATCCGATCCGTGTAGGCACCTGTCCGACTTGCGAGAATTTTCAAAGTCTGCAAGCCACTGACTGCACTCGCAGATTCAGGAGGCCCCTGTTTTGGGAATAAAACAACCAGATGCACTCTCATTGAGTTAGATTAAATCCACCTTACGTTACATTCAGGCAACCTGAACTCAAACTAGTCGAACTTCTCAGCAAGTGGTCGGTGATTCGATACACTTCCTATCGTGGTCCCCTTAGCTAGCTTAGCTTACGTCTTGTCTCCGTAATTGATATAGGGTTCACAGTGATCCATTGTATTAATTACCTTCGGGAATAGCCACAATCGGATGGACAATCTAGAGTCCAATGCTTGCAGCAGCACTTACCCCAGTGAAGTAACGATCACAGCGGAGATTGTGAACCAGACGCATCAGGTGCTCGACATGAAATTAGGCAACAGCGTGTACTTTGTGCACATGGCCCATCTCGCACGAGGCGCCACGCACACCGTGCTGGTGGATTACAGTGACACCTATCAGGAGTACAAATTCTCTCCCCTGAGGTCCAGTACTGGAGACAGCAGTAGCAGCAGCAGCAGCAATCTCGTGGTGACTTCTGATGAATGTTGTGATTACAAGCGCATCATCATAACGGAAGTGGACGGCCAGTTGACTGTCCAGCGAGAGCCCCGCATGCATTCTGGAGTATGGAACTTGCAGAATATTTCGGCAGCAGCAGCTCCTCCTCCTCCTCCCCCTCCCCCTGAAGCTCCCAACAGGGACTGTACGAGCGATGTCGGAGATTCCAACTGGAGGTGGTGGATCCGGCTTCGTCTCTTTTGAGAACTAAGCTTACGTCCGTCGGCAACAGAGACTATATATAGCTCATTGTAGACACAAGAGTTAGTGATTTCACAAATCTCTTTGTGGTAGCAGTGAGCCAGGGCTGTCTTTGAGTTTCACTAATTATTGTCTGTACTCTAGCTAAGTTTGTTGATACCTGTATGACCTACTCTCCTGTCATCGTAATGTAAAGTTTTAGATGTGGGAAAGCCAGTCTCTCTACCTTGGAAACCCAATGGTTGACGTTTTAGTCACTCACATAGGGTAGAATATTCTATCTCTCGTGGCTTTCACTCTAGATCTAGGGGATGTTTTGAGGGTATGTATATAATGTTATTTACCCACTGGTATACCGTATACAAGAACTGCAGTACTGTAGTGAAACTTGCAACTTTTTCGTTACTGACAAAAAGATGTCAGTGCTGCAAGCAAACACTGTCTTCTTTGTAGTCGCATACGGATGAGTTCCCTATTAGGGTCTAGCTCATTTGTTAGTCTTGAGTGACATATTAGGGACCAGGAAGTACCATACGGGCACTTGAGATTAGACACTAAAGATAACCGACATTCTCTTCCAACCGCCGTGAGCGTGTCCGACGCGCCCGGGACTCCGCATTGTGTGTGACTGCTTGGCCAGGAGGAGCCCACTGCTTCTTCTCGTGCTATGCCAGTATGTCCCGTCTTGTGGAGTCTTTGTGGTTGACGTGTTTGTCTGTCCGGGGCTCGGGTTGGTTGTTTGTCTTTCCCCGCCAAGCTGCTTGCTGCTGGTTGGTATGTATTTCTATCTTTGCTATGAAATTCCGTTTCATTTGCGTCAAAAAAGAGGAAGATAACCGACATTTCTTTAAATTTGTGATATTCCATAAACTTGGTACATTTTTCTTTAGACTGCACAGTCTGAAATCTATTCTAGACTTTAGGGCTAAAGGAGTTGAATGGAAAATGGCAGATTTCGTATGCTATTTTAAATGAAATTTCCAATTAATCCAGATGTTAATAGTATTGTCGGTGCAATAAATCAGTTAGTAGTGGCATTTAAAGTTTTAGATATGATGTTTAGCCTTAGTTTGTCACTCACTAGAGCATATGTATTGTATATATTGGCCACCCTCGCATGTGCAAGAGAGTTGGATTTATGCATTTATTAGAATTTGTAACCAAGTCCCATACATACTTGAGAGCAACTTTTTTTTTAACTTTCTAAGAAAGTGTCAGGATGCCAATCACTCAAAATTTGGTGAAGCATTGTATTCTACATTCATCCATCTTTTGGACCAAAATATACTTTTCAATCATAATATATTCATGCACTTCTTCATCCAAACTGGTCAACTTCATTGACATTTTTAACCCTTAAAGGACTAAGGCACATTTTGGATAGAAATTGTCAAAAACTTCCACTTTTTAGGGCAACAAGAAAAAAATGTTTTTTTTTTCAGAATTCAACCATACAAATTTGTACTAGACTTCTTTAGAAACAAATTTTTTTTGTGGAACACATTTTGGGGTTTGGATGTCAAGTTGTCTATTTGACGTTAGATGTCATATAAGACAAGTGTCGCATACGAAACAACCTTGTCACATAAAGCCTTATCCTAAGAGTAGAGACAATTTGAAATCTCACTTTAGTTATGATTCATAATTTAGAACATAATAAGTGATTATTAAATTGAGACACTTTAATAAAATGAAACTCAAATATGTTAATATTGGAAATAGAAAGTGCTTTATTTGAAAGTCAACCTTAAAGTTGACTTTATTAGACGGATAAGAGAGACCACTAGACATGTTAGACATTGTGTTGTTGAGTTGTTTGGGCAAACAACTATGTTATGAACATGTGAAAATTTTTTTTTAACTTTAACCACATGGATTGAAAGAATATAACATTTGAAGTTAGGTGAAAAAGGTTTTTTTCTAACCTTGCCTGGCAAGGCCTTCAAACTTTAACTACTTCTAGAATGAGATTCTTCCACTAAACATGGTTATTTTTTTGGACATTTGCATCTAAGCATCTTGTATGATTTAAGCTACTCACCAACCAAATTTTAAAATCATAGGAAGAGTTTTGCACATGCTTTCCAAAGTTGCCCGAGTTGCCCACAAAGTTCAAGGCAACATACCCTTTCATCCAGACACCTGATTGGAAAAAAAACTAGATTTCCACGAAGAGGGTACTTAGTCACATATTATGTTCAAATTTTATGAACTACCAACCAAAAATGACTCTATAGGAACCTACCCAAGATTTCTTGCATACATTGAATGAACACTTGGTCCTTTAGGGTTAATAGAAAATTTAAAAATATTCTAGTGGTGAAAAAATATTACTTTTATTTGGCAAAAAGTAGACATTTGTTTTGAAATGGTGCAATCTTGCACGATGTAGCCCCAAAAAATAGAGCTACTTCTAATAGTTGTGATACTTTACTAAAGTAGCAGGAGTGATGAGCCTTATTTCTAATTTTATTTCAAAACCATCAATTTACAAATATATCATTACAATTAAAGACCTTCTTAATAGTTTAATTGTAATGTAGTCAGGGGTCCAAAATAAATGAATATGATATAGTTTGAATATGTGAAGATTGTGATGGAATCAATGAAAGTATGATAAACTAATAGTTGTGTAAAATATTCTAGGATGTTGTGATAGAAAAAGTCATGTTTTGGAGTTTTGAGTGCAGTTTTTTAGTTTACTCATATAACACCTTGATAACTAATCTATTGCAATGTTTGAGGCCCAAAATTGCTTCAAAATACTCATCTCCATAGGAAGACTAAAATCTTCATCTACATTTATACTTAACAAATTCCATAGTACAATTCTTCAATTAACTTGTTCAAGTACATCCTCCCAAAAATTTTAAGTAAAAATAAAGATTTCTAACTAATTACAAGTTCAATGTGCCTAAACTTCAAAAAGTAGTTTTTTTTGTCCCTTCTCAAAAGTGAAGTTTGCTCTTTTCAAGATTTTTCGAAAAAAAAAGAAGTATGTCCCATAACTCATACATTGTAGTCAATTTGTTAAAAAGTGGGTTGAAAATATATTTAAAAAATTTAACCAAAAATAATTTAATATTCATCTTTGAAAATAATATAAAATAGAAGGTGATATTGGATAAAATAGAAAATAGAATTGCTAATAAACTTTATAGGAAATTAAAAATTATCAATCTCAATGATAAGAGTGTTCTAATAAAAAATAAATATGCTTTAGTTAAGTTTTGTTTTTACTTGAAAAATTTCAAAATTGTATTCAAATGACAACTTTATAATATATTTTTTCTAGAGAAACAATAAAATCTCCAAACATATTGAACAATAATTGATGTGTTGTGATAATCAACGAGAAGTACAACATTGAGGAATGCTTATTATAAATGTTTTTAAGAAATGCATTTATCCTTGTGTGTATTGGATATTTCCATCTATGATGTCAGATTATTGGGGAGCATGGGTACAAACATGCATTTTTTCATTTACTTTTGAAACATTGAATGTTTACAATACATACATGCATTTTACACTAAGGGCTTCTTCATACTATGTTTATCTAAGTCGAGAGGCCATGGGATTGAGTGGCCAAACTTTGGTGAGAATCCAAGGAAACATGCAATAAATAGGCCCCCAAAAAATATGGATTGGAGCCTTTGGCCGGACATAGTGTAAAGCCTCCAAAGGCCAAGCCCAAGCCCGAAGTCCAAATCTAAACCATTTGTTTGACTTCTATCCTTCTCTCTCTACACCAATTCATCCAATTTCTGAAATTTTCCATGAAACCTCATCCCATTTGTCAATTTTTCAAGCAAAAAATAAGAAAATATGAGAAAGGTTTTGAAAAAATGGCTTTGAAAAACAATCACAACACATGCTTTCATCATCAACTAAGGAATATGGAGGGTATAAATGGAATAAGAAAATGTTATTGGTCATTGATGGGAAGTAGGGGAAGTAGGTTCATTGAATGCAAAGATTCTCTATTGTAATGGTGGAGACTAGGGTTCAAACCCCAATGGTGGACAAATAACAAATAAGAGCAATCTACCTACCATTGAAAAACAATCCAATCTATAGGCTAAAATCTTGTTAGTTTTCCATCTTTTTTTCTTTTTTGAATCAGCGGACTCTCGATTAGAATTTGGGTGAGCCCGAAATGGAGACCCAAACTCTAATCAAGAGTCCGTGGCCATGTAAGCAACGGACTTTGGACTCTACCGTCTTGTGTGAAGGATTGAGAGGCCAAAATCTTGGATTTTTGAAATGTGATTGGTTAAAATTGACAGACTCTTGACCTTGTGTTGTAGTGTGAAGTGCCCCTAAGTGCATAGGATGGTTGTACTCTAGTGCTAGAACTTATATTTCTTCAAATATTCCAACCTTAGGCATAGCATATATTACTAGTTTCCATATACCACTCTTAGTACACATTATCTACAAGCTATTGGAAGCTAGCCAGGGTAGCAAAAATCCTCGTTGAGGGCATAAAAAATGGTACATCTATACCTTAAATTAGGTTGTTTTGTTTTGTTTTGTTTATTTGATACGTTGAAATCTAAGAAATTGTGAGTCCCCTGGTTGCATTCTTAGTTCTACTAGAAAGCTCTTTGCAAGGAGGGGTGCACAAGATTTGTTTCATGATGTTTGAATCTATGGTGTTAAAGTTACTGAATTTCATTATTTTTATGAATTAAAAAATTGAATTATATTACCTTTTAATTTGGAAAAACTATAACTTTCACATTGCATGACCTAATGCCATGAAAAAAAGACCTAGCACTCTTTTGTGCATAAAGCTTTCTATTTGTACCAAGAACACAACCTCTCACACTGTAACTATAAAGTTTTTATGAATTAAAAAAATAAAGAATTATTTTTATTTTTATTTTGGTTGTGGCAATGGCATAGGGCATATTAATTAGAATGAACATGATAATTAATCAAGTAGTGTGACTTTGAATGTGTTACATACCATCTCAATCTTTACTTTTTTGTGATTCCCTTTCAATAGTGTAAGTCACAAAAGTTTGTGTCGGGGGAAAGTTTCAAAATATAACTCATTTTTTTGTGAAGTACTCTCTGGAACAAAGTATGCTTTTGTCTAAATGCCACTGCAAGATTGATTTCTAGAGCACTTTGGCATCCATTAGTGGGCAAGGACAACTTGCAATCCACAATAAGAATAATTCTGCCTAATTCAATCTTGTGATGTAGTCCCTTCTTATTGCAAATTGACGGCAATGGACATGGTGTTGTACCTATGTTTTTGGCCAATTCAATAAATTCAAAATTGTGCCATTTTGATATCACATAGTCGAGTCCCTATTATTTTATTATATTTTCAAGTAAAAAAAATCCTTGTACCATCCTATAAGAGGCAAATGCATCCAATGCATTAAGACAACTATTCTAGTGTGTAACGCACAAGGCCCACGCGTACATAGTGATGACTGCACCTTTGTTTAGAAGAGGGAGGCCAAAAGGTACTCAATAAGTTAGATCTCATGTATCATCTAATATTCACTGCTATTTCACTAATTTTGTTGCCTTGTTCTTGTTTAAGTTACAACCACTTTTGAGTTGGATCCGTCTAATTCTTCAACATTATCTTCTCGCATGATCTCTTGATCTCTCGTCTTTTAAGGGCGCCTTGCTAGTCAATGCAAACGTTCCTAGCATATTTGTCGCCACATGGATTGAGTTACTTGTATTGGCTAGCATGTTCTCTTCTTGGATCAAACTAATGATGCTCTTATTTGCCTAGTTCATCGTGGATAGTGATGCCACATTTTGGAGTTTTGTTTCCCTTGAGGTGAGTCAATATCAAGAATCTAATTCGATTCATTCATGCTTTTTGTACATTGTGCATTGGGCGTTGCTCAAAAATGATATTTGACACACAAATTTTAGACCTAGTATTATGCAAATGAGCTTCCCTTGTTATGTCTTGGTAGGTGAAAGATTGTAGCTTGAAGTGTATCAATTAGAGCCAAATGTGAAGTGCCATAGTTTTGGAATTATTTAGTTGTTGCGCAAACGAGCCTAGAATTTATAGTACTTGTCTCTTTATTGACTTCAAGTGCAATTCTTACATAATTATATACCATACACGTGTCATAAGCTAATAGATGATTTTGTTATTTTTTCTGTCTCCATATATAACAAGAGCTGTCACTTGGGGAAGTTAGAATCAAGGTTTTCAATCTTGACGTGACTTAGGCTTTTGCATCGGATGTCCATCAACATTGGTTAAAGCATGTCTTGAAGTGTCAAAATCATGTTTGGATACATACGGCCAATTTCTTTTCCATCAAGTTGAATGGCCTATTCATCAAGCTGGATGGGTTGGCCATCTAACATTTCAACTTGAAATTTTTCTTTAACCGTATGTATCTTGAGTTTCTAAAGGAAGTTCGGATTGATGGTTGATGTTTTGATCGATATCTTGTTGTGATGTCACACATATTGAAACCATGATTAGGATAGGTGAGAAGGCACTGTCAATTGTAGTGCGTGCAATCTTAGGTACATTGATTTAAAACATTAGCAAAGTGATTCAATCCCTTGTGGCTTTGGGTATGTTAGTGAAGCATTGTAAGGAGAAATGGTTAGAACTAATAGATAGAGTAGAGAGTGTTTATGGCATTATTGATCTCATTGAGAAGGATAGAGAACATATTGTCTCTAGTGTTGTCGCATTGTAAATGCGTTCATTATATGAAAATACATAATTGTTTGTTAAATTGGAGTTTTTTTTCTAAAGTCTCAAGAAACAAATGGGGTCATACTCTACTTGAATTCTCTTTTTTTACTTCTATTTGACAAACATTTAGTTCTTTGATTTTTATATTAGAAAATATTTTAATATTTTTGTTTGTTTATTTGAAGTTATAAAAACAAAAGGTAAAACTTGTTTTACCTTTTTTTTTTTTTTTTTTAATGGATTAGAAGTCCACACAGATGATGTGGATAAACGTATCGAGGATAGGAGGTGGCCCATGGGTGTATTATGACCCATGTGGCATCTTAGTGGCCAAAATTCACTAGCTTAGGTGCATAGCATGGAGGATGAGGTGGAGGGTCATCTTTTTCCTCCTCCTTGTTTGCTAAGGGGAACCTGTCACTTTGGGAGGGAATTGCACATTGTACATGGAGAATTTGGTAATGAAATTTTGAGAGCTTTTGTATCTTGTTTTTGTATTTTCAGAAATCTATCAATCATTATGTTTGGCGTTAGTATGTGTAAGTTATGAGTTTGGGAGTGAAGTGTTGTGGAGTTGCCTCAAACTTTCAAGAGAGTGAGCTTTGATAGACTATAAAAGATGGACAGTATCTTAGTTTTGAGTGAAACTTGGAGAGTTTGTAGATACTTCTTTTATCTTTTCAAAATGGGTTTATTTTTTTGATTTGAAGTTAGTATGTGAAAGTTATGGGCTTGAGAGTGAAAAGGTGAAGAGATACTTTCGGATTTTCAAGAGAGTAAACTTTGAAAGGCTATGAAATATGGAAAATATTTTATATTTGATTGAAACTTAGGGAGGTTATAGATATCTATGTTATCTTTTCAAAATGAGTTTATTTTCTTGATTTGGAGTTAGTATGTGAAAGTTATGAATTTGGGAGTGAAGTATAGGTGAGCTGCCTTTGAGTTGGGAAGGGTGAACTTTGACCGACCATAAAAGTCGGATAGTATCTTAATTTTGAGTGAATTTTGGAGAGTTTGTAAAAATTTTTGTTAGCATTCTAGGGACATATTACACTCTTAGTTTGGAGTTGTAGACCGGACGTGGAACTCATTCATCTATCAGACACTTCTTCAAGGGGAGTTTATGAAGGATATGGCTTTTTTTCCTACTATTGTTTACTACACATGATGTATATTGAGACTCCATGACATCTTTTGAGGGGTGTATGGAAATGTGGTAGTATTTTGGTTTATATGGTATCATCCGTGGGTTTATTATTATGTTCGTGGCTTTATACGACCATGGGATCTTCCATTATTTGAGCCACATCTAGTTGTAGCTAGAAGCCCTGCATTTTCCCAAGGCAAGGCCTCTCTATTCAACAGCGTTGATGGAAGATGATTACAAAGTCACTTTGGAAAGATTTTTGCAAACTAGGAAGGATTGGAAAACATGAATTGAAAGATACACTTAGAAATGATGAATTTTTTTCCGTCTATTTTTGTCATTGAAGTATGAGGAAGAATTTGATTCTTTCAACCAGAGATTGAACAATGTTGCCAAATGGTTTGATCTTGACCCCAGAGAGATTACTCTTGAGTTTTAGAAAACTACATGAGTTAAAAGATAAGGTCCATTTAATTCAAAGGGGGAAAATTTTACATAAAATGTAGGGTTACTATAGGGTCCATAAAATTCTACATACTCTAATATATATAAATTAGGCTACATAAAAACATCATGTAGTAGGAATTTTTATTAATAAGTTAGTGTAAACAAATAGGGGCCTTGCAAATTTTTCATAGTACTATAAGTATAGATAAGGACAAATAATTTCATGTAGATGATAATATGAACACAATTAAGAAAATCTATAATGAAAAATTGTGCCATAATACTAATATGGTAGAATCTTCCATTACCAACTAGGCCCCATGGCCAACCTATAGGTACTAGGAAATTCAACAAAGATCTAATTGATTTCTAACCATTAATTTTTTGGTTTCCGACCATCTTCTAGCCATCAAAGTCATGGCACATGTGCTTGGTTTTGAGAGCCATATTAATCTTCAGATGAGCAATTATGGAAGACCCTATGTATTGGAGATAGATGCAAGCCAACTTTTGGCTTCCAAAATTCATAACAATTTGAATTTAAGGAAAAAAATTAAGAAAATTTAACAACGCCCATAATTTCTATTGTTCTATATGGTAGAAAATTTGCATTGCTTATACTGCTCCAAATCACGTACATAATGCTTAAGTGGTTGGTAATGGGTGGTTCTACTATAGCGTACATATCAAAAAACTTAAGTGCAAATGTACAACATTGACCACAAATGGAAAAAATTAACACATTGCACAAATAGGGAGGTTTACCTTAGTGGATTCAATGACCTGAAAACTATACAATATTAGAATAGAGTTTATAGTCCATTTAACTTCAATCTTTAAAGCTATATGCACTAAACACACTCAATCGTGTTGAATTGGATGTTCATAGCTAATTCAATAGGGATTCTAAAGTGTTCAATGGTAAATTTTTTATTAAAAATTTTCACTTCGTCAATGACATTTGAATTGTATTGATTGTTTTTGGTTTCATAGTGTATCCCTTACCTATATATGCATGTAGTAGAGGTAAAGAAAAATTTGTAAAGAAGGGTAGTAGTTGGAAAAATTTGGACACTTAAATATTATATGTAAGATAGACCCATTTAAAAAATTTAATGAATGAATTTATATAAAAACATAGGGTATTAGAAATACACTCTCATAGCTTTTTATGTAAAAATACAATCATCTTAAATACAATAATGGAGGTAAATAGCCCCACATCAAATACCCTCTTAACTTAGGTGTATACTGTAATTTACAAGGAGTGATCTCCCTAGGATCTTGACATGCAAGTGTACTAGACTTCATTTACTCACTCTTCAAAAGCAAAACAAAAGGAAGACATGGAGAGCATTTTATTCCAACTACAACATATTTGAGACGAGATAAAATCTCTAAACAAAAGTCGTGCAATTCTTGATGATAATTGTGTATCAAAGAAGTATGTATTGGAAGTTAAAGAAAGCTTGCTTGGGAATATATTTTGATTAGGAAGCTCAATGACATAGTTTCTATTGTGCTAATAGTTACAACATCAATAGCCATTTTTAAGGAGACGTCCATTGAAAGGTGTTCTTAGACAACAAAGACGTTGATGCAAACATTCTTAGGTTTTATAGAATACATGCTCTCAACTTGAATGAATATTTAGTCATAGAATGACTAGGAGAAGCATTGCTAATTCTTCATGATTGGAATATTTAGGGATCATATGGAGATGATTGGAGGTTGAAAAAGAAGTTAGCACAAAAGATTATAGAGGATCTAGCTTATATGCATAGTATTGGTGTTGTTTTCAAGAATTTGAGCAATTTAAGCATATATTTGACTGATGATGGTCGTCCCTAAGTCTATAATTTCTTCAAAAAACAAGTACATGAAAGCCAACCCAAGCAACAAGACTTTAATAGATTCTATGCAAATGAGATGGATAGCAATTGAAATGCTCATTTGCAACCACCTTGATTCAACGAAAAGTGTGATATCTTTTCTCAAGAAGTCAACATGTGGGAGCTTTGAGCTCATTACAAACGATACACCTTTCAAAGAACTTGAGCCCAGGCAGAAGTTCTAAGACAAGAGAGTAAAAAATAAGGTCAGACTCCATTTCCAAGAATTCAAATCAAGCATGCATTTTCTTGTTGAATTTTGGTAGATTCCTCTTGATTTTATGAATGACAATTCTAAAGAGAGAGACCTACAATTGATAGTATTGTTGGACATTTCATACGTTGAGCACCAAAAAAGATGTACATCATACTAGATTTTGCATCTAATTCAACAACTTGAGATGACTCACATTCAATTTTGCAACTACATGTTGTATACTCATGGAGATTCTTGTTGGAAATCTTAGAACTGAACATTGAATTAATGTATGACCGAATCAAGTACTATAGTGTAGTTTTAATTTTATGTCCACATTCACTGCAAGGAAATGCAGTCCAAGATGACAAGTTTTTGACAGAGAATTGTCCAAAATCACAATAGCCATATTATTGTTACTTGATCTTGTCAAGTTGTTGTTAAATTTGTAGTTGATGTTTGGTTCTCTTCTCTTTTCTTCTCTCTATTTTCAAGGCAACAACTATTTATGGATGACATATAGACTCACTAATGATTATTAAGATAGATGATTTGCCAAAAATCCAAAGATTTCATTAGGTATTATATGCATGGACTCTTTCATCATTTGTCATAGATGTGTGAGGTTGAGGTATTTCACTAAAAGAAGCTCTTTATATATAGATGGGGTGGTAGGAAGTAAAACAATCCATGTGAGATATATAATTTAGAAGTTGCAAGAGCTCAATTGCTCATAGTTAAGTTTGAAATAGGATTGTGTTAAAACTAGAATTGTGTTTAAACTAGAATTTCAGACTTCATTTAGGCTTAGGAGAATAATTTTTCGCAAAAAACTTTAAACTAAAAAAAAGTTGGTGAATCAATTCAAGTTTCATGTCCAAAAATTAGTTTGATATTTTGATCCTTCAATCAAAAGTTATGGACAAATTTCAAAGAGGTGGTAGAAGGGATTTTTTTTTACCTTTTTAAACATCTTCTCTTAAATTTGTCTATAATTTTTGATTGGAGGATCAAAATATCAAATGGATTTTAGGATATGAAACTTGAATTGATTTCCCAAAATATTTTTAGTTTTAAGTTTTTTTTGAGAAGTTATTCTACTATGTCTAAATGAGGTTTGAAATTATAGTTTTAATACAATTCTTATTTCAAACTTAACTATGAGCGGCAAAGCTTTTGCAACTTCTAAATTACATATCCCATATGAGTTGTTCTACCTCCTACTACTCCATGTGTATGTAGACAACTTCTGTTTTCTTCTCAAATCTACAAAACATGAGTGGATCATGAAGTGTTATGAAGCAATGGCAAATGGCTATGTTGTATATGCATTTTTGATCAATATATGAAGGTTTAAATTTGAAGCAGTTTTTATTTTGATATTCTTTTGCAGAAAATGGGGACATTTGTAACCATTGATTAGGCCATCCTATTAGCATGGCAATGGGACCATTAACAAAGGAGGGTATTAGGGAATAAAAGTTAACAAAAATTCTAGCAAAGTGACAAAATAGTTGATAGAATTTTGTCAAATTATTGGCCAAATCTATAGGTTTGCACTGACAAAGCAATTGACAATCTTTTGTTAATTTTTTGTCAAATAGGACACAATTTCCCTTGTAGTGTTTCTACCTATATAAACCACATAACATATACCTCACATTACAATTTGAATTTACTAAAGGTTTGTGATAGTGCAAAGAGGGCAATTAATGAGCCATGGCCTAAAGAATTTGAGTCACCTTTGTAAGATTGAACAAGAGTGAGACCAAGTTATATAAGGCTAAATTTCAGGACTCAAATCATCTAAGATATTTAAAAGGCGGCTCTCCAAAGCTACATAGAGACTACAAAAAGATTCTACTACTAAATGACTTCAAAATTACTTTTTGTAGTATTTTCTATATTCTTTCTAATTTTTATACTATTTTTTAGTGATTTTGTTGACTTCTAGCATACTAATTTAATACAAGAATCTAACAAGATAACTCTCTAAATCCTACTAAATATCAAAATTCTTCCTTTTTTATTTTTCCTAATTTTTAATATAGTTTTTTTTTGTATTAGTTGACTTCAAATATACCTGTAATATAGCACCGTTCTAGTAGTATGTTCTAGTGGGCCATTCACGTAGTTTGTTCCTATAGCCTAGATGTTCATGATTACTTTGCACCAAAAGTTGGATGATGTCTTACAATTGTCTTCATTAAATCTTATTCAAGTTGAAGATTGGAGAGGTAAACTACTTGAGCATGGAATGCACCTTACTAGAGTTGTATGAACCCCCTATTTATCTTTTGCATTTAGAGTCAAATTTCAACATTGAAATGAACCCATCATATTATTGAGGCGATGTACTAGCAAGAATATTTATAGTCAAGGGTGTATAATCTTAGATTTAAAGCTTAGTAAATTGGTCCTTGTTTGATGCTTTTGTAGACTTAACAAAATTTAATTACTAGTGTTGGTTTGGGTTTTAATTGCTTAACCTTTGATCCTAAAAAATAATAAAAAATAACCAACGATGATAACTTCACTCTTTCTAATTTTTCTATTCTCTATTGTTTTGGGAATTTTGGGCTTTTTAATGAAACGAGTAATGTCCAACTACTACTAGGTTAGGGATTTTAAGCTTCCTTGTGAATTACAATTTAGCAACAAAACTTAAGGAAATCTTCATCTTAAATGCAAAGCTTTGCCATAGTTTAAGGTTTAGCCACAAAACACAACAAATGGTTAGTACAAAAGTCAAAGCTTCACCATAAATTACGGTTTAGCCACAAATACAAATAAATGATTAATACAAAAGTTAAAACTTTGCCATATAGGATAATACCATAAAAATAAAGGAAAAAAATATGAAGACCAAAAAATAGTTAATACAAAAAAACAAAGGTGAGTATTAAAGAAGACAACAACAAATTTTAAAAAAGACTAAATCCAATCATCTTAATTCTACAACTACATGTTTGCAGGTCTAAATTCTAGGGTGATGTCTCTACATCAAGGATTTCTACCCAAGGAGCTTGTACAAGATTACTTAACAATAAAACTAATCCAAAAACACCCCACCCTAACAAATAAGTGGTTGTAAATCTAGACTCTATCACTTTGGAGAGATACCTTTGTATTGGATTTTCTCATACAAGGAATTCATGTAAGTCACTTCACAAAATAAAAGCAAAATCTAAGGGTCCTAGCTAATGGCCTCACAAAAATTTGGCTAGGACACTCTAGAAAT
Organism: Straminergon stramineum; assembly: GCA_963920665.1. Classification (NCBI taxonomy): domain Eukaryota; kingdom Viridiplantae; phylum Streptophyta; class Bryopsida; order Hypnales; family Calliergonaceae; genus Straminergon; species Straminergon stramineum. The sequence continues at coordinate 44,508,094 of OY987264.1, forward strand.
TAGTACAAAAATCAAATATTGAAAGAAAACAAGACATTTGGAGGATTATACCTTTCATAACACAAAAATGCAAACTAACGGTTGAAAGGACCTCTATGTCCTTCAAGGAAGAACTCTAAAAGCAAAAGGAATGTGAGCTTTCCTCACAATAAAAAAAACCCTTGTAAATATGGCTCAATGGTCAAACACTTAGAACTAGAAAGCCCTCGAGTTGGTAGAACAAAAAAAGGGTTGGTTTGTGAGGAAAGGGGATGAGTTTTATACTCTTCCCAAGGTCTCTCCTTTGAGACTTTAACTAATAGATCATTTTAGAATTAATGCTAATTATTGTTAATTACTAGAAAGAAGTCAAATCTATTATGGACCCTCTATAAATTTTGAAGAAAAGCTCCAAATGACCACTGGATTGTGCCATTGACTTCAAAAGGCCCAAATTAGCTTCGACATAGACCTCCTGCCGATACTTTCAAGTCATTTTGGCTTGCAAAATTGAGTGTATGGTAAACCTAAGTAAAGGTAAAAATCCCAACTGATGGAATTTGCCTTTTCCAAAAGATTTGACTACCTTGGGTTGGTTGGAAGATTTGTGAAATCAAAGAAAGGGTCCTCTTTGACTTCAATTGAACATTGCTAGTTTCTCGTATGTTGATCAACATGTCGAATTGTTGTAAATTCCTCCTAAATTTGATATAGCCACTCATTTTGGTAATTATTGGTGTTGGAATGCCTCGAAACCTACAAAGGTGATTTATAATGACAATTTTTAAAATAATTTTTAGTGTGTTTTTATCACCCTCTGAATAATTTCTAGGATTTTTCCATTGTTGGTAAAAGCAATTGACTTCTCATGGAGTCAACTTCTACATCTTAGAAAAATTATTTTTTTTGGATAATTTTTAGAAAGCTTTCGAGTACTAAATGCACATTCATATTCTTACTTTGTATTATTCATGAAATATATATATGGTCAATTTCATTAAAATGGTTGTATTCATATGCCATTTTTCAGACCGCATAGTTTGAATAGTAAAAGGAACATCTAAGATTGTTATAGTTTTCAGACATCTAAGACATGTATAGATTTCAGAAATCTAGAAATAGTATAGATTTTAGACAACACAGTTTGAACTATCTATGATTTGTTTAGATTTTAGACATCTAGGACAAGTTTAGATTTCAAACTATGCTAAAGTAGTGAAATGGACCACCAATTTACTAGAAAATTGCCAATTTAATGGAAAACTGCCATTTTAATGAAATTGACCATATAATAATTACCTCCTCTAAGACCTGTTGAAAAATAATCTTTTTCCTGAAAGGAAATTTTGATGAACTGATTTTGCCCTAAAAACTCTTGGCATGTTTTATGCGAAAAAACATCTCTCTTCAATCTTTAGTTCCATTGCCCTTGTATTACTTAATACTCCATCTCGTATTGCTTGAAGGTTGTTGGTAAAATATAAAATAATTGTCTTAGACTTTGTCAAATTAGATGGTGACTTCTATGTGGACTAACTACTAGTATTTCTAGGACTAAATGATTCTCTACTGTAGACTATGGACTCTTGATTTTAGCTAAATTTATCACATATACTTGTAGGTGTGGTTTTAGTTTCTAATGGAACTCTTGCAATATTAAGATTTGACTATCTTTCAAACTCACCATATCTCAAACACCTAAACTACTCTCAAACATTGACTTAGATCCTAAAAGCGAAGAATTAGAGTGATTTAGGCACTCTAAGCTTCTAGGGTGACACTCTACCATATTTGTAGGGACTTTTGCTAATAATGGTTAAAACATTCTTTTTAAGACTTTTTTTTCTCCATAATTCCACCTAAAACTAAGTAAAAAAAACAAAAATCCTAAAACCAAAGTGCCAACTTAGGGGTTCACATATGGCAACTATCTATGATACGATAGTAAATTGTGCGGACCCTAGATTATTTTGCTATCGATTATTCTAAACACACGATCAATCTATATTGATCTCCTAACTGGACTTGACAAAACAAGGTTGATCTAGGGACTTTTCAATAACCCCTAAATGTTTTTGACTATGTTTTCACCAAAAAACCTCCAAAAATGCCATTTCTAGTACAACTGTACAAGTACCAAATAGTAGAAAAAAAAAAATTTTGGACACATGTAACCATAGGATCTTATAGTACACTTTTTTGAGAAAATGTGGAAAAAATGTCAAAAACTTCTATCTTGTAGATTGCAAAATATTAGTGTCTGAATTAACAAAAATCCTTTTTTTGGCTTTGCAAAAAACAGGGCAGTTGCACTCCAAAAGGTCACATTTATATGAAATTTTTTCCAAAATAATGGTGCTTCTTTAAATTTATTATTCAAGGAAATTTGGCTTCATACTTGAAAAAATTCAGACCATTTGGAATTATACAACATATAGGAAAAAAATAGTGAGTAGAAAGAAATACAAAATGATTCAAAATACTAAACTATTAAGAATTTAGTAATGGAATTGAAAAGTGCCACTCCCAATGTTGGTAATGTTGTAGTAAACAATCTACACCCACTATTTTTATTTTTTTTCTAAAATATTGAAGATTGAGTTACATAAAAGACTTCAAAGTTTATCTTAGAGTAAAGATTTCATAACTACCTACACACTAAAACTCCTCATAACTTTCATCTCATTAATCAAAATGGAATGATTCAAAGCTTTCCACATATATAAAAATCTAGAAAACCAATTTCAAATTTTCATTTCTTAAGAAAGTGAATTTTTGAGAATTTTTTTGAGCTACCTAGGTTGCCCATTGAACACTATAAATGACATGTCATACAATAACTTTTTAACCATGTATTTTAGGATGATTAAAATCCATTATAAAAATCTCATATAAATAATCCAAATTATGAAGTCAATAGAGCTTGCCTAAATTCTCAAAAGCCCAAATTAGGCTCCTTAGTTTTTGGGTTAAAAAATGCAAACACCTTGAAATAACTTTATTATTCTACAAATTTCTAAATAGAAGATTAGCTTTCATTGTAAGGACACTCTTTTTATGTATCCAAAATATTCAAATTTTATTACTTGATTGCATAAAGGCCAAATTTAGCATGATGGTGATAATTTGGCTTGAAGTTCACAATTAGAAGTATTTAGGTGAAAAAAATCATATAATTGCTTGAAATTATTTAACACCTAACATTTTGATTGCTAATTTCTCCTTGCGATTAATTATATATTTAGATTACTAGATCCTTTCAAATCAAGCAAATTTTTTGGTTATATTTTCCAATTTATTTTCATCTTTTTTTATATAAATTTATAAAAAACACAATTATATTAGTAACTTTTGAGGATAATTAACCCATCATCCTTGGTGAAGAGATCATTTTGAACACAAGTTTGACAAAATCTTTGCAAATTTTTTCTTCTTATAATGTATATGTATGGTTTGAAATATGCATCACAAGGAAAAACTAAAAATTCAACTTGTTTCTAGATTAGCTATTCAACCTTACCTTTATCCCCTTAACCCCTCATCACCTAAAGTCCAAATATGTGTAGAAGCATCCTTGTTTTTTCAAGTGCTATAGTCTAAAATTCAGTGAAGTATGAAAATCTCAACTATACAATCTTGTAGTGTGCATGTTGTAGATGGTGTGAAACAAATTTGGGGTCATTTGACCATAGAGATTGAATGATTATAATGTTCTAGTGTTGAAAAAAGATGCTGAAATTTTCTTAAAAACACATTTGGAGGTGAAATTCGATTTCTAAACCTACTCAAATGAAAAAACTTTAAACTACAAAGTGATTCAAAACCAAAAGAGAAACACTTTCATGAAAAAAATATCATTCAATTGATTCATTGTATATTTGTATCTGCAAAATTGTTTTGAAATGTCAAAATATAGTGAAAAAAGTAGCAAAAAATCACATCTATGGTTGAACCTCCCTCTACTAAAATGCTTCTCAATCAATCATTACCTCTTGGATTGATATGAAATTTTAACCACACAAACTAGACTAGTATGGAACACTTTTTCAACAAAAATAATTGAAAACGGAACACGTGTGAAGAAGTTATAAGCCGCAGAAGTTCACTATAATGCAAAAATGTCTCGATTTTGAACTTTGAATTGCTCCCAAACATTCAAAACAACTTGGATTGACATGAAAATTCTACCATAATAACTAGACCTTAGGAACAACAAACCCCCTAAAAAATTATTGAAAAAAAAATATTTTATGAAAAAGTAACAAGCCCCCAAAGTTGCAACCATCAGAATGCAATGTGGTGAACTCAAATTGAACTTGTGGATTTTGAAGGGCTCTCAAAAACTTAGTACTTTTTGGATTGATCTGAAAATTTTACCATTGAAACTAGACTCATATGCGCAACTTTTCCAACAAGTTTTTGTTGTATTCAGAAATTGGATGCAAAAGTAACAACACTTTGAATTTAATTGCTAAACAATGTGAGGACACTTTTTGTCCCCTCTAGGGATGAGGGGTTAAGAGTGTATAGAAGGATGGCACGTGTAGATTTTGAGTTTTTGGCAAAATACATTATAGCATGATTAGAATGTATACTTCAATTTTTCTTCCCCTTCCTATATTAACTAAATATGAACTTTGCAAAACAATCATGAAAACGGCAGGTGATGATGCTAGTTGCATCATTGAAGAGTGAACAAATTTTTTTGTTTCAACATACTTGGGATGAACCTCATTTGTTTCTTGTAGCTCTGACAATAACCTCTTGGAAACATTCATTCATTTATAAAGAAAAAATCAAGCAAAACAAATAAGTACTCTCTAAAAGGCTATGTTTGTATCGCACTTGCTCACTTCTTAAGTAAGATCCTTGTGAATGACCATACTCGTTCACTATTTTAAAATCCAAAAATATAGACATTAGGCATGAATTTACATATTCGAGAGTGTTAGTACTTCGAATTAAGTCATAACCATCAATTAAGGATTTTTCCGCTAGATAGCAATGGAAACTTCAAGAGGTTAGGACAAGATGCTAGATAATGTAATTAGGAGAAAATTAGGGGAAATTCTAGGGAAAAATGGGGATTTAAAACTAGAAAGATGATAAACAAGATTTGATACAGTAACCAAATTAGGCTAATAGTTAAATGATGACAGAAGAAAACAAAAAATGAAAACCAAATAACTAGAAGTAGGAAATAAAACTTAAAATAAAGTAAAAACCACAAGAAATAATAAATGTGAAAAACACAAAAGAAGTGAGTAAACTTAAAACTACTGCTAAAACACTAAAATAGTGCTAGAAATACTAAAATAGGATTTTACAATAAGTTAGAGGGTTTTACAGTAATTTAGGGGGTGGAACACTAAAATAGTGCAATTTACACTAAACTAGCGGACTTATAGTAACCTAGCACGATTTGCACTAATTTGATGCATTTTGCACCAAATTAACGGATTTATAGTAAATTAGTGTAGGATGAAAGTAGTTAGGTAAAATTAATCCGTTAGAAAGTGGGATGTAGGCAAAATTAGGGTTTGGAGCTCTCTCTCTCTCAATTTTCCAAGGACTTGTGGGTAGGATGTGTTTTTGAGAGCTTGGTGAAGAAATGTGATAAAAAATGGAATAAAAAAATGTTAGGAAGGGATTGCAATGCATTAGGGTTAGAAGTAGGCAATTTGTCAAGTACGTTCACTTGTTGTATGAGGAAAATGGGTGAAAAATAGAGAGTATTGGAGGCCATCTTGAAGGTTGATTTTTGGATTATGGGCGAATTTTAAGGTTTTTTGTGTGGGTGGGGAAGAATTTTGGGGTTGAGAATGAGAGCATCTACTTTGGATAAGGATATTGGAGGCGTGACAATGAATGTGGGTCTGAAAGTTGATAGGCAAATGTGAGGCAAAGTTAGGCTCCTAAAGAACCTAATCTTGAGTCATTTAGAAGAAAATTGAAACAATGGTAGCCATTTTTATGGAAGGAGGTCAATTGCCATTCAAATGAAGAGAGACAACTTCGAGGGAGAATATTGGAGGCATCACAATTTAATTGAACATGAACTTTGATGAGCAAATGTGGAGATAAGTTAGGTTCCCAAAGAGACTAATCTTGAGTCATTTGGAAGCAAACTGAAGCAATGGTGTCCGTTTCCATGGAAAGAGGTCTATTGCCACTCAATTGTGGAGCGAAATCTTTGAGGGAGGATATTGGAGGCATTGCAAATCATTTGAATGTGAATTTTGGTGAGCGGATGCAAGACCAAGTTGGGTTTCCAATGAGCTTGGTCTTGGACCATTTGGAAAAAAATTGAAGCAGTGGTGATCATTTGAATCCAAGGATGTTGGTGACTGTTGCAACTTGAGTCAGCTCAAGTAGTTCAAGTTTGGAGGTTGATAGCCGAGCGATCCCAACGAGTTAAGATCTGAAATTTGGAAAAGAGGTCAAGCTTGAAGTCAACTCTTCAAAGAGACAAAGATCAAAAGATTTGGATCTTGGACGAGGCGTTGGCAACCATTCTAGTGAAGCATGGTCTGCTGCCATGGTAGCGACGGTTCGTTTCTCCTCCCCTTCTTTCTTTTTGATTAGTTGAACCATGTTAGTACCTTATTAGCTAATTTTTAAGTGAAGATTGAAGATAGTGTTTCCTAAGACAATTGTGGTAGTAACCACAAGGTTTTCTCTTGGCCCTTGTCTATGGGCATGGGCCTGGAATTGTGAATGGTGAGTTAGTCACCTAAAACTATCTATCATGATTGAACTACTTTCAACATACTTAGAGTATAAATTTGTATGAAATAGGCTCTTATGTGATTGCATGGTGTGAATGAAAATTAAGGCCTATGGGTAAATTTGCATGTGTGGCCATAATTTTGTAGGAATGTAGTCCAAGTTAAGGTCACCAAGGAACTTGTGCATGCTTAAGAATGGAATGATGGAGTCATGGAGAAGATGTTAATTGAATGTCAATGCATGGTAAATTAGGGTAGTAGTAGACTTGTGATTGTTGTTTGGAGTATGTAGTGTAGATAAATTGGGTGTTGAAATTATTGGTGGGGGTGCAATTAAACCTATTTGGAGATGGTAATTGTCAATTTTTAGGGTTTTTTTGCCAATGTATGTGGATTTGGTGAGTTTTGGTGAACTTTGGTGAATGGATGTACTGTAATTAGTTTTTAGGACTCTAATTGTCCCAGTTTAGGGGCCAATTTGGAGATTTTTGTTAGGATATTGATCTAGGATGTTGCCCCAACCTCTTAGAACATGTATTAGGAGTATGTAGTAATTTTAGGACACATAATTGGATGATTTAGGGGTGCTGTCTCTCTTTCACTTAACCCATTTACTTAAAAATTTATTAAAAAATATTGTGGAGTCGATCGCTTGGAAGGCAATTTAGATACTGGTTCTATACATCCCCATTGGCCAACTCTAGAGGTTTCTTCACCTTATGGTGGAAAAGCCTCATAATCCTCCTCATATTTTTTCACATATAAGATAGGAACCTTTTGTGCCATATGACTATCTATACCGCTATTTGACTAATTACTACCCTTTGTGATCCAAAATATTACCCTTAATTTTTTGTCCCCAAAATGGTCTATTAGTTGCATGCTTTGATGAGGGAGGAAGGAGGCTTGTGGTTGTTCTAAGAACTACAAGACAAAAATTGAATCATAATGTGTAAAGACTAGTAAAAAACATCAATACTAGATGACACGCATATAAGCTTGGGCCACAAGTCAACAACTACAAATCAATAGCTATATGTACAAGCATTGTTGGCTACAAGTTGATCTCCTTTTGACGCCAATATAGTCATGGGGAAGACCTCATAGTGAACAATTGAGTGGCCACTAGTATTCTTTAAAAATGCTCTAAAATTTTCACTTTTGACTATCCTAAAACTACACTTTTGAGAAGGGCTTTGGAACTCAAAATTTTCTAAATGATTAGAATGCATAGAATTCTACTCATAGTTCAAAATGGAAGGAGATAACGTTATTTTCAGGCTTACTCCAAAAAAACATGTTGTCCAACAAAGAAGATTATTTTTTGGGGACGGAGGGAGTATGTCCCAATAGTACATTTGTAGGGTCTCCCCACCTTCGCTTCCTATAATGCAAGGCTCCTCCGAAAACCGAGGCTCCTCCTCCCAAATCTAGGAAAACGCCAGATCCGGATCAGCATGACCACGCTCATAGGCCCCGCCTCAGGGACAACGAGTTAGTTATCCTGTTTTGCAGGCCTCTCACCTTGATCTCTTGCTCCTCCCACTCTCAGCTCCCAATTCCCCTGCAAATGCCCCTCGCACGCTTCTCGCATGCTTCGCCTCCCCCAATTGCCCACCTTCGCACGCATCAAGGCCTCTTCTTCGAATCCAAATCTCGGGACTTATGCGGTGGTGTCGCCCTCATCCTCACAGCTGCCAGGGCAGGCGCTCCACCGCACAATTGAAGCTTTAAGGTGCGTTCTGAAGGTCGCAGTTGGAATCAAACGTCATGTGGGATTTTCTTGGTGTTGGGAGATTGTTCCTCTCTCCCAGGCACAAGCTCTGAATTGGTGGTCCGCATTTGGAGTGTGAGGAGTGTGAGGAGTGTGAAGAGTGTGGGAGTTGCTCTGTTTTGCGAGTGACTCGCTTTACTCCTTAGCGACGTGATCGGTATTTGGTTGCAGCTGCTTACGATTATCCGTCCGGATGACGCAGGTAGAGTCTTTGCTTAAGGTTTAGGGTTTAGGGTTTAAGTCCTGGGAACGCCTGCATCATCTCCTCCTAGAATTGGAGGTTGAAGGTGCGTTTTGGGAAGAATTCAGATGAAAATTCACACAATGAGTGGTGCAGGAGTGTTTCTCATTGCTCATTGATAGATGTATAAATACATGCTGAAGGTGAATCTTGGCCTTCATGGAGTAATGGTCAATTTAACAGATAGATGGCTTTTAATGTGTCAAACAATGTCAATACTGGATGAACTATGAATTTGATGCTAGTAAGTAATATACTAATTACAAGATTTTGAATGTCGCAAAGGTCGCACGGTTTGGGTTTGTTGTTGTGAGCTTGTGAATTTGTTATAGCATTTGAATGTGACCTCTTTGTGGAGTGTTTTCGTAGGTCTGTTTTTGTGAGTCCCCTCCCTTTACTCCATTGCGACGTTACCGGCATTTGGTTAGAATTAGCCGTCCAGGTTGTTAGGTGACAGAGGATTGGAGTTTGAATTATTGCGTCGGGTTTTATCCATAGGAATAACACGATCAAGCAATGGAAACCATATCCAGTTTCCTTCTTCCTGGAAAACGGCTGTTGTGGTGACGCCAGAGTATTTATCACCCAGGGTTTAGGGTGTAGGGTATAAGGTTTCGCATTTTTACTCTAAATTGATTTTGGTTGCAGAGGGAGGAGGGATGATGAAATTGCTGCCCAGCAGACACATTTGGCGATGTCCATTCTCGGCCTCCGCTCCTGCTTCTGGTAGCACAATGGTCGCCCCTGGCAGGCTCTGTTTTCACGTCAAGCAGCAATTCTTGTGGCTATCACAGCATTCTCTCCCGGGAAGCAAAGTCACCGCAGCGTCAGGCATTTTAGGCAAGTTTGGCATCGGAAGCAGCCTCAGTCAATGGGTGAGTGGAGGTGCGAGGACCGGGGAGTGGCAGCAGGGGAGGCTCCTCGCCTCCAACAATGTATTACCTCTTGGTAAGGGTGGCCTTATCTGCGGTGATACGGAAGGAGATGGCGATTCCTACTCTGGCAATGGTGGAGTGAAGGAGACTTTCTCGGAGACGTTCCGAGGACGGGGCCGTGGTGGTCGAGGCGGCAGTGGGAGAGGTCGAGGAGGCACTGGAAGGGGAAGCTTTCGACCTTCGTTTGATAGGTCAGGAGAGGGTCAGAAGAGATTCTACTCCAGCGATGGTGGACAGAGGGAGGGATTTATGGAAACAAGGTAATATTTCTCATATTATATATCTGAATGTCTTCAGATTACATGATTTATACTCGTGGCTGCCAAACTTATAGCCTATCAATGACCCGGTGTCTGTTCTTACCTGAAGGGTGCTATCCTTTGGATGTACTTTATGTCCTAATCTATACTAACTTGATTCAAGCTGAGTAGAATTTAATCAGCTGCTCACAGAATTTGGGAACGTGGAGGGTTTCAGGGGAAGGGGACGAGGACGAGGAAGGTTTGGCAATGGTGGACAGAGGGAGCGGTTTAGTAGCCCAGGTAGAGGCTCCGAGGATAGGGAGAGTTTCCGAGGTAGAGACAATGGAGGGCAGAGGGAGCAATTTGGTGGTGATATGTCAAGTTTTCGAGGACGGGGAAGAGGCAGAGGTAGAGGAAATTTTGGCAATGGTTCCCAGAGAGAGCCATTTCGTAGCCCAGGTGGTGAAGGAAACAGGGAGAGCTCCAGAGGTAGAGAAAATTTTGGCTATGGTTCCCAGAGAGAGCCGTTTCGTATTCCAGGTGGTGAAGGAGACAGGGAGAGCTCCAGGGGTAGAGGAAGTTTGGGTAATGGTGGTGAAAGGGATAGGGAGAGCTTCAGGGGCAGGGGCAGAGGCAGAGGCAGAGGCAGAGGCAGTTTTAGTGTTATGAGGGGAGGGAGAGGGAGTTTCAGGGATACACAAGGTGCCAGCCGATCACCAAGTCCTTATTACAGGGATTCCAACTCTGAGACTGATACGTCCAAACGCTGGGATCCAGCACAGAGTCCACGAGGTAGGCACGGAAGTTTCAGGGGTAGCAGAGGGGGTAGGGCTGCCCGAGGAGGCAGAGGTTCTTCTTCTGCAACAAGGGGGCGTTCTTCGAGCAACTTCGGAGACAGGAGACTTGGTGAGGACGACTCATCACAAAAGACCCCCCCTCCATGAGATTTGACAATGTTCTTACTGTTAAATTGATCGAATTAGTTTTCATTTTTTTCATGTGTTGTGTTGGTGTTAAGTTCATGTTAATGTAGCGCTAACGGATTTAACTTAATGCCAATGATCTTGACATCACATTAACATTAACTTTTATATCACATTGCCAATTACTATCTTAAGTCAAAATCAACTCGACATCAATTTAAGATTATTTACATATCAAACGATTGTTCTATTAAATAACTCTAATTATCATAAGTAATTTTGTGCGTATAACCAGGGGGATCTTTTGAGATGGATCGAGTTCACGAGAATGCTCCTTCAAGTCCACGGCGTGGGCAGCTGTTTGAAGGCGAAGAGAAATGGCAGAGGAAGGTGAGGGAGAAGAAGGCCAAGCAAAGCTACGCTCTTGAGGACTCTGAAGATGATGATGACGATCCCGAGGAAGGCGGGCAGCGTTATCCTCAACCGGATGCCGAGGACCCGGAAGAAGGAAGTGTAGTTGAGGAAGGCTTACAAGAAGGAGGTTTGGAAATCTGGAGACGGAAGAAGATTGCCTGGTTGTGCAAAGAGATTCCCGTTTTGAGACCCACTGGCATTGTTACGATGCTGAATTCCCAGCGTAGATGGATTCAAGCTGTCGACACAAAGGAAGTAATGGAGACTTTGATGCGTCGCAATGAAGTCCTGCGTGCCCACAGGGTTTGTTTCTCTCGTGACTCGTTCGAAGTTATTTTGGTTGATCTGAGTATTTTGGTCTTCCATGTAGTTTTATTGTCAACTTACAACTGAAGTTGTATATCCTCGTTCAAACTTAACCCCTAAAGGACCATGGTTTTCAAATGACTATTTACAATTGAGTAATTCAATTGTGCTAAATTATACTTTAGATGGGGCCAAATTTCACATCACCAGAATCAATGAAGAACATTGCATGTGTTGGTCAAAAAAAGGAACAAAATTGATCAAAAGGAAGTTCTCATCGGACCTACTCAAAACTGGTATATAATAGCCTAAGGTTATAGGGTAATGCTGAACCCGTAAAGGACCAAAAGGCCTGACTTGAGCCTCATGCCATTGTTTTTTGGTATGTGGAATTCTGGCTGACCTGTATTTCGTGATTTTGCATGTGAAGGTGCTGAAATGGACCATGCAGCAACCGTGGTACGAGAATGACTTCGATCTGAACACGAAAATGGCAAACAATCTTGGCAGCAATAGAAAGCTCACACGCATGCGTGAGCTCTTTGACACTATCATCGCAACTGGACAGGTTCCAGACATTTCCACATACGTGATATTGGTGAAGGCTTACATTGCAGATGAAGCATCTGAGTCTGTCGATGAAGCTTACACGATATACAATCAGATGGAGCAGCTTGGGGGTTACCAACAGCCGGCAGCAGTGGCTTTCTCCCTGTTCCAGGCCTTCACGGACCGCGCAGGTGGTGCACATTTGCGGCATCTTCACCAAGCAGATGCTCTGTTTGAGAGCATTAAGAAGAAAGGCAATTCGTGGTGTATGGGCCTGACTCCTGATCAGTGGAGGGCAATGTATACCGCATTGATACACATGCACAGTGTTCAGGGCAACGGAGAAAGAGTTCGTTCTTTGGTTGCAGATATGCGAGAAGCCTCGTTGAGTTTACATCCTGACTGTTATGCTGCCTTGATACGAGTTTGTGCGAAGGACGGGAACACAGCGGAAGCTGAGAGTGTTTTCAAGGAGCTTATTGCTGCTGGTCACAAGCCGGATTGGCGGGCTTATGTTGCCCTCATTCAGACCTACGGCGTTGCATGTCTTTCGGGAAAAGTGCAATCTACTTTCGAAGAAATGGAAGCTGAGGGTGTTCATGTAAATCTGAACACATTCGAAGCAGTGGTGGAAGCCTTGGTCAAGGCCGGAGATATTGAAGGAGCACGTGCTGCACTTGAAAAGGCTGAGGAGAAGTTTGCCAATGTGTTGCACGCTTCTTATAACCTTTTGATGGAATGGTACAAAAGCAAGGACATGCTACTTGAGGTTGAGAATATTTTCAATCGCATGAAGGGAAAGAAATGTCGACCCAATCTCCAGTCTTACAACAATCTTATCGACTCGTATATTCTCCGGGGACAACTGGATCAGGCTGAGGGGATTTACGAGGAACTGAAGACTCTTCAAGGATTTCACCCTAACGTAAAAACATGCAGCCTGATGATAGAAGCATTCTTGAGAGCTGGAGTTCCTGAGAAAGTGAAGGAGGTTTACGAGTATCTTACAGAACGAAAACTGAAACTCCCAGACGAAGTAATGGCTAATGTTGCAGAGATTGTAGGAGAGAAGAAAGTTCAGGAGAAAGCCAAACCCAAGAAGTTGATTCCGGAGCAAAGAGAGATGCTGGTTGGGGTGCTGTTGGGAGGTGCAACAATAGCTTCTCATGACCACAATCGCACGTACGAAATCACTTTTGAACTTGGTGATCGACCCCAGGAGGCGGGTTCAATTTTGATCAACCACTTGTACGATATGTTTGCTGACTGGGCACAGCAAGCACCACGCACGGACGTAGATGATGATCTTGACAAGATCCACCGATTTTCCACAGTCAGTCATGGCTCACTCCGGTTTTATGCGCACCAGTACCGACCTGAGGGTCAGCCAGTGATTCCTAGATTAATTCATAGGTGGTTGAATCCGCTGTCGCTCGCATATTGGTACATGTATGGGGGTGAGAAGTGTACGAAGACTGGAGGTATGATCTTGAATGCTTGTCAATATACCACGAAAGAGCTCACCCTGGTCGTGAAAGCTCTGAAAGCCCGTACTGTCGATTGCGTGATAAAGAAAAGGAAGTCTGGAAGGGTTCTCATTTTTAAGGACGAGTCGGCTGCGTGGGTTTGGAGGCTCATGGAACCTCATATTCTGGACGAGTTGAAGGACCTCTTGAGGCCGGATATGGCGGTCAACACAAGAGGTAACGATGCGCCTGAAGCATTTGATGAGTTATCGGAATTGAAGGTGGCAGAGGAAGCGGACCTGGATGTTGAAAGCAGAGATATAGGAACCGGTGTTGAAGTCTCTGTGAAAGTTGGCAGCTTTGAAACGTAGGAATACCAGGGCACACAGGTATTGATGTTCAGCTTCTTCTGCCTTGAACACTGAATCTGCTTCTTTGTGGATACTTTCGAGACATTTTTTGAACTACTTAGTGACCAATTTGTTTGATGAAAAGTTGCACAGTTCGGATGCATGATTTATTACCCAATACTGTTTCATTTATTCATAGACGTATGAATAGAGTATTATGCAGCTAGGCACCTGTCATAAATGTACCAGGAATTGAGTGTACAAAAGAATGATGGCATAAATCCTACTAGAGGGAACGGTGCAGGCTCGGAACAGATACCTGGGTTAGACCCTTAGTTATATTGTAGATCATTTATGTTGAGATCTTAGAAAAGCCATAGAGTAAGTAGTTTGGCAACATCAATTTTGTAGTCTCTCTTTGTGTAACAATGTATACACACTGCTATAACAAGGGCTCTTATTCATGACACTTGTGTTTGTCTGTGCGCTATTAATATTGTTTCTGCGTTGTCATTTTCCGTAATGTTTGAGTCTGTTTAATTTTGTAATCGACCATGGTCGGCATATCATAATTTCCACATATGAATCCTTGTACTTAAAATAAAACTTCCTAAACTTTTAACCTACTGGAACATTATTCAGCAGCGCTTTTCCACAGATCCACTGATTTCCCTGTCACTCATGTCTCACTCCGATTCTATGAATATCAGTACCAACCCTGAGGGCCAGCCACTGATTCTTAGATGGCTAGAAAACAGGTCGTTGAATCCGCTGTCGCTGGCATACTGGTACAGTTTTGGGGTGAAAAGCGTAAGAACGCCAGAATTTTTTAATCTTGAATGCTTGTCAATATACCTCGAAAGGCCTCGCTCTGGTCTTGAAAGCTTTGAATGCTCGCACTGTTGATTGCGTAATAAAGGAAAAGTCTGGGAGAGTTCTCATTTTGTTTCTCTCGTTACCATAGGCAATCAAAACTACGAGCGTACAGACAGCAATACCAACCGTTCTCAAATGCTTATTTGAACGCATTTCGGTCTAGTCCTTAGTTTGTGCAAAAATAGTTAGCTCCTGCCTTCATCAAACGGATGAGAACCAACTTACAACGCATTCATCGACAGTTACGGAGCCGTTACTGGGGTGTTCTTGTCTGATTGATGCTGAAAGACGAAAGTTGCACAAACTTGTAGCATGGGTCGCGAACTTTTAGTCTGGGGCTTTCCTGCGCACACTTGTGCGCTTTGTGATTTTGCTGGGCCTTGTGCCCATGGTTGTAAGAATCAATCGGAACTCCGATTCGAATAGTGGGATTAGTACTTGCAGGAACTATTTTGAGATGAAATTTGTTGATGGTGGTCAGCATAAGCTTTGGGGAAATTTTTCTTCTTGTTGGGAATTCTTTTGGGTTGAGGTGCTCTGTATGCTGTGCTCGTTTTGTGATGACGCTTTGATCGTCGCCAGGATTTGTCTGTGACGCAAGATTGTGGCCTCGATGCTTCAATCGTGCATTGATTCTTCGGAGTCAGGGCAGTACGCTTAAATTACTAGAGCCAGCTTAGAACCTCGACGCTCTAAGGTTATACTTCTAAGCATAGAGGGATTGAATTGTATTTTTCCGAGTGCAGCGCACATTGCTGTGTATATTGCTACGCACCCACGCTGCACCGCATGTTCCCCTGATGTGGGATTTTGCTGTGCAACTCTGAATTAATTACTGGAAAGGACCCCATTGTTTGGATGTTGATTCAACATTCCAATGTTGTTTTTATCGATAATATGTTGTCTCAACATGGATTATGCACAAGAAGTTATATAGCGAAGGGGATTCATAAATCACTCCACAACCAACCACTGCCGCAATGGCTGATTGTTCTCTTTGCATCTCCTCAGCTTCCTGTAGGGCTGTCAGAGCCCCCGTGAATCTTCATCCCCACCGCCGTTTGCGATTGGGCGGTTTGAGGGTGAGGATTTATTGGGCTTAGTAATGTGCACGAAGACGTCAATTGACACCGTATTTTGTAGTAAGTTATGAGCGAGGAGTAGAAGCTTAATAAGGGGGGCATCGAGGTCAAGATTAGGTCACTGAATAAGTTGAGTTACAGCTATTGCCACTCCAACCCCCCCGATATTGTTTTTTGTATATTTTTTCAGAAAGGGTTTGTGCTACGGTAGTGACTTGAACGCGGATCACAGTTGCATTCACACGATCAAGCCAGCGTCGTGTTGCTGATGAGGAGAAGGAATATGCTGGCTCTTTTCTCTCACAGTGGGAAGCTGGCTGTTGGTTATGGACGGGCTACTGTTCATAAAGAATCACGCCGTGTTCACCTAATTCTCTGTAATGGCACATTCTCAGTGTATCCTGTCATGTTGTGAACACAATGTCAAATTGTGAACACGTGTCAGGGTCCCGTTTTTCACCCCGAGGGCTGAGTGTACTGGCTGTGCTTTATGTGTGCATCAGTCCATATGCAATAGCCAACTCCTCACTGAGAGACAATGAAACAGTTTTCAGTGCCTATGGAGCAGTTCCCTATGTTACAGGTTATCAGATTGCCAAGCAGCAACCTAAAGTTTCTTTTCAGAAGGCTGGCGAGAGTTAGTACCCAGGGCTCTCAAAACTTCAGGGTTGCGCTCGTGCGGTAAATCAACATGTACATACTCTTGTGATGTGTATGTGAAGAGCTTCAATTAGGTGCTCGAAGAATGTGATGATTAGCTTATTAATATTTGACAAAGTTTACACTGTACCTTTATAGTCCACATGGTTGCTTCCAATTCTGTGGAGATGGCTTAGAGAAATGCAAACCCCTTGTTGAAGCAACAGATATCACAACACTGGATTGTTTCAACCGGTTGGGAGGTTGAAACAACAGCCACCTATTTCTTTGATACAGTGTTTTTCAACGTGTTCAACGAGGGTTTTGCAGATGAATAAAGAAAGGAATGGAAAACACCTGACAGTGGTATTGGGATCCTTGTACCGCAATTGCAATGAAAAGCGTTCCCTCACATTGGTCAACTCGGTAAATGTTCAAAGTAGGAGAGAATGATTTGGTGAAGTGGAAGCACTGCTTGAATCTCGTAAGCTGGGTACAACAAAAGGTAAACTAAAAGCACGAACCCCATTTGAAACAGGCCCCCTCAATCCAGTGAACTCGTTTCATTACAACTGCGCTCGATCATGTGTTAATAGGTGGTGACAAGACACTTCACATTGTGAAATAAATGAATCTAGATGGGGCAATCCAGTTCAATATCCAGCCTAGAAGAACCACTACACAATCATTCAAACTGCCTGCAGATCAATATTGGCACTACCTCTTCTCCTCTTAACATGTTCAATACTTTAACTGTTCAATACTAGGTTCGAATCATTCTGCGTCGGTCTTCTCCAACTCTAATAACCAAATGATGCCAGTATGTACTTCTGATGCTCAAAACAATGAAAAAAAGACCCTATACACACTTTGGACCGGCTCTACTGACACATCAACCCCCAATTGAACAGCACCTTCATTTTCTTCACCGGCACTTTACGCAACTGGAGTGGCTTCGAAGGTCGTCGTCTTCCGACGTCTGGCGTGACGGGCTTGGGCGTCCGCCTACGGGGAACTTTATGGACTTTGAAGTGTCCGTCGACTTCCGTGATGGTGATGCTCTTGTAGTCGCAGCAGTCGTCGGACGTGACGATCAACCGCTTGCCGTCCTCGGCTACTCCGATCAGAAACTCCTGGTAAGTGTCGTTGTAGTCGATGCGCATGGTGTGCTCGGCGCCGCTGCGCACGCTCGTGAAATCTGCGAAGTAATGGTGGTTTCCGACCTTCATGTCTAGATCCTTCTTCGTGTTGTTGACGATCACCGTGCTGGGAAGGTCCGCCATAGCCATCGCCACTTCTCTCAATCTCTCGAACTCTATCGATCGGTCCCCTCTCTACCTCATCAATATAATAGTTTTGTACAAGAACTGATCTCTAGCTAGTCTCTCTCACTCACTCACAACTAATCTTTCACACAATAGTAAGCAATAAATTATTAACATGCACTCCCAAATCTTTGCATCAAAGAATAGTTGTTAATGGCCCTCAGTCGACAGCAACTGATCAAGATCAACAGGACCAGTAATCACGGGAGTGAGATCCGGATCGTTACAAACGTACATGCACCTTCAAAGGGATTTACCATTTACTACAAATAAGCGTAAACGTGACTGAGATGAGAATTGGTTCAACCTTTCCGCTGAGTGTTAAAAGAGATCATTTGAATTGCTTCTGACAATTAATGTAGACTTGGAGTTATATGGCTACTTAGCTAGTATCCAGTCGGCAACCCCAATGTAATACCACCACATTTTAACGGTAACAGCTGTAAGGTGCTAGAGAAAAATCCTCCTCTTTTCTTGCAATCGGTATTAAAGTGACGGGACAAAGTTTACGTTTTTCTTCCCCTCATCATACTGGGCAAGTGAAGTCGGGAGTTGTTTAGTCGGGAGTTTTGAACTGCTGTCACTATTGCCAGCATTACAGTGAGTGTGCTTGCAACGGATCTTATGATAATTAAGTTACCTCCTAAAATTGTTCAGAAACCCAGGACAGGATCAGAGATGGATTTGGCATCTGTATTTCAGTCGGCCACACATTTTGATGAAGGCATGCATGTGGGTCACGTACCAGAGAATGAGGGCCCCCAGGTGGCTTCGGTGTGTTCCGCATTTCTTCGCAGTTTGAATAAATTTTAATGTTTTGAAAGAAAATGAAAATATAGAACACTCAGAGTATGAGGTGACATCATGACGTTTAAAACCACTATATATGTCCACATGTTAGAGATGTCATTTAAAAATATTCTTGACTTCGGGGCACATCCCAAGAGTCTCACGTTCACTCTTTTTTTGGAATCAAAAGTCAACTCTTTCTATGCAAATGGAAAGCAGAACAGGGTATTTCATTAAATTGGGCTATTTTAGGAACTTCCTGAAATAATTTTTAACATCAGCTTGTTGCAGACTCCCTACTGTAGCTAATAAGGAAGTGAACTTATCAACCCGGCCGCCCTTCCCCAGGGAACCCGACCCTTTTTTCTTTAATAATTTATATTAAGGAGATCATGCATTTCCGATCATCCTCCCATTCTTGCAGATTCTTGCAGTTTAGGCTGCTCCATTTCCGATCAGGTGAATTGTAGGTGACAGCTCATGCATCAGAGGACCCTGGAGACAACAAAAATGTCCAGGAGGTGTACATTGAAAGCTCATATGATCACAACATGTACATTGGAAGCCTTACATCGATACTGGAACCATCCTATGGTTGAAAATAGGTTTGCCTACATATCGAGAATGGGACAAATAGAATCTTCACGAAAAAAATTCGTCATAATTTTGCTTTTAAGAGAAAAATTTTAAGAAATTATGGAATCCTTCTGAAATCTATTTCTCTGCACAGCGAAACTTTTTCCTGAACTTTTCCTATGCCGCAGATAGGCTGAATTGCTTAAGTGATCGGAAATGGGTGATCATCCTGGTACATCGTGCGTTTCAAAGAAGAAGAAAAGAAGGAAGTGAACTGAAGTTAATTCTTTTGCGTAGTTTGTAGGAGTCGTAGAGCTTTGGGCAATCAAACTTCACAATGTCGGTGCTCTGATGAAACACGCTGTTGAACAAGTACGAGATTCCTAAGCTTAAGTAATTAGACTCATGTGTGATTCACTGTGGAGTTTCGTTTTCAAGGATTTTGACTTATTCAGGCAACTCACGGAGTTCAAAGATCATGGGTTGAACTTGTCAACACAAACCGACTTAGAAGACGTCTACAGAAGGTTCAGCTTCTTCATGGTACAATACAGACTTCGGCAAGTTTTCTCTTGGTGACATCTAATCAAAGAATGGTTTCGTGCTCAGATTATCAAACATCATTTCCATGTTCATTTCCAAGTTCAATTCTGTCTCAGTTTTCAGTTAATATGTTTCAATTTTATAATTTTCACCACATGAAATTATTTGATGTTAGTGGAATCTTTTAATGCACTTTTGGAAAAACATATAATTCATATATTCAAAAATAGATAAAATTTTGCAAATACGAAAAAAACAAATTCAATGAACTCGAATTTTTTTAATTATATGCAAAAGTAGCAATGAAAGTAGGGGTTTGATATTTGAAGAGTAACAATTTTATTGTTTGCCCTTTTTGATGACCTACAAGTAAATGACCAGCTTCACACTTAAACTAGCCTTGTTAGAATTGAATAATTTAAATTCCTTGTATTCATTCATGCATAGAAGATTTACCTTGAAATGTCCATAGACTTCAATTAAAGTGTATCTTGAAAGTACCATCAAACTATCCTTTGATGGTTTTCTGGCAATCAACCCATTCCCAATCACCCTCTTATACTATCAATGTTGGGAAGTCTATTTCTATGAAGGCACAAGATGAGTAAGTCATCAAGAATGGCGCATTATGATTGGACTAGAGGACTCTCGATTCTGCTACCAACCTTCAGTTAGAAATAGGATGATCTACATGCCTAGTATGGGATGAATGGAATCTTCACCTAAAAAAAACATGGTAATTTTTTTAAAATAAAATTGTGAAAAAATTATGGAATCTTCCTTATATTTGTTTTTGCATCCAATCAAATTTTTCCACTCAACATACATATACTCCAAATAGACTCAATTGTTTAAGTGGTCAAAAATGGTTTGGGTCCCTTACGTTTTTCCACCATAGTGTTTCCAAACACACCAATTCAATGAATTTAACCATCCACTCATTAAGAGCATCCCCATTACCTTATAGCAGTTGTGCCAAGAAGGGGCACCAAGTGGTGGTTTGGCATGTGGTTTGAAAGAGCCCAACTTCACTACTCTTTGTGTGGCCCATGGTGGCCACACTAAGAAGGGGCACCAAGTGGGGGTATGCAATGTCAAGTAGTTTCATTTCTTGAAAATTCAACTATACAAAATTCAACTTTAAATTCATTGAGAATAATGAGTTGAACTTCAATAAATTTAACAACATTTTCTCTCATTGCTTCAAAAGCATTTTAAATTTATCTTGAATTTTCAAGTTAGATGAGAAGCTCTTTATAGACATATGGGGTGGTAGGAGGTAGAACAACCTATATCGGGGATATAGAAATTATAAATAGTACGAGCTCAATTGCTTATAGTCAAGTCAAAAGTAAGAATTGTGTTTGAAGTAGAATTTTAGACTTCATTTAGTCATAATAGAACATTTTTTTCCAAAACACTTTGAACTAAGAGAAGTTGGAAAACTAAGATAATTTTCATCTCTAAAAATACATTAGAGATTTCAAGCCTCCAATGAAAATTTATGGAAAATTTCAGAGAGGGGTTGAAAGGGAAATTTTCTTTGACATTTCTAGCATCCTCTCAAAAATTTCTCCATAACTTTTGATTCGAGGCTCTAAATCTCTAAAAAAATTTTGGAAATGAAAGTTATCTTGATTTCAAAACTTTTTTTAAACTAAAGCTTTTTTAGAGAAATTTATTTTACTATGCCTAATTGGAAAAAGACATTGGTATTTGACTTGTATTTTATAGATTTATTTTTTCAATCCTAGAATTAGCATATTGTGCTCATCAAATAGCTAGTTGTAGGTCAATACCTTGAAAGTGGCATCAAAAGGACACCTACAGCCTATAGTGCATGACATGAAAGACTCACCATTTGGTCATACATTCTTCAAATTATGAAGTGTCCGGACATTTTGGGGGCTTGGTGTACCTCTTATAGGACACTCTAGTTGGCCCGTCTTGCTCACTCACCGAGTTTGCCCCCTATGGCGTGTTGCCATGTAGATGCTCTAAATCAATATGATGAAACATTTTAAAGGTACTAGACAACTACAAGTCAAAACTAGTCATTTTATTTCTAAATTCATTAGGCAACTATCCCAATAGTCTCTTCATTGATGATTGTCTTTACCTTTTGGGAAAGTATTATGATTATTTGTGGAGATATAAATAAGGGAAGTATACCTAATTGCAACCTTGGGTCATTGCAAGAAACACCAACGTGTTTTTACATCACAATCAAAGTGACTCTCTTGTCATCTACTAAAACTTTTGAATATTAAACCCAATGACAAAAATCAAAAATGGATTTCTAGTTAACTTGATTGTCATTGTATTTTTAATATTTTATAAATTTTAAAAAATCATCTTGTATTTAAACATCAATTTTAATATTATGTCACACTTTCAAGTTTAGGGTTTTTAAAAATAATTAAAAATTGAAATTAATGATTTTTGGTTGAATTTTCTACAGTATATTTCTATAGTAGGTAGACATGTTCCTACTGAAGGGCATCTAAAAAAACAATATTTTATGTCCTCCACATTCGTGCAAATAGGCCTTCTTCCACGTGCACTTGTAAACATTAGAAATGGTTTTGACCTCATTTATTTAATCAAATCTCATTGCCATGAAGTCTTTTCTAATGGACAATTTTTAGTTTTGTCAAACATTGATTTTCCTATTTACTACAATTAAAATGTCCAAATTGTATTTACTGGAATAGATTTTGGGACATAGAATTTTGGTGAAGAAAATACATAGTTGGACATTTTAATTTGTAGAAAATAGGAAAATAAATTTTAAAAAAACTAAAAATAGGGTATTTGGGAGGAATTTATGGTGATGAGATTTGACCAAAAAAATGAGGTCAAAACTATTTCTCATGTTTACAAGTGCACACACAAGGAAGGTCTCTTTGCACAAACATGGAGGATATAAAATAATATTTTTTTAGATGCCCTTTGTTTGGGACATGTCTACTTATTATAGGAATATACCACAAAAATTTTAATCAAAAATCATTAATTTGAACTAGTATTTTGTATTAAAACCCCTAAATATGAAAGCATGAGTACTTCACAAAATTGATTTTTAAATATAAAATGATTTTTTAAAATTTCTGAAAAATAGAAGATAGGATTACAATAAAAAATTCTAGAAATTATTTTTTTTTGTTTTGGGCATTGGGTTCACAATTTAAAAGTTATAGTGTTGGACACAAATCAGTTTTTCAAAACACTACGCAAAAGAGCCAGTGTTTCTTGCAACAATCCCCCTCCCCTCCCCTAGTACAAATAGAGGCCCTAGAAAAAAAAAATAAGAGGTTATATGACTAGTTTTATGATTGCCTTTTCAATTGGACATGACATATACAACTAGTACAAATTTAGGAACTCGTAGTTAGTATTGACAAGTTGTATTTGAAAAGCTAGGATAAAGGGGTTATTTCTCATTATGCCACATATAACTACTTCTAGACTTTTGAAAGTCCAAAATTAATCATGGTCATTAGGAGATAATGCAAAACATCGGGAGATCTATATAAACATCAAGAGACTAATTCAAAACATTCAAAGATCTATATAAACATTTGGAGATCTCTACAAACATTTGGAGATCTTAGAATGTTTTGTCTATAATTCACTAAATAGTTCAGAAGTAGTTAAATGTGGCATTCAACCAAGTTTAGACATGTAAATGTCAATGTAGCATATTATGCCACCTCAACATGCCCACTCCAAAATTGTTCATGACAATGCACTCAAATGTGGCGTTGGCATATATTTCTACTTTTTGTATTAGTTCATGGTCTATAGTTTGCAATTCAAGGTGACTGCAATGCAAGTGTAGTGTGACTCCAATGAGATATATGAAAGATGTCTAGTATGACAAGTGGTGCTTTAAACAACTTTCAAGTGACAGATTGTTGGTTTGTCTTTGAAAGACACATAGTTGACATTGTTGTCTTATTTACCTAAGTTTTTTCTATTGTATCATTAAAAAAATATGTATACTATACCTTATTAGCAACTTCGGTAGAAAATAATTATAATAATTTTTGCCTAAATTTTTAATAAATTATTCTTTTATCTTGCCTAATATTTGGAAATTGCTATTGATTGAGGAGGAATCATGATATCTTTCTCTAGAGACACATGGTCATTTATGCCAATCATCTCTCAATACTCTATGAATTTTATGACCAAATAACCTCTTATCTTCTTTGAAACCATTAAATGAAGTATTTAAACCTCACTAAATGCCTATATTTTGTACAATTTTGATTGGTTACCTAAATAGCATAAATTAAATTTTAGTCTTGTCTAATATTATTTTTGAACTTTCATTAAATATTAGGCACTTGAGTGCCTCAATTGCTAGTAAAATATGGTAATAATTTTTTAATGCGTGTCATTATAGTTGTTCTTTGGTTGTTCATACTTATTGTGCAATAACTATTGGAATTGTGGGTGATTGCAAGAAAGACCTATTCTATATTAGAAGAGATTTCAAGGCAAGGTAGGGTCATTTCAGGGTTATTTCCCTTACTATCAAGGAATTCTAAATCAACCATTGTTGTCAAAAAAGTAAATTTAAAAAAGACTTAAATTTTTTTTTTCAAAAATTTCTAAAAGTGTGAAGAAACTGAAAACGGATTTAAATAAATATTTTTTTCACAAAAATATATTTAAAAATATGAATTAAATAATTAAAATGATCTAATGTGGCCATCACCTAAACACGTCAAATCATTGATGTGGCAAGCTCCCACAATCCGGAAACTCCAGGGAACTCGTAGGCTTCTATAGTTTTGAATTCTCTTCGAATGTTTTTTGTCACACATTCATGTGAATGTGGTTTGCTCCATAAGTATTGCAAATATGATTTAATGAACACAAAATATAGAAATAAGCATCCTATAGCAATATAAAATGTACTTGAATTATTTCAAAATTTTCAAAATTAATTCAATAGGTGAGATGGAATTTCAAATATACATCATACATATTGTTTTGGTAGTTTTTAGTATTGTGGAGTACCTTTTTAAAAGAATTACATCTTCAAATTGGGTAGGCTAGCTCTTCTAATAGAATTACAACTTTTTAAGAGAGGGATTTCCAAAAACATTTAGTGCATTTTGCATTGGCCTAAAGTGTGCTATATTCAAGTTGAATTTATGTCGAATTAAAAATTATAGTTGTAGCTTTGATCTTCCTTCTTTGCTCTTAGTTGGCAACAATGCCCATTTTTCATGTAAATTTTTCAAGTAAATTTTCTAATTTAAAAAAATTGTAATGTGGAAGTCTCATTTTCTAGAGTAAAGTGTAGCTTGTGATTCAAAATAGTATTTCACAGTACCCATAAAGACTCTCTAGTATTGGTGGAGGCATGTAGTGCCTCCACTTGGCCACTAGAAACTAA
Organism: Straminergon stramineum; assembly: GCA_963920665.1. Taxonomy (NCBI): domain Eukaryota; kingdom Viridiplantae; phylum Streptophyta; class Bryopsida; order Hypnales; family Calliergonaceae; genus Straminergon; species Straminergon stramineum. The sequence continues at coordinate 44,533,244 of OY987264.1, forward strand.
TTTTATGATGAATTAAGCATTGCCATCCATCCTTGCCATCCAATGATGAACATTACATGTTGTTAGAATAGTAGATCATTTGAAATCCAATCGACCATCCAAATTTCATATTTTAAGCCTCCAATAGCACTAGAGGTGACTCATGGTACAAAAAGTACTAAAAGGTTGAAAAAAAAAATGAAACAAATAGTACAAGTATTTCTTGCAATCACCCTTGTGCATGTGTTGAAATTGAGTTGATTATAGTGATATATATTCATTAATGCAAATAAATTTAATTACATTTTGAGCTTGGTTTTGTGACTTACAATCATTCATACTCATTTGCAATCATTGGCTACTAATATTGTTGGACAACAACTCTTACAACAATGACTCACTTAAAATTGAAGATTCATGTATAAATGATGCAATTGTTCTACAATAATTTATACAACTTGATGTACAATTTTTTATAAAAAGAATTGAACCTCTTATATTCAACTATTGGAGTATTGGTGATGCTACCACTACAACACTACAATAGAATGCATACAACTACAAAAAATAGATCTTAAGCACTTGCCCATTGCAATAAATAGCCCAACTCTCCCTAGTAATAGCCCTTCTATTCCTCCTTTCTAATACTAATATTTATATACTACATACTACATCAACAAAGAAGTCTACTTTGAATAAAAACTCTAAATTATATGAACCACAATTTCTATACCTTAATCAAAGCCCACCCAAGGGTGATTGAAAGAAAGACCAGTCCTATTTTGTGTCACATTCAGAGTGACAAAGTTGTTTTCCATTGGAACTTTTGGAGGTAGAGCCCAATGAGCTTGAAATTTTTATTGGAGATGACTAAATTGATTTTTATCATATCCCATATTTTTTAGAAATTTAAAAAAATCATTTTATATTTAAAAATCAATTTTTCTAGTTTGTCACACTTTGGGGTTTAAGGGGTTTTAGTACTAGGGAGTATTCAAAATTAATGATCTAGAGCTGAAATTTTTGTGGTCCATTCCCATAGTAGGAGTATATGTGCCCACCAAAGGGAATCTAAAAATATATTACTTTACGGCCTCCATATTTGTGCAAATAGGGCTCCCTTGTGCGCACACTTCAAAACCGATTGAGGATGGTTTTGACTTCATCTTTTTAGTAAAATCTGATCACCATCAAGTCCTCACAAATTGACAATTTTTAGATTTTTTTTGTTCATGATTTTCTATTTATTATTAATTCATATCTCATTGTATCTATTTTTTGTGACAAACTGTCTTTTTTTTCAAATAGTACTATTTTAGTACTTACTAGTAGTCATAGTACTCAAAACAATACTCTCAGTTGTCGATTATCTAGATCAATGGTTGAGATTTTTCGGTTTCCTAGTAGTCATAATACTCCTAGTACTGAGCACATGAATCGTTGTTTTGGCAAAACGCTACACAAAACATTCAGTCTTTCTTGCAACTACCCCCTTCATGCTTGTTGTCTTTTGTTAGAGATGCATTTCCCTCAATTCTCTCTTTTTAAAATTTTTACATATATCGACAAAATCATCAAAGTTAGTCACTTGATGTAGCCCAAGAAGAAAGTAAAGTTTTCAAGGTAAAATAAATGATTCACAAGTAACCACCAAATATTACTAGCTTCCTAAAGGTAGTATCACTAATATTGCAAAAGAAAGCATCTACAAGATATAGCAAAGGAAGTGACAAAGCACAATCTTCTAATAGCAAACAACAATATCAAGAGACAAAAACAACCAAGACTCTAGCGATCACAACATGCAAGGATAGAGAACCTCGAAGTTGTATAAGGAGTGGTGATGGTAGCAAAAGACAAAGACAAGAATAAGAATATGTAGGACGTGTTATACTTAAAAGGTAGTTTGAGGTTTCCCAAATTCAAAATAAGAGATAAGAAATCCTCATTGGCCTTTTTTTTATAGATTCGGATGAAAGGAGCAACAACCATATTGCCAAATCCAATATAATATGGTTCATGACTATACTACAAGACTAATCAATGACTACTTTTACAATTGCTTAGTAAATGTTGTATGCCCATGCTATGTAAAGTGAAGCCTACTTCTAGAAAAGTTGAGTAGCTTCACTCATGAGCATGTGTAATGGAGAATAGTGAAAATAATTGTTGGTCTAGTCACTTGGCTATCTTATGAGCATGTGTAAATGGCCTCAAAGCAACATTTTCTTTAGTGGCAAAAAATTGCCAAAATTCACCCACCATCCATGTACTTCGATTCTCCTCTAGGAATTAAAGGGGTAGAAATTGTATTTTTTTGCCTAACTTCACTATCCATTAATTGTATTTAGCCACTTTGCCTCGTGCCAGAATCTCACATTACCATTGAGTAGCACTAGGTTGTAATTGTCTATACTACTCTCATTGCAGCCACACATTCCAAACAAGGTAGCTAAAACTTAGACATCTACTATGAAGATGGATATGTTGCCTTTATGCTTTACTCGTCAATATTTATGTATAGCCATAATTCACTTATGTTCATCTCCTTAGAGAATTTTCTATCTTCCAAAGATGGATAGAAATAGCCATCTCATCAAAAGTTCATCTCAAATTGTCGCCACTACTTAAGATAAAGCTAAATCACTAAAAAAACATGATGCCTCTAAGGCATGGAAGATGTTAAATCCTCCATTTGAATTGGGTCCCGTAGGGGCATATTTACCTTAGGGAAAACGCAGAATTTTTTAATTTTTTGCACATTATTTTTTATGCAAATTCTGAATTCATATTTGCAATTAGAGACTCCTAATTGGCTAGGGGAGGTCTAAAATATACCCTAGATTGGGCTCAAAATAGGGGGCATTTTTTACTTTCACCCCCGGATAATCCACAAAATTACCCTGAGGGGCCCAGTTCGAATGGAGGATTTAACGTCCTGCCTGAGGCAACACTCAGTCGGAAACTTGGAGTAAAGAAAAAAATCAAATTTAAAGATGCTGCCGACTTAGTGAAAACTGACAGCAATGTACAGCCCTCTGGAATTACTTTTTAGAGCGTGGTACAGTCATGGTCTGCAGTTCTGTTGCCGTTCAAGTACTAAGCTGGTGAGCTGGTCAGAGCATCTCGTCCTTTATTTATTTATTTATTTATTTATTTATTTTGAAACAAATGAAACGGAATTTCATTGCCAGGGTTAAAATACAAACCGACCACCCAAAAGGCCTGGCCGGGAAACAAACTAACAAGACATGACCAACGAATGAAGACTCCGCCTGCAAAGCTCGCATCTCGTCCTTTACATTTGAGCACTGACTGATCGTGCTTTCTTGCCACCTTTCGTCCTTTCCAGTAGATGTTCGATTGAAGTGTGTAAAACTTTAATGGGACCTACGACAATTATGTCCAAGGAAAGTTGGAAATTACTTTGCCACTTACAGTCTTGTCAAGAGTATCTCACTGCATTTGAAAAAATGTATATTGTGTCACATTGGCCTCCTCCTATTAGTCGTGGTCTACGATATATTGTGTATTTGGGGGTAAGTTGAACAACAATAGGAGGTCTTAGACTTTCAAGATTGGCAATGATTACAGTCAATTAGTTGTCCCTTCTGGGCTCGTGGCATACATTCTGACCACTGGCCTGCAATCAGTGCAATGCCTTTCACATACATCTTGGCTAAGACCCAGCAACACTACCGGTAGTCAATAAATCGGACTCATAAGCAGTTTAAAAAGCGGGTATTCTAAATTTTTTTCATTACACTTATCCTCGACATGGATTGACTTTCCGCAATGTAAAGTACCACAGTTTCATCACTCTTCTTCGATAATCAGTACGTTTTCCATTCAGACGGATGGTAAGGCTTCTGCATGTGGCCCCTCCCCCTGCTTGTGAGCCGTAGTCTGGGTGGTGCCGACTGAAAGTGTCTTGATTGCCAGTCTGAACCTTCTGGATGAAACCATCTCACTCTCGCCATATATTTTCTAGCTAGCAGTGTATGCTCTCGATCATTGATCAGTCGATTGCTCGGTCGATTGTTTGTCGGCACTTGCTAGTAGTGACAGTCCACTCACACTCACAACTAGGCACTCACATTTGCGTACGACATTTCATTATTTTCGCAACTCACGCAGTCTACGTGTGACCGATCAGCTCCTATGAAGACGAAGACGGTGATCGTGAACAGCACGAATGACGTGCTCAAGGTGAAGGCTGGGGGCCAACAACACAACGCCGAAGTGGCCAGCATCGACAAAGGAGGGCAGTGGGATCTGCAAGTGAACGTGAATGAGACGTACCGTGAGTTCCGTTTGCAACACCCGAGTGGCACTAACGTCGTCATTGTGTCCTCCGACGATTGCTGCGACAACGAATGCATCACCATCAAGGAAGCCACCGATGGCAAGTTCGAAGTTCACCGAGTTCAGCGTCGTCAGCAGAATGCTCGCAGTCGGGGGCAGGTGCCGCCGATCTCTCCTTGGGAGCTGCCCAACAGCTCCAACAAACTCACTTGGTTCGGCTGGATTCGACAACTGTGGGCGTCCAAGTAGCCAGCTAGGTAGCGAGAATAAGATTGTGAAGTGTCGGTATGCTTACCGACATTCATGGGTTTGTAGTGGTCTCTGGTATTGAAGATTGAGGGTTCGTTTATGTTCAATGTGCTTCTTTGTTGATGCGTTGGTGACCGTGTGGTGTGAGCACTTCGTTCTCTCCTCATAAAGATGTACATTGCCACTATTTGTGTGTGTTGTCGGTACAATGTGCACAAGGTTTGATTGTCGGTACTGGGGTCGTGCATGTAGACTAAGTGCGCATATCTATCTATGTATTACAGCCAAATTGAGTGTAATTGGACTGAGGACTGGGTTATATATTTTTGCAATTGAACATGCAGATGAATGTACTTCATGAGCGAGTGACACATTTTTGGTGAGTTGAACTACAAGCAATGTTCTGCTTGGAATGTATATTTACCGACACTTCCTCTTTCCGACATGGACATTGTTAGAGAATGTAGAGGACGGAAGGATCATGCATTTCGGTTCAACATACAGACCATTTTGATGCATTTAGAGGCTTGTGAAGTTGGACTGTTAGAGAGCTTCAGTCTATCATTTTCTGCTAAAAACAACGTACCGTAGACACTACATGTGTTTTGTCGGTAAGCATATCGGTACACAAGCTACGCGGACCATATATTTGTTCGCCTTTGTAGCCAAATTGAATGTGATTGGACTGAAGATTTCGTCTATTTCGTTAACTTGGCGTGATCCTGCTCCAGAAATCGTGACATAAATCTACACAATGCTCTAAAAACGAGGCTAAGTACAGACTTTTATATTTCAGGTGGGACGGACTACAAGTGTAAGTCGTGAAGCACGCCAATTTGACTGACGAAATTAACTTGCAAGTGACCTATTTCAAGGAGTGGCACACAATTTTTGTCATTTGGTGAAAATCACAACATTCTGTGATTGACTCTGTGATATTCAAAAGAAAACCCACTAGTGCATGCCCTTGTCATTTGGGATGCAATGGCAGTAATCCTCAGTAGAATTTTTATCCTCAAAGGACAGACCCAACCCAAGGGCTTGTTTTTCAAGAGATTCTTTATGACAGAATCTCCAATACTTAGCTACATAACTATTTCTTATTATCATTATCTTCAATCTCCAAGAGATGCATCTATCATGCTAAGTTTTGGATTTCAAATCACAATTTGAATGTATGTTTCTTGCATTGGAAAGTTTGTCAAAATTTTGGAAAAGTAGTTTTGAGGTTGTCCATTGCCTTATGGAGGACAAAAGCTCATCATTGATTAGCCATTCAAGTAAGCTTCATGATGCCCTTGTCATAAAGATTTTGAAATCCAAATTTTGGTAGCCTCTCCAGGATTTAAAATGACCTTTAAGGGTTAAAGCTTATATATTGTACATTTGGTCTAGACTGTTTGCAGGTACGTTGAATTTCAAGTTCGTAATATTGATGGATATTCACGGCAATTGAATGTCAATTTCATAAGATTGGCTACATGGCACTTTTCAGGGGTTGAGATAAATGTAAATCCACACTAGTTTTTATATTATTAGAGATTTGTGCAGAAGAGAGAAGAGTGCCACAAATTTTGGGGCCCTTAAATTTGAATATTTAAGCAAAATTTTGTTAAATTGGTGTCTGCCACAAACTTGGCACTTTTACGTTTAGACTGTATTTTGAAATCTATACAAATCCTAGACTTTAGAGCTACAGAAGGAAAAATGGTGTATAGTGTACTGCCATTTTAACAAAATTTTCTCATACTTGCGCCAATTTTACAATATTGACCATCTTCAAACCTTAATCTATGTCAGTCTTAGCTGTTTACAGCTTTGTTGACTTGAATTTCACACTTCTGAGGTTCTGAGTAAGGGCAACATAATGAAAATGATGATTCAAATGCAAAGTGAAGATTCCTCCACAATCCACGAATTAATTACAAATATGTAAATTACTGAAATTGAAATTAAAAGAAATAAACATTGAGAGTTAAAATTAATGCTGTATAACCCTAATCTCAATGAACCCTTAGCTCAATCAATCTACAGGTGACAAGCACCCATTCAAGAAGAGGAGCTGAATTTCAAGCCATAGCTACGAACTCTTTCATTTCTATTTTGACACACAGTTTCCCAGCATGATGCCAGCTACGTAACCCAAATTCCGCGCTGACCATTTCAGATGATGCACCTCAAATTGTAGTATTTTCCACAACCAGGCTCCGGATCGGAATAGAGCTACCTAGGGCCCCGCCAGTGCACCATCAAGTGCTTATTGAAACGCCACTCTGTTTACGGATGCTAAACCTCCTCGCCCATCACCACATCTTCCAACTTGACTTTGCCAGCAAGTTGTGTATGCCATTCAAACTTGAGGTAACCGCCTCCACCACTGCGTGAGAATTTGCATCGGCACTCTGTTGCCGAGATTCTCCAAGAGCATCCAGCTTCAGAGTGTTATGATCCGTGCTATCCATCTCCAGCACAAACTCCTGGAACATCGGCAACTTGTAAACGTAACTATGTCGGCAGAAAGTGCAAAATCCCAGTTGCAGGGGATCGCCCTCGACTGCACCCGGTATAGTTTACTGCGGACACGGGAATACGCACTGCACGCGGCAAATTGCACTGCAGGGTGCACCTCTTAGAGCATCGCCACCAGTTGCGCTCAAATGGACCATGGCATCAGAAGTGGGGAGGCACTTGCTGCCTGTTGAGATGTGGCTGTGTCCTCAAGACCCGATGCTCCCCGCCAACAACTCCCTTAAGTTCTCACTAAAGTTTTTTTCTTTCTTCTCACACCTCTCACTAGCCTTCATATCTTCCACTAAGGTTATAGTCAAAGTTGATCAAGTTGGCATGAGTGAAAAATTGCTTGCTATAAAGGTCCTCTCTTGCCAAGCAAATGTGGTAGTAACAAGAGGAACTGCACAATTTTTAACATGAAAAGGTTAGTACTACACCAGGAACTTCAAGGCATGTGAACATGGTGCCACAATGGTGCATTGAAATGCAATTAAGTTAATTTGGTGCCAAACTCCATACCAACCTCGTATGGATAAAATGACCCTAAAATGACCTATATGCGGCCTTTGGTGTCAAAATGGCACCAAAACAATCTGGCCCAATTTTTTTGATATAGTGTGTAGTCATTCTTCTCAAACTGAGCACAACAAGCATGGAGTGGCATTGCTGAGGCCAAGTGGCGAAGCTTGTGGCAATGTTCTTATGGCATCACTGGTATAGACCGAAATTTGTCCTTCCAAATAAACTTCTAACTTTTCACTTGTTTATAATTAGAGCTTGGAATTTTTAGAGTGCAAAGTGCATTAATAACTATGATTTGTCACCATTTTTATAATTTTTGTCTTTTAGTGTTTGTTTGTTGCGGTTCATTTTCTTAATCCAATGCCTAAATTTGAGATTTTTTGTATCTATTCAAACTACTTTGAATGTGCTTCCAATGATTAAAATTTGAAGTTTTAATTATAAATGAGTGAAAAGTTAGAAGTTTATTTGGAAGGTAAAATTCCGGTCTACATTACCAATGATGCTCTTACAAGTATTCTAAAGAGCTTTAGCAAAATATTTTCCATGTAGAACAAGCAAAAGTGTTGTCATCAATGATTCCATGAGAATAGGGAAAACAAGAGAAGGACTAGTGGATGGCCTCAAGTAATGTCAAGAAGTTTCAAAAAGAGATTGTTTTATAATATTTATAATTGATGTTCTATTCAATTTCATTTGTTGATTATCCTTCATCGCCCCAATCTTATTTTGGATTTTTTTTGCTTATTTTTGCTAATATCTTTACATGTATTCCAATATACATCACTTACCTCAATTTCATCAAACTAGTCAAAAGAGTAGATTGCTCTTTGAAGATTCTAATGTTCCCTTGCATGCATGAAAAAACAATTAGACAATTGATTACTTCCAAGGTCAAAGCAAGCCTCTTTCTATGTAACCATGACCCTATATTTTTGCAAGGTCAAGTTTATCACATTCTCACTACTATTTTTCAATCCATGATCTCTTAGCGAGTCTTCCTAAAATGTGTGGGTCCTTCAAGAGTGTGTGGCAAGGTCTTTCAATTATATTGGTGCTCTTCTTATCCAAAATATGAAGTTAATAATTCTTATCTCTCTCTAATTCAATTTTTTCTTTAAAAAGCTCATGACACTTAAAGAATTTGAGAAATACCCTTTTTTTTAATTCAATTTTGTTGGGTATGAAAATGTGAATGACCTACTCGGCAATTATTCCTACATTTGTGTAGATGGGTCAAGATGGAAAGCTACAAAGAAAATAATGGGGATGAGTTTGCATATGGTTGTGCTTTTAGGGCCACTTTATACTATCAGATGTAATGTTGCAAGTCCCAAGTCTTGTTGAATTCTCAAAATTTGATTGGAAAAGAGCTAAAAATTGGTACTTTTGGGTTTCATGCTATATCCTAAGTCCCAAGTCCCACATCACTCCAAAATGCCTACATGGCAACACTTTTTGGAAGTTTTGGCACCAAGGAAGTGGGACTTGCAAAGGCCAAATTGGATCTAGCCAAAATGGAAACCCAACTTCGCCTCCAAGTTTCAAGAACCCTTTTTTTTTAATATGAGGAGAAAACCACAATATAAAGCATCCAAGCAGATTGGAATTTTCTTCCAATCTTTTTTATTCAGATTTGATGCCAAAAGTTTTTCACAGGACAATTGCAAGAAACACTTATCTTATTTTGCATCACACCTTGTATTTTGATCAATTTTTTGGCCATAACTTTTTCATTTGGCTCCAAATGGCTCAAGATTTATAGGCAAGGTACTCATGACCATTATACACCTTGCATAATATTTTTTGGCAATTTTCAAAAATATTTTACTATCCAAAATTAGATGCCAATTTTATATCACACTTGCCAATTTGGAGGATTTAGTTCTATTTGGTACCCCCAAAAATGAATTTTAAGCTGAAATTTGGAATGGATGGTTTTCTAATAGACTTATAGCTATTGTCCAAAGGAATTTTAAAAATAGTTAGTTGTATGTGGATTTATTTTTTGAACACTTCATTGCAATATCATATTATGAAAGAGACAAGTTGGGACTTAGAATTGTGACTTTGGCCTTCACACTATGATTCTCAATTTCCACATTCATATTTTCTTATTCACCTTTTTACAACTCAAGAAAGTTGAAATTTGACCTTGAACCAGGACATGGGACATAGTGTGCAACACCCCTATGGTTTTTTTTTAACCAAGTTAGCCCAATGAAAACACTTGTTGAATTTGCATGTGCCAACCTATGAAGTAACTTTGTTGGAAATCAATTATTAATAATCCAAGGGATGAAATAAGAAAGACTAATTTAATGAACACATTCAATCTCAATTGTGGTGAAAATGCAAATGAAGGCCTCAGCTGAGGTAACTACACCTTAAACTGCACAATTAAGCAATTCCTAAACATGGTTCCCATTATTATATCGGGAAACTTTTTGAAGGGTCTTGTTGGTAGTAAAAAAGGAGATTCTAGATTCTCTTATAATACATTTTTTGGACATTGCATGAATAAACTACAAATTTTCAAAGTGCTGAAAATAGGTGTTCCTAAAAGCGATCATAGATTCTCATGAACAGTGGGAATACATTTCAGACAAGAATCTGTAGTGTGCGATTTTAGGTGTAGTTACCTTACATTGGCAAGATAACAAACCTCATGATCAATGAATACAAAATTAGCAGAGATCCCAGACAAAGCTCTGTAATTACTTTAATTGTTGTGTTTATCATACTGCAAGTAAGTCTTACCACAAATTGGAGCTGTGTGAACAAGCCATGATTACAACATGCACACTAGCAATAATGGTGGCCTATTGTTCCTCAAAGTCCACTAGTAATATCGACAACAGGAGAACAGTTACTCAACTCCTTCAAACCCTAAACTTTCTACCAAAATTGTGTCCACAAAAGTTTTCTAATTTTTTTCTATTGTTGGTTTGTCAAATTTCCACATGAGTCCGCAAGTGCGTTGGTTGATCTGCCCTGATTGTAGGTGTCAGTTTTTGGGGTTCAAATGTCGTTCGTTCCAAAGATGTCTATGAATTTAGCTGAGGGTTTAAGTTTTTAATGGTCGTGGATTTGGCTGATTATGCCTGCACATGAAGCTGCCCATGCATAACTTACCCAGGGCCGTCACAGACTTCACAAGCCACCAACTGCACTATTCTATAAACGTGAGCCAACTTCCGATTCAATTCTGTCCTGCGATCGAGTGGACATCCTCAGGAAAGTCGACGCAAATGTTGCAAGAGTGTCGTAACTTTTGTTTAGTCACCATTTCTATCGTTGCCGCAGTAGAGAATTATAAGTAACTGAAACCTGGAACCACGATTTGACCTAATTTTTTATTCTCCAATCGCTTGACTTGGTGGTGAAACTGAAACAGTCTTCGTCTCTGTCCCACCCCGAAACCTCGAGGTGCTTTCAAACCACTTGAAATAATAGATGGTAAGCTGTAGCATCACGATGCTCGGAGAAATGTCTGCAAGTGCCGTCGTGTCATACATCGTGGCGCACCATATCTTTTCCTTCTTTTCCTCCCGACTGATTGCAACTACCATTGCAGTCGGCAGAAACTAAAAATAGATGACCTTGTCAGGAGGGACACCCTAGAATCTTATAAGATAGGCACATATTGATTGAGAGGATGTAAATCTGTTGAACATATGATAAGTTTCGGTTACAGCATATCGTTGACTTTTCACAACTTTTGCGCAGGGTATCGTACAGAAACATTTCTTGATGCATTAGAATCTAAACTTCATTTACCACCAAGAATATATGTAAATTAAACAAGTTCAATAATACAATATATGCGCACCAGCATTTTAGATATCCCTTCATTTCCCTACGGGAGTACGGGGGGGGGGGCGGGGGGCTACATGGAAACAGGCTCTAAGCCGACTCACTTACGTCAGGACCCGACAAATACTAAGAAGTACTCCGTATATATAATTGCAGTCACTTCAGAGTGATAAACTTCAGAGTCTCCAAGTCTGTCTTGCAATTCTCATTGATAGTCGCCCTTTCTCTGACTGATATCTGGCCCTTTTTCTTCCAGCTCCGTGCACACAGATCGTTAAGTTAATTGCATGCTCTAGCTAGGCAGCATTCTTGCGCCATTTCCACCACTTCTATCTCCAACTTCCACTTCTTTTCATCGTTCCGCTCGCTGTCACACATTTTCTATCCTGAGCGATTGCACCAATGGGCGCCAGTTCTACTACGACGGTGTTTGTGAACAAATCCGGCCACGTGGTGAAGTTGCAAGTGGGCAACAACCAGCACTTCTCCTACCTGGCCAGTATCAAAGATGGCGGAGAGTACAAGTTGAACGTGAACATGAACGATACCTATCGGGAGTTTTCGGTCTGTCTAGATGGATCTAGCAAGAAGGAGATTGTGAGTTCCGACGATTGCTGTGAGTTCCAGTGCATCACCATCCAGGAAATGGCTGAAGGCAAGCTCGAACTGATGCGACAGCCGCGGGAGTCCAGTAGCGAAACCAGCAGTGCTGCAAATTTTAGGAAACCTTCGTGATTCAACCTGTGGGTCAAGATTGACGTGCCGGCCTTCATGGCCACCGACGGCAACAGCTGCTAGCAGACGGCACCAGTCGACTTCAGAGGAAAACATCCTCGTGGCGAAGAGAATGTGCAGCTAGGGTTGTACAATCATACTCATTTGTTATATAGTGCGTTTGCTAGAATTTGTTTTTCCCTTTAAGGGATTAGTTGCATCAATTGAAGTATCCTAACTTTCAACTTATGTTGGTTTGGAGATGTGTAGATCTTGGGTAGAAAAAGACCCTAAATTTGTTGAGATCAATTTTCTATGACTATATGGGAATTTATTAAGCAATTTCAATATGGGAGATTGAATGTAAAGCACTACAATTGACCGTAGGAATATCAATGGCCATAGCCAACTTGCCATTTCATGCTTCTAAATACCACTTGCTAATTATTGTCCCGACTAAGTGCATTTGAGTTGCTGTTGTCTTGCTGATAATAGAGGCCGATAAAAAAACGCTATCAGATTCCTAGTGTTTCTAGTATCCTCTACGCTTATCGATCTAATGATGCTGCATCACGAAGTGGGGCAAAAGAGAACGGTAACCTTCCATTTTACATCGCAGGCAAATTCTGCAACAGAGCAAATTAAATGCATGAGTACGTATCAAATTTCTCTACGAGCTACTATTGAGAATCAGTTGAACAAGAATACACTTCAAGCGAAAACCAAAATGGCTCGATCTCCATCGGTAACACGGTTGTACAAACGAAGTAGTCAACATCAATTTCTTCAAAATAGCGGAAATTCACGACATTGGCAATTTGGCATTTTTCAAGTCGGCGCTTAAAAACGTAAATCTATATCCATCCTAGATTTTAGACCTTTGTGTTATTGAATGTTACAATTCAGCCCGTCTGAGTCGCACCAATATATCGGAATTGGCGGTAACTGTAGCGATCAAGTGATTCAGAACTGCACAAACCTCACAGTGCACAATTGCTTAGGTTGTAATTAATATTCGTTCAAATTCAAAGTGCCCATGGTCAGAGCTCTAAAACTACCTGGATGGTAAAGATCTGAGCCAATTTCGCAGAATTCGAAATCCGCTTTATTAAAATATCTCATGCTACACAATGAATTGAATTATGATTCATAGTAATCAATCACAAATAAACTTAGACACATGAATAAGACCACCTGCAACATAACTGCCATTTGAAACAGAACTTACATGCAAAGCGACAGAATATTGCTACTTTTAATACATTTTCTCCAGAATCAGAAATCAGTTTCCACATACTAATTAAACTTGCCGGCGATCCTAGAGAGTCCAATAGCAAAAGCAGTCTAGAAAACTCAAACACAACAATACGACTAAACTCGGTGGTAATAATGGATGCCGTGGCAATTACCTGGACCAGAGTATCACCCCGCCCTCTTGGTATTAAAGCCAGCTACCCCGACCCGCTCACTTCTTCACAAGTTACAACTAGCTCACGCATACAAGACCGGCCTTCAATCAAACTTTAATTTCACAGACTGAAGTGCAACAGCTAGCTACAAGGTCGAAGAGTTGGCAGACGAACGGAGAGCTCCCTTCACAGTTATCATAGCTAGCTAGCTGCACCTGTAAACGTTATCCAAGCTAGAACCGCTAATACTCTCCTGAGAACCGCCTATGCTTCCCCCCTAATCCGGGAACAAAACCATCCGTAGCCGCCCTAGCCGTCACATCTGCACCGGCCATGATCCAATCTGGCTCCACACACATTGCAAAACATCAAATCAACGTCCACCCGACCTAATCAAGTTTCTGCATCAATGCCACATTGCCAAGTGCATTCATCGTTCACAATTGGCTACACTTTGGCTGCAATCCAAATCTGCAGGCTCTCCTGAGACCAACAATGAACAACAATTTTGTTTCTAGTTCTTAGGTTTCTATGTATTTGAGCAAGAGATGCTGAATGTTGATGCTTCGTTTTAGCTTGCGAGCTCAGTGAAATTGCCATTCTTCTTTCTTTCTGCAATTGCAGCTGTCAGTAAGCTTCAAAGCAACCGAGTCTCGCCTGGATTGGATTTTCATGTGTCGAGAACAGTGCATTTATCCACACTTCACATTGATTTCGTGCTTGCTATTGTTTTTAGATTTTCCTCTTGAGTTAGGCCTTCGCTTCTGTGCGATGAATTTTTATCCGGTGTTGGTGCAGACTAATTTTGTGGAGGAAGCCTTTTCCAATAAATTGCAAGAGGATGATGTGGTTGTGAAAGTGAACATGTAGTGCAGGTACACTTTAAAAATATCTCAAACTCGCCAACAATAAATTTCAATGTTGTACTAATGAATGATTGAATTGATACTGAGTCAAAATTTGGATGGTCTTAAAAATTCCATTGTGTCAACACATCTTGACTTAATGCTTTTCTAATTCACAATATCTCAAAACTATTTCAATTTATTTCTTATCAACACTATTTCAATTGCCTTTGATAATGCACTAAATTAGCACCTTTACTTTGAGGGAATTGAAAAATGTACTTGCTAGTATTAATTAATTCAATTATACATTGAGATTGTAACATTAAAGTAAACAATAGAGGTGGAAAATATAATTATTAAAACAATTTTGATGAGGAATCTCAAAAGGCATTTGAGTTTTTCCAAAATATCCTCTGAAGCAACTTACTCCCATAATGGCTCAAAATTTGAAGGTGCTTATAAAATAAATGTTGTCCTCACTAAAATTCAGAAGCACTTGAATGGTTTGCAAAATGTTTTGAATATCTCTTGAAAATTTAAATGCTTTATAATGTTACAATTTCAATGTATGATTGAATTAATTAATACTAGCAAGTACATTTTTCAATTTTCTCAAAGCAAAGGTGCTAATTTAGTGGATTGTCCAAGGCAATTGAAATAGTGTTGATAAGAAATAAATGAAATCGTTTTGCGATATTGTGAATTAGAAAAGCATTAAGTCAAGATGTGTTGACTCAATGGAATTTTTAGGACCATCCAAATTTTGGTTCAATATCAATTCAATCATTCATTAATACAATATTGAAATTTATTGTTGGAGAGTTTGAGATGTTCCTCAAGATGTGCCACATGTAAAGCTTCAACAACTTCTTGTGTGCAAATTCTTGAATGCATAGACCCTCTCTAAATCAATAAACCTCTCCATTGTAATATTGGCAGGTTGTCCAGATCCCAATACTTTAGAGAGGTTCTACTGTATGAATTCAAAATTTGCAAATTTTATCATGTGTGGCAAATAAAAAGTTCTTGTGTTTTTCCCCATGGGTTAAATCACACTGCATGGGCCACTTTGAAGGACGGGTTTAGAGATAGCAGGCTTGAAAATGGCACATCTCAGGAGAAAATTATAGCTGTGGAAGAAACAGTGAGCCGAATGATTTCCAATTTTTTTGTAGGTACACAAATGGAAGAGAAATGCATGACAATTAGAACCATAATTTTCTGACTTAGAATGAATAAGATCTGATTTTCTGAAGTAAAGAGTGCCTAGGTCGCTATTTATGTTTGTAGACTGCACCATGAATCAATTTGCATGTGTCATTGAAAAGAGCACAATAGTTTCAAAATCGTTTAACAACTTCCACAGTGTGTTCACAGAAGTTCCAAAATACGTGAATAGGGTGTCTTGAGTGCATGGCAATATAACAAATTTTCAAATTTTTTTTCTATGTATTGCAGGCCCCACTTTCATTTACATTTACCTCTTCTTTGTCAATGTAATTTCAAATTACCTGTTTACAATTTAACAACACATTTATGTTTACTGAACGACAAAGAATAGTAGGCCTAAAACACTGTCCATGGTCCTAAAATCACACATATGTTGTCACAATAACCTTCTTCCTAAAATGTGGTCCATTTCAGGAACCACCCGCACTGTTTATGGACCTTTTTTAGGGTCGATTCTTAATGCCCGCTCCATTTCAGGACCTCCTACTGTAGTGTCCTGGGAGGCGTTGGCATGTCCACAATTCAAATCAGTTGGCCCCACCCAGGGCTCAGCTCACAAGCAGGATGGTAAGGCTTCTGCATGTGGTCCCTACCCGCTGCTTGTGAGCCCTAGCCTGGGTGGTGCCGACCAGCCCTTTTTTTTCTTGACACCACGGGGCCAGATTGCACCGTTCCAAAATAAGTGTTTACTTTTCGCCAGAAAAAAGTAATCCTTTTTCGTCAAAAATTTTCATTTCTATTTAAAATGTGGATGAATTTGCCAAATTTGGATGAAAAAATGTATGAATATGATTGAAAAGTAAAAACGATAAGATTCAACATTGAATATTGATAAACATACACCTCCAAAGTCCAGCATAATAAGTTAATAGTTGCAAAGACATCCACATCAACACATAAAATCTACACACATACTACTTCTTACATACTTAGAATCCTTAAAGGACAAGCCCATTATCATTTTTCAAATTTCATTTGCAAGTACCTATTAATGGAATTTTTTGTATTTATATTTAAAGATGTAATCAAATGTCTTCTATCAATTATACAAATTTTGCATTTAAAAAAAAATTGAAATTTCATTGAGTTTCTGGAATAAAAAGTGAAATAATTCTTATTAAATGTATTTGATGTTCAAAGAGTTTGAAAAATTCTCTATAGACTTATAATGTAGCATAGAACATCATACTGCAAATTTTCTTATTGTATCATTCTAAAATTAGAAAATTAGCACATCATGGTTCTAGACCCTTAAATTCCAATGATGACATAAACCCATGATGACATTTAGGTTGGTTCAATCAATTTTTGGAGTGACCTCTGGATTTCATGTATTGACAAATATAAGGTCACCTTTGTGACCATGGGGTCTATTTGAAGCTGCAACTAAAAATAATGGAATGAAGCCAAGGTGAGAACAACAAAATTTTAAAGCCAAAATGAAAATAATTGGTCTAGGGTCCTAATCCTCCTCCTTGGTAAGTTTGAAGAAAAAAACAATTTCTTCCAACTACAAATAATGTTATCTTGAAATAGAGTGGGGACAAAAAGATCAATTCTTCATTGAGACACTTCCCAACATAGTCAATATCTCACCAAATTTTACAACTAACAACATATTTTGAGAGCTATGAATAAGAGACAAAAAGAATGAAAATTTGAGGCATATCAAACAAGGAGAAGTAATAGTAAATAAATTGAAAATCCCAATTAGAAACACTACCGGTAGTCAATAAATCGGACTCATAAGCAGTTTAAAAAGCGGGTATTCTAAATTTTTTTCATTACACTTATCCTCGACATGGATTGACTTTCCGCAATGTAAAGTACCACAGTTTCATCACTCTTCTTCGATAATCAGTACGTTTTCCATCCAGCCGGATGGTAAGGCTTCTGCATGTGGCCCCTCCCCCTGCTTGTGAGCCGTAGCCTGGGTGGTGCCGACTGCAAGTGTCTTGATTGCCAGTCTGAAACTACTGGATGAAACCATCTCGCTCTCTGCATATATATATACAGTAAGGGAGTGTCTAGTTGTGAGTGTGAGTGTGAGTGGACTGTCACTACTAGCAAAAAGGTTAATTTCTCTGGCTACTGCCACAAAACACTTCACTCGTGCAATAGTTGCTGCTCAGGAGTGTTGTCATCCTGCTGCTTCCCATCCTCACGGAGGGCATTGCTCATCCCTCTGACAATTGCAACGTTCATGCATGTTCTCTAGCATTGCGCAGACTCGATCGATTTGCCAGCTTACTGTGCTCTTCCACAATTGTTCACGCCCTACTACTAAACACCAGTGCAGACTTTGTTAGTTTGTTTGAATGATAATTTGTATAGAATGATGTCAATTTTTGCTTAGGATTGCTGTGCTAGATGGAGTTATTCTTACTTTACCAGTTTGGCTGTATTGCAATTGGTCAATCTCTGAAACTCTTTTCTTTTTGTCACGATTTCACTTATTTGATCATTTTCACTCACTATGATTTTGTTTTCAAACAATGGTGAGCTTGTAAAACCATCCACTGACGAGCTTGTACAAATTATATTCTCACTTGCTACTCTAGCTATACTCCAAAATTTGTAGAAATGACAACGTTCTGCACTTGCCAGAAGGGTCCTCTTCGGGTGCCTAATTGCCTATCCCATTCTGTGTGAGAGAATAAATTAATACACTTGCAAGTGGTGATGATGAGATTGTTTGATATTCATTTGTGGCACACAGTATTGGAGTTAATGGTAAGATTTTGTTCTTGCAGGACAAGAAGCCTTTGAGTGCAATTGAATCATAGTCTCGGGTACAAAATTCAAGCAAGACTGCAAGTGTCAAAACCAACGATGGCGGAAGGGAATACTGGCGGTGTAGACCGAGGGACAGGCGCAAACGAAGCGTTGATGATTCCGAACGCTGCAGCACGTGCCGCGCCCGATGCGGAGCAACTCGCGGCAGCGGCTGCTGAAGGAGCTGTCAACTTGGTAGACCCAGTCATTCTTGCCGATGTGGCGGGAGTGGTTCTGCCACGTGGTCCTATACAACCACTTTTTGACATCGAAATTGTTCTGCTGGGTCCTCTGCCTACGAAAACCAACAAGGGCTGCACAATCCTTGCCAAGATTACTGGTGAAACCATGCCCTAAATGCAACCATCGGGAGTGTCCAGTTCCTGTTGAAGGCAGGAAACGGATATTTCGTTCAAACGGCGGTATTCCACAAACTTGGCACTTAGAGGTTCAGACAGCGTGGTCTGAAATGTATACCTCTCCTAGATTTCAGACCGTGCGGTCTGAAATCTACACCCGTCCTTGAAAATAAATCGAAAAATGGCGTATGAATTTCGCCATTTTAACGAAATATGTGTTAGGAGCAGAAGAATCAACCCCTTTTCTTTTTGAAAATTCACTAGATGGAATTATTAAGTTTTGAATGGAGAAAGGCTTTACTTAGATGGTAGAAGATCCCAAGGCCCATGAATGGGCTGAACATAAGCTAAAAGCCTTTCACTAGTTATCCACAAACCATGTGGGATAACTAGCAACCTTGGGCTGCCTTTGACTACAAGCAACACCCAATAGACTCTAAGTCGAACTAAGAGTCTAATCCTACTCCTAGGGCTGAATGTACACTATCTACACGATTATGTACATGATCTTCAACACTCCCACTTTGAGAGTGGTCAAAGGCACGAAGGCCCATCTTCTCAATCAAGTTAAGGTGTTGGGGCTTCCCAAGAGCCTTGGTCAGCACATCAGCAACCATAGCTTGAGTAGGCACATACTTGAGCTCAATCACCTCAGCCTCCACTCTTTCACGAATGAAATGGTGTTGCACATCAATGTGCTTGGTCCAAGAGTGGTGGGTGGGATTCTTGGCCAAAGCAATGGCACCTTGGTTGTCACACAAAATTTGTGTACTCCCCCCTTGCATAAGGCCAACATCAGCCAAGAGCTGCCTTAGCCAAATGGCCTCCTTGGTGCAATGGCTCATGGCCATGTACTCCGCTTCCGTTGTAGAAAGAGCTATGGTGGGCTGCCTCTTGGAATTCCATGAAATGGCACCCACTCCAAGCATAAATACATAGCCGGTGGTGGATCTTCGATCCCCCTTATCACTCGCCCAATCCGCATCACAATACCCATGCAAACTCACTTCAGCACCTCCTAGTTGCAACTCCAAGCCAAGTGTGCCTTGAAGGTACCTCATCACCCTCTTGACCACAGCCCAATGCTTAGGGCCATACTTGGACATGTGTTGACTCACAACACTCACCGGGAAGGCCAAATCAGGCCTTGTAGCCACCATGGCATACATCAAACACCCAACCACTGCCTTGTAAGGCACACCTTGCATTTAAGCCTTCACCTCCTCAAAATCAGCATCCGTGAGCTTGGGCAACTTCTCATGAGTGTCAAGGGGTGTACCTATGGCTTTGCACTCCTCCATGTTGAACCTCTTCAAGATCTCTTCAAGGTACTTGTGTTGGCTCATAGTGATGGTGCGGGCAGCCCTATCCCTCTTGAACTCCACTCCAAGGCAATAGCTCAACTCTCCAAGATCTGTCATCTCATACTCCTTGTGAAGCATAGCCTTCACTTCAAGCATCTTGGTCATGTCACTTGCAAGGAGGATCAGATCATCCACATAGAGGATCACAATCACCAAATGCTCACTACTTTGCATGGTGTACAAAGAGTGATCAGCATTTCTTCTTTGGAAGCCCTTCCTTGCAAACATGCCATCAATATCCCTATACCACGCCCTCTCGGATTGCTTCAGCCCGGGGAGGGCCTTCTTCAACTTGCATTTGAGATGCTCTTGCCCCTCTTGCACAAAGCCTTGGGGCTGATCCATGTAGATGACCTCCTCTAGCTTGGGGTTGAGGAAAGCCGTCTTGACGTCCATTTGGTGCATCTCCAAGTCCATGGCTGCCCCTAGAGCCACAATGCACCTAATGGTGCTAAACTTAGCAACGGGAGCAAATGTCTCATTGAAGTCCACCCCCTCCACTTGGGAAAACCCCTTGGCAACCAGCCTTGCCTTGTACCTCACAATGTGCCCCAAAGCATCCCTCTTGGTGGAGAAAACCCACTTGCAACCCACACTTGACCTCTTGGGAGGAAGGGCAGCAAGTTCCCATGTGCCCTTGGCAATGAGGGCCTTGTACTCCTCTTGCATGGCCGCCTCCCACTTGCTTGCATCCTCACAACGCAACACCTCTCCAAATGTGGATGGATCTCCAAGGAAAGCCACATTGGCTTGTTCTTCTTGTTGTGGGGGAAGAATGTGATTCAGCCACCAATCTCCAAGGGGCTTGCGGGTCCTTGTTGGATAACGAGGCTCCTCTTGCTCTTCCAAGGGCTGATCATGCTCTTGCACCTTGGGTGAAGTGCTTGGAGAAGGGGCAGTTGGTCTCTTCACCTTGGGTATGGCCACCTTCTTCTTGGGCTCCACCAAGTCTTCCTCTTCCTCTCTTTCCTCTTCCATGTCCACTCTTGGAGTTGTGCCCACCATTTGGGCTAGTCCCCCACTACTCCCACTTGGGCTCATTTCCAAGAGCTTGGGATCAGCTCCTTCCTCCTCCAAGAAGGTCACATCACGACACTTGATGATGGCCTTGGTCTCCACACACATTAGCCTATAAGCCTTGGTTCCCTCACAATAGCCAAGGAAAAGACACTTGGTGCCCTTGGCATCCAACTTGGTCCTCTTGGCACTTGGCACCAAGGCATAGGCAATGCACCCAAAGGTGCGCATGTGGGACACATGAGGTCTGATTCCACTCCAAGCTTCTTGGGGTGTCTTGCTTGTCAAAGCTTGTGTAGGGCACCGGTTCCTTGTATACACCGCATTGGACACGGCCTCCCCCCAAAGCTCATACTTCAGCCCTTGGCCATGAATCATGGACCTAGCCATCTCCACAATGGTGCGATTGGCACGCTCCGCTACGCCGTTTTGTTGAGGAGTGTAAGGTGCTGATGTGTGGTGCTCAATGCCATGAGCCTTCAAGAAGGCCTCAAAGGCCTTGGACACATACTCTCCTCCATTATCGGACCGCAGCACCTTCACCTTGCATTCAGATTGGGCCTCCACAAGGGCCTTCCAAGTCTCAAAACGCCCAAACACCTCACTCTTGCACTTCAGCATGTACACCCAAATCTTGCGTGAGAAATCATCAATGAAAGTCACAAAATACCTTGCTCCTCCTATGGATGTGGTCTTCATTGGCCCACACACATCTAAATGCACAAGCTCCAAGGGCTTGCTGGCCCTTGTGGCCCCATCCTTGGGGAAGGGCTGCCTTGCTTGTTTCCCCTCTATGCACCCCTTGCACACCAACGAACTCCAATCATGCTTGCAAGAAGAGAGGTTCAGCCCCTTCACAATGTGTTGGAGGCTCTTCATACTCTTCACATTCAAGTGCCCAAGCCTCCTATGCCAAAGCCCCACAAGGTCTTCATGAGCTGATCCTTGGGCCACACAAGCCATGGAAGTGCCATTCACCTTGGTGAAATGAAGGTGGTACAAATTGCCCTCACGAGGGGCTGATGCAATCAAAACACCACTAGGTGACCTCACCACACACCCCACCATGTTGAAATGCACCTTCAAACCTCCCAAAGACAATTGGCTCACGGAAATCAGATTTGCATGCAACTGAGGGACATGGAGGGCCTTTTGGATCTGAATCCTCTTGGTCTTCCCCTCCACTTGCACCTCCACAAGAATCTCCCCCATGCCAAGGGCCTCCACCATGCCATTGTCTCCCAAATGAATCCTCTTCCCTACAATGGGCTGATAGGTGTGGAAGGCATCTCTATGGCTAGTCATGTGTTGAGTGGCTCTCGAATCCACAATCCAAGTGAACATGTTGGCCTTCTCCCCTCCTCCATAGGTGGCAAAGGCAAAGTCCTCCTCATCCTCCACTTGGCAAGCTTGGTGTGCACTCCCTTTGTCTTTGGCTTGGCTGCCCTTGCAATGCTTAGCAATGTGGCCTGATTTGCCACAATTGAAGCACGTCCTTGTCTCCTTAAACGCCTTGGTGTTGCCTCCCTTGCCATGTCTTGACACAAGGGCTGATCCCTCCCCTTGGGCCTCATTTTCCTTGTGCTTGGTCATCTCATGCATCAAGCGTGCCGTCACAAACTCCATGGTCATCTCCTTGGTGGGTCTTGTCTCCAAGGCGGTGATGAGGTACTCATAGGATGGTGGCAAACTCTCCAACAAGGTCATCACCACATCTCCATCCGTGACGGGGGCCTCCAAGCAAGCAAGCTGATCCGCAAGGGCCTTGATCTTGTTGACATGATCCAAGATGTCATCCTCCTCTTGCATCTTCATAGTGAAGAACTTCTACCTTAGAAAGAGAATGTTGGAGAGGCTCTTGGTCTCATGGATGTTGCAAAGGGTGGTCCATGCTTGGGCTGGTCCTTTGCAATGGCGGATGTGAGCAATTTGCCGGTCCACAAGATTGATGGCTATGAGAGCAAAGGCCTTCTTCTCCTTCCTCTCAAACGCCTTCTTGGTCTTCAAATCAGCATCTTCACTTGGAGGCTCCTCACTCCCATCCACCACCTCCCACAAATCCTTCTCCGCAAGAATCATCTCCATCTTGAACTTCCACATCCCAAAATTTTCCCCATTGAACTTGTCAATGATCCGGACGCCCTCTCCTCCACTTGAGGCCATGTTGAATCAGCTCCCACTTGTTGGCAGCACCCACAAGGTCTCCAATCTGAATTCAGCCCTCAAACACTCCCTTGCAACCCTAAAAACGCCACACCACTCCTCACAAGCACAAGACTTCCTCTCCACACCAAATCAGACCCTACTGAAGCTCACAACCACCACATGCTCGTCATGGGCTGGTGCTACTTCAAAAACACAAGGAAATTCACAATTCTCCTCCCAAATTGGATACTCCACACTCCAAAGATCACAAGAACTTCTAATCAGCCCTAGATTGAAGCTCCCACTCACAATGAGCACCTCATGGACCACAATGGGCTCAACCAGCCCTACTTGGCTCACTAAGTCACTCAAGAACCCCAATTGGGTGTCACTCTCTCTCAATGACACAAATCAGCCGTCTTGAGTTCACAATGTCCACTATGAGGTCTCACACACTCACAAGGGCACAAATCAGCCTTCTTGCTTCACAAAGTCCACTACTTGGTCTCACACACTCACAAGGGCACAAACCAGCCCTCTTGGGATCACAATTTCGTCTCACTCACTCACAAGGGCACCACTTAGCCCTCAATGCATGGAAACGCCTAATGCAACCCACAAATGCTCCCAAGCCTCACCAAGGACTCTCACAAGGTTGCAATTGCCAAAATGACAATCACCAATGTACCCAAGTGCACAATCAGCCCCAATGGGCTGCCAATGTACACTTGCAAGCACAAACTCAAACAAGGAGCATGCAACCAGCCCTAACAAGGTCTGATTACAACCATGAGCAATCTCACACTCAAAAATGGACTCCAAACCTCACAAACCGGCCCACAAAAGCTCAAAACAAAAGATGGAATTCAAAGACTTTTTTTCTTTGTTTTGAAAATTTTACTCACACCATATGGTTTGTAGGTGACAAAGGGCCCAAATTCAGTATGCTCCTCCAAGCTCCAAGAACTTCTCCAAATGACTTGAATTTCTCCCTCATGTGCAACGCCAAGTGCGTGGGCCCATAACCTATTAAGTTTTGAATGGAGAAAGGCTTTACTTAGATGGTAGAAGATCCCAAGGCTCATGAATGGGCTGAACATAAGTTAAAAGCCTTTCACTAGTTATCCACAAACCATGTGGGATAACTAGCCTCCTTGGGCTGCCTTTGACTACAAGCAACACCCAATAGACTCTAAGTCGAACTAAGAGTCTAATCCTACTCCTAGGGCTAAATGTACACTATCTACACGATTATGTACATGATCTTCAACAGGAATGATGGTTTTTCATTTGTTTATTGCCCACAAATGGAAAGAAGATTTCATTGCAAACGAAAGAGTACAACCGCGGCCACAGCAGGAGCGGGAGCAACAGTCTTTTACCCTAGAGCTAGCATGAATGATTAGTTTGATCCCCAATTAACTTGGACTGATTTTTTTTCTTGTTGCCTAGACTGCTTGAATTTTTAAGAAGTTATAACTACATATGTGTGAACTGTAAATATATATCATACTCTGCTAAAGGGACAATTTGGTCCTACTTTAGCAAGAATTGTGAAAAATATAAAATAAAGTAGACCTTGACAAGGTTACCAATTGTGACATCCATCACCATATCTTCGAGCTACAATTTGCTAGCAAGTTGGGTATGTCATTCACACGTGGACTCTGTCTCACAGTCGCCCCCTCCACCACTGCGTGAGAATTTGTATCGACACTCTGTTGCCGAGGTTCTAGAAGAGCATCGAGCTTGCCATCCACTTCCGTGACAGTGATGCGCCGGTAATCACAGCAGTCATCGGAATTGACACTCACTTTCATGGAGGCGTGATCCGTGCTCTCAACTTCCAGCACAAACTCTTAGAAGGTCCAGTTCACATCCACTTGCATCTTGTACTCGCCGCCCGCTTTCACGCTCGCCAGTCTGCGACAGGTACCCACCGTGATGATCAACCCGTATTCGTTTGGTTTACAATGATCCTTGTATCTTTGGTGGCCATCTCACCTGTCGAGCCTCATTTACCCAGTAACGGGTAACAATTCTTTTGCAACAACAAGCTAACCTCTATCAGTGGTCCACCCTGTCCGGAATATCCAATGGCAAGGATTTCTGGACAACGCAAGGACAGACGCCAACAAAGATTGAGGACGCAGTAAGCGAGAGAAGAAGATGCAGTCACTGCTTACGTATGTGCAATGGATCCTTCGAATGCCAGAATATGAGAAGCCAGACAAATTGAGCGATCGAGGAGGCGATGACTGACAAATATTGGTAACCCACAGCTAGCTTCATATGTACTTGATTCGTGAAGAGCCGGTGTGCTAGTGTCGGAAACTCCTACCATAGCTAGCTAGGTCGGCACAAATTGGTTGCAAGCTAGTCTGCAAGCTTGGTTTCGACCAATGATGTTAATTCGATGTTACGGATCGAGTCACCCGACATCAAACGCCACCAAATTTCTCACGATCTGTCTTCAAGCAACCGACTGTGATCTTAATGTCGTGTGACCAATACGAATGTTTTCGATCAAGTTCGGAAAGTCACCAGCTCACAAAATGCTTTGCTTGAACGCACGACATGTCGGACGTAGTTGCCGAGCGCAGGATGGACAAAAGTCACAAAAAACAGTCTACCAGAAAGCGGCATCCTGAACTCCACGTACGTGACCTAATTTTCTACTCTCCAGTCTGTTGATTTCAATATAGTCCTTACCTCGAAACGTCCGTCTGGATCCCAAGGTAGAGTGCACTTTTAATTGTGCAGTTACAGACAATAAAATAATACCCAGCTGAAGGAAAATGTCTGCAGATGAACTGGCCGACATCCAAACACGAAAGGACAACCATCTCTCTCCTTTCATATATCCATAAAATTTCAAACATGGCTCTCAGAAATCCAAATTAAACTACGGGACTCGTTGGCGGTAATCATTGTCAGGAGGTTGTTACCGATAACTGGACCAAAGCTAAATTCCTCCAATAAAAGACCCGAACGGAAAAACTGACATTTATTTGTCTGACAAATGCTACGAATGTATATAACCGTAGTGACGGAGTGATCATCTTCACACCAAGCCAGTAGTTCTTCCTTGGATCTCCTAACTGTCCCTCTTCAGACTGTTCTGACGCCCTCGGTCTTGAAATCCTTCCTGCTAGACAGAGAGCTAGACTCAATTATATATTGTGCCATTTCTATCTATCCCCTGGATAATTTCCACATATACTAGTAATTGTACCGCTTGTTCTCTATCGTGACCCAAAAATCCAGCAAAAAAATATTTACAGTATACATTGCAATGGGCGGCAGTACTACCACGACGGTGTTCGTGAACAAAACCGGTCACGTGGTGAGGATGAAAGTGGGGAACAACCAGCACTTCTCCTACTTGGCCAGCATCAAAGACGGCGGAGAGTACAAGATGGCTGTGAACATGAACGATACTTACAGGGAGTTTGCGGTCTGTCTAGATGAATCGAGCAAGAAGGAGATTGTGAGTTCTGACGACTGCTGTGAATTTGAATGCATCACCATCCAGGAAATGGCCGACGGAAATATCGAACTGCTGCGACAACCGCGGGCGTCCAGTAGCAGCATCAGCAGTGCTGCAAATATAAAGAAACCGTCGTGGTTCAGCCGGTGGATGTAGACTGACTGACCGGCTTCAAGGTCCATGGCCATGGCAACGGCAGCCAAGCGGCAACCAAGCAACTTCAGAGGAGAGTAACATCCTAGCGAAGAGAAATTGCAGAGTTCTCCAAACTCATTAGTTTCTACTTTGTGTGTAAGGTTTGATTTTTCATTTAGGTGTTTAGAGTGACCAGTATTAGTGATCCAGTATTCAAACTGTAAACGAAATATCTTTGTGTTCTACTGCACAGAAGTACGTGATTGTGCTTACGGATTGATGTAATACAATTTCTAGCCTCTACATGAAAAGCAGAGTAATGATTCAACATTCTGATGAACACAACCAATAATGAAAACTCTGAGAATTGAGTAATAGAGTTTTATTCAGTTTCTCCAGACAAACTTCCGACCAAAGGTCTAAATGTGTTGTGTCAAAATATGATCTATCAAACGCCAAATGTATGACAGTGAGATCACAAGGTGGTCACTGATGTATTTGATTAACCACAAGAGTCTCATTCTGATCCATTGAAGACCTTCAATCTGCATCGTGCCATGCGTGTTCAATAGTAAGGATTGTATGCTTTGAAAATCCATTAAAATGCAGTAACGTAAGTCCAAAGAGAGCATTGCGGTAAACGTTGGGAGGAACTCGTGAAATAGCCAAAATCTGTTGGCGGGTTCTGATTCGTAAGGGTTCTGTACAAGCTTCCTGAAGTTAAAAAATAATGCTGTGTCAACTGGGCATGGATCAATTGCTCACTCAGGATGCACGTAACCATCAACCCGGTGTGTACATTTTTCGAACAGGGGATTCAACTAGAGCTGCTTGTGAGTTTCATCAATGAATTATCATATTCTCCATGTGAGTTTAATGTCTCCGGCCTCCAGGCTTGTCTGTCATGCAACATATCAAAATTGGTTTCTGAAAAATTAGACTCACTGTTTTAGTGTCACTGTAGAGTGTCTTTGAAGCAGTCAGTCTTGAGGATTGATACTTTCTACTAGGGTTCAATTGTTGGCCCAATTTCAAAACCACCAAAATCAATCCAGAAATAGGGCTTAAATCCTTAAATTAGGCCAGCAATCGGGCCCAAAGGTTTTATATTGAAAGTCGGACCAATTTTTTTTATATCACATGGTCACTTGAGTTTTGACACCAAAAGATTTGGACCCCAAGCGCAAAAATCGGCTGGCCATGTATCCTTGAGTCCTTGACCCAAAATTTTCCCACTTGGGCCCAATTTAATTTGGCCCTATCTTTGCAAATTGGGCCAACTTAGAATTAAGCCTCAGCCCTGATGTAAAGTCATCAGTACTAGTTTGTTCCTATTATTCGGTTACTTCCAAATTAATTGACGTTGCCATGCGACAAATATTTCTTGCAGACTGGATGTTACCGTATAGAATCGTGAGGAAAGACCGCCGGGGCGTTTTCTGCTGTGGAGTTGTGACTTTTGAATGCTCAAGAAATCGTAGATTCCACCAGTTCGTGAAATTCGAGGTCCAGGATCGAAACCCGGATCGAAACGAGTGAAATAACTCGATTTTTCGAGGACAGGATGACTCAGACGGATTGGGGAAATTCATAGCTTGATGACTTAAATTTTACAAAATCAATGTGCCAGATGGAGTCGGGCACTCGCTCGCAGCTCTTAGCAAATTGGCAGCATGTCTGCAAGTCTGGTTCCTGTTGGCGAGATGAAACCCGAGCACTCTCACCTGGGCAGTGGATGATTCTGTTACTAAACGTAACTTAGACGTAATCGAATCTGTCAGTGCCTGCTCGTCCGGTTTAGACAAGGATGACTGATCTCATCGATCTCATCGTGTTGTATAAAGCTCTGGCCTTTAGGCTCAGTTTCCATTTCCATCGATTGATTCAGTTCCGATGATAATGTCAATTTCGTAAAATTGGTGGTATTCCATACGAGTGCCCGACACTTAGACACTATGCCCCGACTCTATGCCCCATTTTGACATTTATATTGCGGACTTGATGTACCAACAGATATATATATGCAAATTACATGTGATACGCGACATTTTGCACTGTCACGCTAAGCTAGGATTTCCACCCCCATTCACTCCTGTCGCCCTAATTAAATCGTTTAAATTTCTTCCTTGGTTGAGAGTTCACCTTTCCATTTAACGAAATTGATGTTCGATGCAGACTGACTTACCAGATGCGAAGCCACTGAATGTCGTATAACAGGGATGAAAAGATCGTCAATTACACAATTTAGTCATATTGGTGCGATTACTGCGCCAAAAATTGTGACATAGATCTATGCAAAGATTAAAAATAGCTCAAGGACGTGTACATTTCTCTTTCAGGCTACGCGGCCTGCAAATACCAATTGCCGAAGTAGTGAAATTCGCCAAATTAATGACATTGACGTTAACTGGAATGGGGGTGGTGTGGAAGCTGCTGGTCTCTGAACAAAATCAGATTTTGGCGAAGGCTGTCAGTCCTCCAATTCCCAATGCTTGTATGGGAAATTTTGTTTAAATGACGATATTTCATATGCCATTTTTCCATACATTTCCTTCTTTAGCTCTAAAGTCTAGGATTTTTATAGATTTTGGAACACACGTTCTAAATGTAAAAGTGTCAAGTTTGTGGAATACTGCCCTTTTAACGAAATTTTGTTACTCTGTGTAGGCTTGGTGTACAATGAGGTTATTTTGCTTTTGGAAAGTTGCAAAATGCCTTTATTTTGTCACTCTATCATGAATAGTTGTGAAGATGAGTCTTAATTTTAATTTTGTATGGTCAATTTCATTAAAATGGTAGAATTCCATTAAATTAGCAAGCCATTCCACTACATTAGAGAAATTTTGGACACTCCGGAGGGTTGCGAAGGTTTGACAAGCCACTCTATTTCAAGACCCCTGCAAGGCTACTAAAAGAAAAGAATCTTTGACAAAAATAAGATTCACCTTGTGTGAATATTAGGAATGAAAGGGAGTATATCTTAATTTCCTATCCTCTTTTGAATATAAAATTGTAGTTGCCACAACCATCCTCTATTAAACTACTTGTGTACCAATGTTCGAGTACCAATTCTCTGACAATTGGCAAGACAATGATTAGCAGAAATAGGGGAAAAGTTCCTATGTAGGCCAAAAAGAAAGTAATGTTTGGGTCCCTTCTGGTGCTTCTTAACAACCCTATGGAGAGTCGAAATTTTCTTGAATGACTTTGGCACTTTCAAGGTTTAGATTGCATGGTCTAAAATCTAGATCAGTCCTAGATGTTAGAAATTTATGCTTGTCATAAATGTCTAAAATCTAGACACTTCATAGATATTGTAGATTGTGCGTTCTTAAATCTATATCAGTTTTAGATTTCTAAAATCTATAGGAGTCCTAGATATCAAGAATCTATACCTTTTCTAAATGTCCATTCTGAAAAATGGCACACGGAATGCTACTATTTTAATGAAATTGACCATTTGTACTCTATGCAAATGGTACTTGGGTAAATCAAATACTATCTTGGATGATATTCAAATCAATTGGACAATGAATAAGTAGAATTGTTGGCTAATGTAAAATGTGTTGATTTCTTTTCCTAAAAATTCAATTGCAAATTAAAATGTTAGACAATTTATTCATTGAACAATATTTGAAGAATAATTATTTCATATAAAATTGCAAAAGTACTCAAAACAATCAATTTTTCCATATACAAATACTTTTTTGATTATAGGTTGTAATCTTGAATAAAAAAATTGACAATTATTTCTAAGGAATCTTACCTTTTCCACTTGTCAAATTTTTTCCTCATTTATTCTTAGTTTGATGCATGGTGGTGATGTGGTGTACACTTCTTTTCTACAAGGGACTTGCTAATATAATTTGGAGTAAAATATTGCAAGTACTTGTAACTATAGCATACCCCAATTCCCATGTGGCCGTATGCTTGACTCAATTCAAATGACCAAATTTTTTAACCTCTAAATCCATTGACTTTGCTATGGATTCTTTAATTGAGTGCTTTGAGACACAAATAATAAAAAATTGCAACATTAACCCATGAAGAACAAGACTTATCACCAAGGAAGTTAGTTTTAACTTATTAGATTCCTAGGTGAACATGACAATTATTCTTTGTCCTTTGATTACCAAATAAATTCTATTGTCAACATCAACAGAATTATCATAGGAAAAAAAAGCCAAAATCTAACTTGGACTAGATTTCAACAACATGATTATAGGAATTTTGAGTTTGGGGGGCCATGGTGAGTGGATCTCTCCAATTCCATTCTCCAAAACTTTCTTATTAAAATAAAAAAATAAACCAAATGGATTAAATAAATTTAAAATAGAAATTAGTTACTAAAAGCATAATTACCCCCTAAAAGTCCACAGTCATCTCTAGAATTGATGATTTGAGAAAAATCATTGTAAAGTGCAATTTGGAAGCATATTTTCAAATTGATATATAAAAGTTGCAATGTTTGATTTGTAGATTCCATTTGTATGATTAGATTCACCAATATTTTTTCTATCAATTTTAAAAAGGAAATTTCAAAATTCCTTTTAAACTCAATTACAAGCAAAATATTATCATTTTTTGAGTGAAATTTGTTAGACTAGATTTGAAATGAGATTCTCTTGATATGGTGATTTTTTGAAATATTTTTGTTCTTAAAATGTACGACCTCATTTTGGCAAATCCAGTTTTGAACTAGAGTCAATGCAATTTCGGCTTGGTCAACCACTTGAAGTACTTGCACATTTGTAATTTTAGAAAAATATGCACTCCACTAACACCAAATCCAAGCCTTGGATAGGACATCAACTTGATTACATATCTCCATAAATTAGTATCCAAGCTGTGAAAAAGATGAAACTCTAGTTTCAATCTGTTCATCGCCCAAAAAATGGACGTCGGAGCACTTAACCCCCATTAACCCCCAATGCAGGCAGGAGCCAGAATGTGGTCTCCTGTATTTGGGATTCTTCACTGCATCCTATGTGTATGGTCTCCGTAGACCAAATCCCAACCTGCAGTAGGGGTTAAGGCTTAAGGACTTCATCTTGCATCGCCACATGCGCGATCTGCAAACCCCCCATAAATCTACACTCCTCAGCAACGCTTCAGGCCTCCAAAAATAAAAAGGGGCCAGGGCTTCAGGGTTAAAAAACACGAAGGGACCAGCCAAGGCCAAGATCACAGAGTAAAAAGCGCATGGGGATAACTCTTTTTCCAGGCAACTTCCCTTCCCCAGCGAGAACCAATGTCCTGGTGCTGGAACAGTCTTCGTCACTGATACTAACGGAATGTTTCACAGTCCCACACTCCCCCACGGATTGTTCCAGGAAGTTCCCGAATCATCGGCCGCCGTGCAATGTGCACTGTCTGCGAACTTCTACCGCCCACTACCAACAGCAACCGACTGAAACTGAACTGGAAGACATTAATCATATTCTGGCATATATGCAGACAAAAACATTAATACGACTGCACGTACCGTGGTCTTTACAGCTCCACAGCTTTCGACCAGAATCCTCGAAAACGCTAACCCAGATTGAACGTGTTGTCCGACATAAGTAATTGCACCCAAAGACTAAGCTCTTTGAATTGAAACCCGCACGAAACCCAATTTGTCGGTAACCGCGTCGAAAACGTATGAGTATAAGACCGCATGCAAGCAGAGACGGAGTAATATTCAATTCATCAGCGTTGGTCACCAACTCGTTCTTGCATCTTCTTCTCGACCGTCTAGATCTCTTTCTGACAGATCTCTCGCCCTCTTCCGTAGCTTCCTCCCAGCGCCTTGCTTGCACGTGCACAGATCGATCTTTGTATGCCCTGGACTCAATTGTGTCTTTCGCACCACTTCTAATTCCAACTTCTACTCCTAGAAATTGTTCCACTCGCTGTCGCACGTACTCTTTCCATCCTGAACCTATCCATCGGCTGAGAAGATTCAATTTGCGACAATGGTTGCCGGTAGTGCCACGACGGTGTTCGTGAACAAAACCGGCCACGTGGTGAGGATGAAAGTGGGGAACAACCAGCACTTCTCCTACCTGGCCAGCATCAAAGATGGCGGAGAGTACAAGATGCACGTAAACGTGAACGACACTTATCGGGAGTTTGCGGTCTGTCTAGACGAATCGAGCAAGAAGGAGATTGTGAGTTCTGACGACTGCTGTGAATTTCAATGCATCACCATCCAGGAAATGACCGACGGCAAGATTGAACTGCTGCGACAACCGCGGGAATCGATTAGTGGCAGCAGAAGCGTGTCAAAGAAATCGTCGTGGTTTAGCCTCTGGACCTAGACGGTTAGGCTGACCAGCTTGAGCATCCATGGCCACGGCAACTTCTGCAGTCTAGCGGCACCATGCGACTTCGGAGGAGACCTGAAGCTTAAGACTTCTGTATTGGCTATTGACTTATGTATTGGCCATGCGCTGGAGTTTGATGTTGTACATGGAGTCTAGTGTCGTATCGCATTAGCCGAGGCATTATCTTACTGTGAAGAGAATGATTCCAGAGATTTTGTAAAATTTGAAGCATTTTTTTTATAAAGGATCAATTCTTATTCATGGTGTGATCGAGACAATGCGAATCTTAGCCTAGTAGCCTCCACATTCATGAAAAATATAAGGTTCCCTCTTGCGGGCATCCCTTTCAAAACCAGTTACAATAAGACTATTAATCTCTAGCCAATAGTCTGGTTGAATTGTCTACAGCTTCATTTGCAAGCTGGATGTGGTTTCCCGCAAAGTCCACGGTTGCCATGCCGGATGAGTTCGACACGCATATTACTCAGAAGTGCCGAAATTGGACCTGCACCACCACCATCCATGTTTGTAAGCGTGTCATTCAGAGGCCCTGACACAGTGACGGAGCTTCAGGATTTTGAATTAGGGTTTCCGAGTACATTAGTTTGAATTGCTGTCTAGACTGGCATTACTTCTGGGAGAACACAATTGATCATGTTGAGGGAGCTCGTGCTTTGCCTCTAAACATGTTGCCGCTGAAGTACGTGCTGAGTTCATCCTCTTCGAAGGGGCCGTAGTTTGCAGGGATGGTTCCCGCGAGCTTGTTGTGGACTTGTGGTCGACGTCAAATTCAGTTAGTAAAGGCAGGTCGCCGATCGAAGGAGGCAGAGTTCCCGTCAACTGGTTCCGCTCGACAGTAATCCTCAGCAGATTCTTCGACTTCCCCAGCTCTGCGGGCAATTTACCTGCAACCTTGTTGTCGAAGAGGACCAGGTCTGTTAGGGATGTACAGTTGCCGATTTGCGGGGGAATGGCGGTCACCTGGTTCAGGTACAGATAGATGATTTTGAGCCCCCTCATGTTGCAAAGCTCCCCGGGGATGGGGAGTCAGTTTTTTGGAAAACTGAAGAATAAATTCTCGTAAGAATGATGAATTATGCCCACTGAGGCACTGTCAATAATATAATAGGTTGTCTATGCCGCATGGCAATCTTATATTGTACTCCGCATTTGGAAAACGTACATGGTCAAACCAAAAAATGGGAGATGGCGTTGAGTATGTTCGGTAAAATGTTGGATAGGTCGTGGGGTTGGTTTGTGGTTGGAATGTTTTGATGTTTGAGTTTGAGGGAGTGCTAAAAAGCACTTTGAGCTGTTGTTGTCAAGGTGGAACCAAAATTATTATTTCGGAGACAAGTGTGAGAAGTCACTTTGCTTGAGCCCTATAGTCTTTGAAACTCGGGATATTGTCCTCGTGCATGGGAGAACTTTGTGCCTCCAACCGAGTTGTGAGGGTCAGTCCTGTAAATACTCGGGCCACTTTGGTGAGGTAAAGGGCGGTGTTTTTTGTCATGCTGAAGAAAGTAGAAGGTCCGGTAGATCGTCTTTCGATAATTTGCAGCACTGTTGTTGTCAAGGTGCCATAATCTTACAAGCTTTGTCGTTACGTGATCGTCGAAAGCTTGCGCCACAGCCCGAATGGTGAATTTCATTAAAATGGCGGTATTATTCCGCCATTTCTAACATATTCCATGCCATTTGAATGGAATGTCATGCAATTTCTAACATATTCTGTGCCATTTTAATCGAATGTTGCGCCGGTTTACCGTAATACCGTCATTTTCGTCATTTTAATGAAATTCACCATCCTAGTGGTACTCCAGCAAAAGATCACTCAAAGTTGCCACCTTTACTGCTAAATTAAAATTGTTACTATTCTTCAACTACCGGTACAAAAAATTATGCTTATTTTTATGAGCAAATGAAATAGGAATCCGACATGGTTTGTATGACTGTGTTGAGTTAAGTTGATGAGTATGTTTATGTGCTTGTGTATCTAATACATGTAACCATTTTTCTTACGGCTATATATTCAATATCCTTATCCAACAAGAGAGTCAGTGGAGTGGTAAATTTGTTGTAAATCCTACCCGTCAAGGAGGTAGGCTTTGAGGAGCGATGCGTTCTACCGGGCGCAAGAAGGAACGTATCCCGTTATTGCTGTCTTCCCGTGGAGGCCGGAGCGATCCACATGCTGATAGGAAGCGCAAAACCTTTCTGAATTGCAGAACTGATCGGTTGCGTGAATTGCAGGCCACCAATGATGCGAGCCTGAGCCCGGGAAGCAATTAATTGCGTCCCAGACAGAGATTTGTTTGTGATCAATAACTATGCAGGTTTGAATCTTTGACTCGCTGAATATGTTTACTATGTGCATGCAAGTGGAGAGTGCAAGGTTTGCAATTCTGAAACAAACTGACCTGCTTGCGTTCAAGTACTCTGCGCCTGAGCATGCAACGACGGTGGATTTTGTCTCAACTTGAGAGGGCTAAAATTGCAATCCTCAAGTGGTTGGCTATGGCTCTACAATCAAAGACTATTATAGATTAAATTAAGGTTTAACTTGAACGACCACAAGTGCACAAATTTCCCTGAAATCCGCTGTGTAGTGAACGAATTTGAGGATACTTACGACGTCGTGATTGTGCTCAAATGAGCAGTCCCATTTGCAGCCTTCCAGACAATGGATTTGCATGGAGCTAGTGGAGATTGTGATAGAGACCACTCATTGATGTGGTTGATTTTGAATGACAAATACATAATTACCAAAGACATCGAAGGCTACCTTAATCTTGTGTAAATCAGTTCACAAAATTTTGTCATAATTAATTACTCGGGGAGCTCGCTAGCTGTGGACCTGGGGTTGTGACAGACTGGTAGACTAAGCATGCAATCCTATCGTAAGTAGACTTCTCCCAGTTCCTTGATCGAGACCATGCTATTTGGTTGTGTGCTTTCGCAATTAAATAATTAGTACAGGACATCTTCAATACAGTTGAAGACTTGGCTAGCCATGGTGATCACCGTTCTGTGTTTCTCGCACTAGAGCGAACCCCGTCGTTTTTCATTGAGCTGTGCCGCTTCTCACTGAAAATAGGGTAGTCACAGTTCCTCCACCATCAAAATTTTCCGTGGAGAATGAGATGTAATAGAAACCAATGGGAAGCATTAGCGGGTGAAGGAAGTGTGACACCCCTTATTCGATTCGACGATGAGATGTGGAGAATGAGATGTGGAGAATAGATGGGAGCCAATGGGGAGCCAATGGGGAGCCATAGCATAGTCCAAAATAGAATATTCTTCTTTGGAGAAGTTTCTCCTCGCCCATTCTTCATCTCCGGAGGAGCAGAATAGATGTGGAGAAAACTTCTCCAAAAAAGAATATTTCATTTTCACATGCATGCGAAGAGCCAACCCAAAACTGGCACATCCCCATTCTCCACGGAAATCCGAAACAGTGGAGGAACTATGACTACCCCTATTGATCTAATTGTTAGTATCCAAGTCGGCACCATGATTTGTCCCTCGTGACTTTTTTTCACTCACCCCACGTTTTGTCGCGCTATTTCAAGGAATGAAAAGCGACGGGTTTCGGAGTAGTGTCGTGATAGTTAAGAGGCGGAGAGGGAGAAGCTCATGCGAGAGCTAGAGGGTTCTCAAAGGCGACCTGATTTGCTGTTGTCTTTCCCCTAACTAAGTTAAGTAGGCTTCATTCGATCGCTTCCGTTCATTGTAACTCTGCTTCACAGAGTTTTGTCGACTGAACTACTGGCATGCTTCTTTATCTTGAACTAGACTGACGATCTTCGCTGTCTTGAGTCAGCACGGTCCCGGGTTGGGGAATTCTGCCTCCCTTTGCAATATAGGGTGGACCAACATTCTCGAGATGCATTTGAACTTTTGAACTAATTAATAAGTCCTGTGAACTAATTAAGGCATACTACACATTTCCAACCACTTAAGCAATTACGCGTGTATGGAGCGTGGGATTCTCAACTAGGGAAAATTTCCTGTGTCCGGTGTCCAGAAACAAAGTTGGGAAGGATTCCATATTTTTTCATAATTTTATTTCTCTAAACATAATTACTATGAATCTCTTAGTTCAAGATTTTGTTCAAGCCATATTGGTCATATAGATTTTCCTATTTCCAACCAAGGGTTAATTGTAAAATCATCCAAGGACTAGTTGCAATATTGGCAATCATGTAACCAATCATAATGTGCCACAAGTACATAGGGAATTGTGCTATCATTAATCACCACTTCTAACTACCTGATTGGAAAGAAAAATAGTCTACATGGCAAAAATGGGGGGCATCAAAAAGGAGTCACCTCCTATACTATACCAATATACCAAGACATCACAGTCTACAAAAGAGAATTCTAAAATTAACATGCCAAAGTTGTATGGAAATTATTTTTTCAAAATAAAAAACACAATTTTGTAAGAACATTCCTATTTTTGGCGTTTGTCATATTTGATTTCCAACTTCAATTAAATATTTGACATGAAATATCAACCGTAATAGCCAAGAATGGTAACTCCTAAATCAGGTTAACATCTTTAAAGGATATCTTGAAATTTGTTCTAAACTAAACAAAAAGCCCAAGTTTTAATAAGTTTTATTAACTTTTTTGAATTGAAATCATGGAAAATTTTAGTAATACGATGAAATTCCATACACCAATTTCAAACCTTGTGGTCAAAACTGCAAAAGTGCCATCTAGGAAGGATATAGATTTGAAACATTTAGAAGTGATACAAATTTCAAACCATGTATTCTAAACTATGAAAGTGCCGAAGTTACAAAATGATTGCCATTTTAACTAAATTTCCCATAATCATAAAATCTTAAACCAAACCTGTTATAGATCACTTAGAAAAAGAATACACAACAATATTACATATGAATTAACCCCTAAACAACATGATGGACGTTTTTTTGTCCAATAAATGAAAAAGAGTTTTCGTGTGTAGGACAAAAGTGCAACTCTTCATCCTTGGAATTAGTGGTGGAAAAGAAAGATCTTCTACAATAGTTTGACTCCCAATGAGTACTTTGTATTTTTTTAAAGTGGATGATGTCACAAGGTTCCAAAGTGGATGATTTCCACAATGTTATTAGCTCAATGTTCAAGGGTTAAAAGATTATAATGTTTGATCACAAGGGGGGCTGCAAGAGGGTTCAAAACTTGAAAGTGAATTGAAGCCTTTCAATCTTCTTTGTAGATTTTAAAATCTAAAATTTTTTTAAATGAATTTTCAATATAATTGACCCTATCACCACCACCATAAGAATTAGGGCATTTAAGGCTCACCTCAAGAACCCTTAACATTAGAAATTCAAAATTCACAATGCATACCCTTGCACAAAATCTTCAATATAAAAATTCAAAATTCAAAAATTCAAAATTGGATCTTGATCCTTAAAATAAAGTTTCCAAGATATTCAACTAAAAAAATATTACTAAATTAGTACTTTGGTAAAGAAAATATTGAATTTAAAAGTTTTGTTGACACCCAAATCTATTGCTTTGGACATTTACTAGGGTTTAATAACTAGAACAAAGCTTACTACAACATAAATTTAGCCTTTTAAATTGTGTTAAAAAAACAATCTTATATTTTTATTACTCAAAACTCTGAAATTCTATATTAATTTGAGAAATTTCAAATTTTTTTGGAAATTTTTTATTATTTTTATCATTTTTTGGGTATAAATTGAATATAAATGAGTAAAAATAGCAAAAAAAATCCAAAATTTTTGAAATTTTCTTTAGAGGTAAAAGTAGCAATGGATATTAGTGTGAAAAAAATTTCAATTGATTATTTTATATTTTACATCCAAAACAACTACAATGAAGACCTTGAAGCCAAATGTGACTATCAAACCAAATTTAACCTTTTATTTCATTGATGTGTAAAATTTTGATGTTTTTTATTTGTGGAAAAATTCAGTTTTTACTTATATTTTATTTTATCAATAATTTTGATGGAGAAACTAAATTCATGCAATTTTTTAAAGCTAAAGGTGGAAATAAAATTATATCAATTATTCTATTTAGAGTAATATGTAATTTTTATTATAAATGAAGGGTACAATGAAAAACATAATTTGATAATTTAAATTGAAAATCCATTTAAAGAAAAGAAAATATGAATGAAAAACACACCATATAATTGTGTTATTTGGATTCTAATACATAGAGCTTTCAATTGCAATAACTCTTTAAATTTTTGACATTTCTCAAAAATTTTAAATGGAGTAGAAACAAAATTTGTCAAGTTTCATTTTCTTAGCCAAAATCAAATTCCAAAAATAGTTATTTTGAAAGTTGCAATTGAGGTTGATCCAGGCACATCCGCTTTGGGAATTGGGATGCCTAGACCTTTAGGAGTTAAATTCGAAGTGCAGGGTGAAATATTAGATATATTTTGAAATAATTTCCAAAATTTAAGATACAATTCCAGTGAAACTAATATCGCAGATGACACCAATTTTGTGCTCTCACTACTAGAGTAAATCAGGGCAGCTTGGTTGATAGTCGCAAGTATTTTCGGGATGAGGAGAATGCGTTAGAGCTGGAATCTACCGCTTGGACCGTCGATGGTAGTCGTGCCCTGATAACCTCAAGTGCGTGTGAACTTGGAAAACGAGGCCAGAACTTCTCGTCGTTGGTAGCAAAATTAAAGATTCAGTGGGAACGTTGTTGTCAGATATAAAGGCGAATGCAGAAGTGCAGAAATTGTTGCCTACAATCCACAAGACCGGTGTTGCAAACCATCCATCATGCAACCTTCAGAAACTTGATGACCTCAAAGTCTCCATCCTGGTTGGTAGCGTTTCACCTCCTACTGAAAGAGGGAAGTACAATCTGCATTTCCGGCAAAAACTCAAGCATGACAAAGGAGTTTCCATAGAAGGGTCTGATATCACTGAAACTTTCATGTGATCATACAGAGGTAGCAAATCCAAGGCTATGGAGGACATTTCCGTGCAGGAGTTAGTGGAGCTTTTCTTAGCAAAACTGCCTTTGTCTTGGATATTTGGACCCGCTTGAGTGCTCAAAAACAGGATGCACAGAGAATGCGAAGTAGTGAGTCATTAGAGAGAGTTGAGTGTAAGCAAATTGCCACACATTGATGCAAAGACAAGACACCAAAATCCAATATCACATTTGTGATGGTCACATGAATGGGGAATTTCGTTAAAATGGTGCCCTTCCTCAACTTTGGCACTTTTATGGTTTAGACCATGCAGTCTGAAATCTAGATCTGTCCTAGATGTCACTTTTGTGGTTTAGGCTGTGAGGTGTGAAATCTACACCTGTCCTAGATGACGTTTTTACAGTTTAGATCCTGTGGTCTGAAAATGGCATATGGAATGAAATCCCCAAGTCAATTCAAGTAACAATTCAGCAGCTGCAAAGTAATTGATACCTGTCCTCAGCATCTGACTGAAAGGAATTAAGAAGTTGGAATCTGGAACTTTACAATATACCATACCTCTCTAATACCATATAATACCATATAAAATAAAATATATTCTCACTAAACCCAGGGAACGGATGCACCCTACTCAAATCTCTGAACTCCCACCGTCACATTCTGTTCTGTCACAAGAAATGGCATGCAAATGTGATAAGAACAAGAATGATATTTTTGCACAGAAAAATTATTAATTGTGGTAGGGCTTTGAGCTCGTACATCACAGATAATAGGACACACACAGGGAGATTATCCTTATTTCCCTGAAATATCAGAAGATTCCCAGATGAATTTGCAATAGGAACGGGTGGAACCAGAGAAAAGCTGCAAACAGGGAATCTCCGCTGCAAAATTGTAACCGTCAATTCTCCCCGGGTGTTGGCTACATTGTAACCGGGACCGGCAGTCCGGGATTTAATTAGAGATCATTACAAAAAATGTGGACCCTGGAAGAGGCCGCGACTTTGCTGCCGCAGTG
The DNA here is from genome assembly GCA_963920665.1 of Straminergon stramineum. Classification (NCBI taxonomy): domain Eukaryota; kingdom Viridiplantae; phylum Streptophyta; class Bryopsida; order Hypnales; family Calliergonaceae; genus Straminergon; species Straminergon stramineum. The sequence continues at coordinate 44,574,387 of OY987264.1, forward strand.
GTGCAATTAGGGAAAGAATATTTTTTTCAAAAAATAAAGAATAATTTTTAAAAATACGAAATGACGTGGCACTAGTGCGACCACGTCGGATATGGCGATTTTCAAATAAATAAATAAATAAATTTTGCAGTGTTTTTTGTAATATTTTTTTTCTAAAAATATTTTCTGTACTGGCACCGCGCTGCTCTGCGAAACGGCCTCTTTCAGGGTCCAAATTTTTTCTAATGTAATCTACCGATGATAGTGAGGTTGCTAGAATCTAGCAAACATATACTGACACTAATGTACAATTGAAGCAGAAACCTGTCTGCAGTGAGAGATGTTACGCAGATCAATTGTATATGCAATGTTAGTCTCGGAGGACGGTGGCCAGCCAGTCCAGGCCTCCATGCAAGCCTTCCCCCAGAGGTGCTGCAACAGCCTTGCACGAACAATTGCCGTCCGCGCATGGCGATCAACCCCAGCTTCTCCGTCACGTCGGCCACATTCATGGCCTGCGACAAGTCCTACCTGTTCGCAAACACCAGAACCTTCACAGCCTGGAGCTCAAGTCGTTCAACAGTCTCTGAAGCTCATCTCGCGTTTACTTGATTCGCTCGCGGTCGTTGCAGTGCACCACGAAGATCAGACCCTGGGCGTTTTTGAAGTAGTTTTTACAAAGAAGACGAATCTTGGTTTGGCCTTCCACATCCCAGACAGTGAAGTTCACGTTGCGGTACTTGATGGACTCCACGTTGAAGCCGATTGTGGGCACAGTGTCGACCCGCTCCCCAATCTTCAGTTTGTACAACAAGATCGTTTTGCCTGCCAAACCCACATTCCAGCACAACGTGTTCATTTCGGAGGACTCATGATTCACAAAATGACCAATTCGGCCCTAGATTTTATATCACCAATATCAGTGATGAACATGTATTCCATGAATTGGTCAAAACATATACACATTTGAACAAAAGAAATCCCCGTATGATAGAGGTCTCTTTTTCCATTGGGAACAGGTTTATGTGGCTAGACTGTAGCAGCAGCGACCTCATCTCCATCGCTTAGAGAAAGGCAGGGTGACCCTGTGAATCACCTAAACCCTATGTAGTGAAATGAGTAGGGTTTAGGCTATAGTAGAGCACCATAAGGCACATAGCTATAGTAATCAGGCGTAGAGTGCCGTGTAGGGTAAACATCAAGGGGTAATCCTATTTCTAGCTAGGACCTTTTGGTTTTATTTTTTAAAATTAAAGATCCCCCACCCATTCTCCCAAAAATGGCAACCAAGGTTGCCATTGCTATAGGTGTCCCCATGCTACACTAGCATCACCATTTGGAAACCTATTTCCAATTTTTCTGGAAGTCAAATGCATGCAATGTTGTCAATTTGATAAGAAATTTGCACAAAGGTTGATCGGATTAGGGAATTGCAGCATGTTTAACCCCAAAAGTCCCATTGGTCCTACAAGAGCCCAAATGCAACTTTGGGTAGGTTCATATAGTCTCAATATTTATTGTAATTTTTTGAAATTTTTTTGAGAAGATAGGAAAATACATAAGTTTTTTAGGAATATAATTTTTATTTCAATGGATGCCTGGGAGCAAAGGTTATGACACAATAAGCTGAAAATGGAGGTCAGCGGGTAGCCCTAAAAAATCACAAAAAGTCAAAATAATTTTTTTTTTAAATTTCCCAAACTACTATGTTTTTGTCTACATGTGAAGCTTTGACTCATTCAATTTGGACTACTAATGAGAAAGTTATGGACAATTTTGTTTTTTGGGCAATCTAAGCATCTTCTTCAAAACTTAGAAGATTCATTTTTGAATGCAATTTTCACAATTTTTCAAAAAAATATTTTGACAGGGTTAAGTATGCTTGCTAGAACAATCTCACCGTTGGGATTCTTGCGTTTCAATTCCATCTTAGAACTATTAACAATTTTAGTTTTTTGTTCAATCTTGAACCTTCTTCTACTTATCAATTTTTTAAAGAATGAAAATCAAATATGTATTATTTGAAAAAAAAATTCTTAGACTTTGATTCAATTCTTCAACATAAATTTTTTTTCATTCAAAGTGTGTAGTGCAAAAACTTTCTACAAATGGTGGTCAAAGTCATTTGAAATTACAAAACAATGTTCAAATAAACTTTATTTTTTGACTTAGAATGCTAATATCTTTCAATCTTTATGGTCCACAGTATGGTCAAAATTTATGAAATTTTTACCAAATGGTCTTGGAGAAGTCAAATACAAGATCCTATAGTTAGATTCTAAGAAAAACATTTTTTCTACTTTTTGGGCAAACACAATAGAAATGGTAGTTATGAGTGTTTTTGACAAAAAAAAATGACCTTGGAACTTTAGGGATTAAACAATTAGAAGCTCCGTGTCTAGTTGTCAAAAAAGACAACAGTTGCAAATGTGGTCATTGATTCGTCACGACAGGGTTGAAGGTAGTACATAAAAACCAACACCTTTTTTGATACTTCTAGGTGGGTGATGCAACTCATCGTTTTCTTTTGAGAGAATATTGAAAGAAATTCAACTCAAGATGTTTTGTCATTTTCTCTCACTTGCACAATGTTTTATGAATTTTAAAATTTGAACGTATAGGATAACTACTTATGCCATTAGACTTCCCTTTATCTTTTGAGTGCTTCAACAACCATATTCTAAATGAACAAATCACTCCATGCCAATCGGTTTTCTCCAACACTATAACAAAATGTGGTCAAAAGAACCACACTCGATTTTGAATGCAATTTTTTTAATCATGTTTTGTTATAGTGCAAATACCTTTTAATTCATTCAAAGCAATTCTTCGATCTTTAAAAAATGACCTTTCTTTATGACGAATTTGATGAAATTGAAGCAAATAATATAGGGAAAAAAATGTGCATAAATCTAAAAAGAATTTAGGCAATAAAGGGATAAACTTGACACCTTTGAAGTATGAAATGGCTTCAACTCCTAATATTTGCATATTTTCAAATTGCACTCTAATTGGTTGCTTTTGAAAACTTGAGGTGATTTGGGATGAATGAAGGTGGTCATTCAAAGCCCAAATGTAGGGAACACAATTGGTTGCAGTAGTTGTCAGTGAGTACACCTTATGGAGACTATAAAAAATTCAAAGGCATGATGGTTCCAGAAATCTAGTTAAAGTTATCACTAGAATCTAAATCCAAAATCAATACTTTATTCAACAATTTCCAATATCCTTTCTTGAAAAAAATTCTCTAAATTTCCAAATGAAGAGACGGGTAGGATCCTTTAGGATTAATAAAACTTTATGACCGAATAATAATCTTCAAGATAAAATCCAATGATAAATATTACATCATAAAAATATAATTTTATTTCATTTTAAATAAACTTGATAATCCTATTATAAGTATTCTATAAAACATAAGAGAGTCAAAATGTTTGTACAAACCCTTATTGGCAATTTTCCCATTAATTCACAGGGTTAGAAGTATCTCAAAAGGAACGTAATATAGAAATGTGATAAAGTGCACTTTTATTCCTACTTCTATTATATATTTTTCAGTTCTCTTTTTAATTCATCTTTCAAAAATTTTAAACAAAACAAAACAAAATTATGATCCTTGACCAGAGCATACATAATAGGTATTTCAAAACCATAATCAACATATTGATATCCCTACAAAATCTATAAGTACAAAGGTATACATATATATATTTATGAAAGGGTTTGCAAAGTTTACAATTTCCTCATCTAACAAGTTTCAATTTTCATAAAAAATAAATAACATCCTCTTAAACACTTGATTCCAACACACTACAGAATGCATCAACCATTTATCATATACAAAAAATAGAAATAATCATAAAAAACAAAGTTGTGTAAGTCATGAAATGTCATGTTGGCATACATAACTTTCATCAATATGTATTTGTTTTCTAAGATTTTATGGTGAACTTCTTAGGTTAATCTAGGTGATGTTAAATCCCTATTAATATATTGTATTGAGTATTGTATAAGAATATTGATTTTTTTTTTAGATTTAAGATATTTTCATTAAATGTAGTAGTGTACATTCACTTAATCAACACATATATAACCTTTGACATTTTTAGGTGGCCTTTTTAGGTCAAAGACAATCTCCTCATCAATGTTATCCTAAGCATGGTACAACAATATGATAATAAAGTTCTATCATGATTGAGTTTTACCAAAACCCATTTTCAAATTGCCATTTCTATTGCAAAGCAAAGAACAAAACACTTGTATTTAATAAACATTCTTTTTTTTGGCATATCCAACCACAAAATCTTGTACTATCTTACTTGTATGAAAATTTGTGGAAGTATTGCAAAAACTTCAACAATTTAGATTGCAAGATATTTATGTTTAACCCCTAAAGGACCAAATGGTGTTTTTTTGGCAATATAGTGATTTCGGGCAGCTCACTGCGAATGGAATTTTTATTTTTTTTATTTTAAATTTTCACAACATGTACCCAAGGAGTAACTTTAAGGCCCAACAATTTTCATAACATTTGAATACATAGTTGAAAAGTTATTGTATGATATGTAGTTTTCATTGCTCGACGGGTAGCTTAGGTAGCAAAAAAAAATTCTTTAAAAATCACTTTTTTTTAAAATAAAAATTTGAAATTGGTTTTCTAGATTTATATATACATGGAAAGCTTTGAATCATTCCATTTTGATTTATGAGATGAAAGTTATGAAGAGTTTTAGTTATGGGTGGTTTGTGGGTAGTTATGGAATCTCCATTCAAAAATAAACTTTGAAGACTTGTATTGAACTCAATTTTCATTATTTTTGGAAAAAATAAAAGCATTAGGTGTAGATTTTTTATTACAAAATTACAACCATTGGGATCGACATTTTTCAAATTCTATAAATAAATTATTAACAATTTAATATTTTGAATCGTTCTCTACTTCTTTCTACTTACTATTTTTTTTTCCTGTATGTTGTACAATTCCAAATAATCTAAAAAATTTCAAGCATGTAGCCAACTTGACTTGAATAATGAATATAAAGAGTTACAACCATTTTGGACATTTTTTCATAATGATCTAACCTTGTGAAGTGGAACTGCCTGGGTTTTTGCAGGGCCCAAAAAAGGCTTTTTGTCAATTTAAACGCTAATATCTTGCAATCTACATGGTGAAAATTTCTGAAATTTTTTGTACATCTTTTCAACCCAGAACACTACAAGATCCTATGGTTACATGTGTCCAAAAATGTATTTTTTCTAAAATTTGGTACTTGTACTAGAAATGGCAGTTTTGGAGCGTTTTTGGTGAACATAGTCAAATACATTTAGGGGTTAAAGTCATTTTTTTGTACTATATTACAAGGCTTTGAATCCTATATTATAACTTGAAACTTTGAACTAATGATGTTTTGAGGTAATATATCTTTATAGTGGAGAATTGAGGTAAAAGTCTAGGGATAATTGATTTTCATTTTTTTGAAAGAAATGTAGATTGTTAATAATTCTAACTACAATAGAATTGAAACTCATCAATTCTCAAAATAGGCTTGTTCTAGCAACTCAAGTAGTATAAACCTTGTAGACCATTTTTTTCTTTGAAGATGGTGAAAATTGTGTTTAGAAAAAATTCTACATTTTTTTTATTTTTCCAAGAAAATGCTATGATTACTCCCAATTCAATTACTTCTGTAATTTTCTAATCAATAATTCAAACCAAATGAATTAAACCTTTTTATATAGATACAAACATATTTTATGATTTTTTTCCTATAATATATTTTTTGTAATTTTTGGGGTTGTCCTGGCTCTTGGTTACTTTTACTTTGGGTAGGCTAATATTTGTTCCTAGTCACCAAATTAATCAAAAGTCATATTTCCATAACGATGATTTATTCTTTTCTTTTTCAACCGTTTCAAAAAAACATGCAAACAATTGAGATCCCAATTACCTTTCACATCATAAGCAATGTCCTTATCAATACTATGGAGAGTGTAGTACAAGGGTATCTTAACTGTAGAATTTTTTTAGGTAAGATATCCTCAAATAGGATTAAAATAATTTAAACTTTGAAAGGCATTGCATTGAAACCCTAAATACTCAACCATTTAGTGGATGGATAATAAATATTTTGAAAATGCACTAACTTCACTCAATTAGTATTCATTGAAGAAGTTTAAAAAATATCATGTTATGCATCAATGGAAAGAAGAATTTGAATTCCCCTCTTGACTATCTAGAAGATCCAATCCAAAATTTGACAATTCAATAATAACTATGAAGGGGTGAGGGGCAATGATTCCAAAACTAGTTTATGGAGTTTAATGCAAATGCTACCTCGAAGACAAATATGCATCAACTTTGGCTACCTTGAGAGTGAGTAGTATCAAAGAAAAAAAGAGAAAAGAAAGGATTTTGCAAGTTGTGAAGGATTCTTGGAAGTACTATAACACAAAATTGACTAAATAGATGCTAATTCTAATATGGAAGAAGTTACATATTTTGTGAAGTGACTATCAAATTCTATTGTTTGGTGCAGTTTTGGCTAAATTGTCTCCATTAAAGGTCCTACCTACAGTGTTCTAGTAGAACAAGGTTTTTTTTGGTAGAAACTCAGCTAATTTTAGTTTAGTGGGGGTTCAGAGAGGTTGAGACTTCATTATACCTCCTCCGTCAGGGATGGATGGTCCATGCTACCATCCTTCCAAGGGGGCTGGATGATCATTCCTCTGTAAATTACTACTTACTACTGGTAGTACTACATTATTCTAGAGTCCTTTCCATTCATTGAATCCCAGTTTGTCTTCAAGTAGTCTACAGTAACTTAGATATCGCCCGTGCTTTGCATTCTTCCATCACTACAGTACTGAGTTGGTGTTTTTCCATGGCCGTTCGGAGGGAGGGGGTGCTGAAGTGCTGATAACCAGGCTAGCCCCCAGCAATGGCCCCCAGCCAATGGCATGGCCTCCTTATCCCCAGTCTGACCAATGGGCGCTGCGAACGCTGGCCACAGTCTGCCCGCGCTCAATCTCATCGCCAGGGCGCCCTTTCTCGCTTGCCTTGGGTGTGTCTCCCACACTCCCCTTGCAGCAATCTCTCTTCTCGGCCTTCATCAGTCCTCACACCTCGCGCAGCTCCCAAGCTTAGGAACACTTGCAGCAGCCGCTCGTTGCTCGCTTGCCCGCCGTCGCTGCGATGGCCGCCCACGCAGCCACTTCCGCGGCCTGCGTCGCTGTGACCGCGCCCGCAGCCTCCTGCAGCCTCGCCACCTCCAGCCGAAGCAGCGTCCACCTGCGCGTCTCCAGCCTCCAGGTACGCCAAAGATGCTCAGGCCACATGGGTCCCGAGGGAGTTTCGAATGGGTGGATTGGCTGGGAAGATGGCGGGATGGTCGAATGGGGGAGTTTAGTGAAGGTTTGGGGGGATTTGAGCGGTTGGAATGGTGGGATGATTTGCTGAGTTGGGGATTTACGGATTTGAGTGTGTGTTGTAGGGTCAGAAGCTCGCCGGGGTGTGCAATGGCGCCCGAGTGGTGATGGCAGAGGCCACGGCCGAGGCTCCCAAGGGATTCTCGCCCCCGGCTTTGAATGCTGACACTCCGGCTCCCATCTTCGGCGGAAGTACCGGGGGGCTTCTTCGGAAGGCGCAGGTGGAGGAGTTTTACGTGATCACGTGGGAGTCGCCCAAGGAACAGATCTTCGAAATGCCCACCGGTTAGTCTTCTTGGCCTCTTTGCAATGACATTATATGAATTGCTGCATTATGTTTCAGACTACTACCGAATATAGTGGCTACTAGGGCAGGGATGAAGGAGCCGTTCATGGATGCAGAGAGATTACTATCTGAGTAGTGGTTATGGTCGCGGATGACTACTCGGGCTCTAAATTTTTGGAGCCCATGGCGGTGCAAACGTGGGTTTATCAACATTTCGTTTACACTAGTTGCTATTCAACATAGTCCACTGGGTGATGGATGAGTATCCATAATAAAGATGACTATCGACATAGTGGTTATGTTTATGGGATGACCAAATGAGCTGCATATTGTGTCTGTAGTCCATGGGAGGAAAGGTTTCTTCTGTGAAATCAATGTAGATCTTGAAATTGAAAGAATAGGAGTAGAATACGTGATTTTCAAGCTTGCAATTGCATATTGGGAGGACTGAAAAAGAAAGATTGCTGTACAGGTGGAGCTGCGATCATGAGGTCGGGACCCAACCTCCTGAAGCTGGCAAGGAAGGAGCAGTGCCTAGCGTTGGGCTCTAGATTGAGGACCAAGTTCAAAATCCAGTACCAGTTCTACCGCGTCTTCCCCAACGGCGAGGTGCAATACCTCCACCCCAAGGACGGCGTGTACCCCGAGAAGGTGAACGCCGGCCGAACCGCCGTGGGAGTCAACAACCGGAACATCGGCAAGAACGCCAACCCCGCCGAAATCAAGTTCGCCGGCAAGCAAGCGTTTGATTTGTAGACAAAACTTCTCGAAATTTCCAACTGTACAACAGAATGAACCCTGTTTTGTAATCCCGATAATTTCTCAGCCTTGGCATTCTAATGTTTGTCGATGCCTGCGTTTCTATTGATATTCCTACTTTGACTAGTATAAGCATGAAGTAGTGATACGGCATGTTTCTTTGAGGTTGAGGTCTCGATCAACATTGGATTAGTATGTATCAACGTTGTTGGAAGATCTTCAAATCTGGACTTGCTGGATCTATCATATCTTTTGTGGATGTGGATGACCTCCTATAACACAACCTTTGCTAAAACGACATTCTGGAAAATGTTGTGAAACTATCAGTGACTGTACACTCTTGTCACACTGTAACCTCTGGCAGGTAGATTTGAGATGCCAGCGCGGAGTAGATTCCATTTGGGCTTTGAGTGTTTTTGGTGAAATTTTCTTTGAGTAAGAAGGTATCGGTGGGATGTGTTACCATGTGTATCTTTGAAAGCAACCAATAGTGTGTTTGATAGTAGTTTAGGAGTCAAAATGTTCTACGTCAGCAACCAGTGGAATGGGAGGACGAGAACGGGATGAGGGAAAGTGGTGCTTACTTTCATTTCCTATCTGTTCCTCAATTTTCTTATTAGAGGAAGATGATTCGCCATTTGTGCGAGCATGGCTATCAGTCTTCAATCACATTGCATAATGAGTTTCCAATGTTGAAAATTGTGACCTACCTCTTTGACTACTAGCTTTGGAAAGAGTTGTTGAAGACAACCATATTTTAAGTCCAAGCATTAGATGAGAACTTCCAACAATGATGGAAGTGGTACTTTTTTTTGAAGTAGAGATGTGCAGAAGTAGACTGCTTGTGAAGCATCCTCGATCAGAACTGTATTTTTGGAGCTGTTTGATTACATTCTCTCTGCTAATTTCTGTGACCACAGTAGTTGATGGGATCCGTTTGGGTCATCAGTAGGCAACTTTTGGGGTTATGAAATAAAAAGCTAGACAGCCGGTGGTCTCTCCATTAGTATTTCAATTTGAACATAAATTCAATTTATTTCTTCGATCCAAGAACTCTGCTTTGACTCACGTAAGATGCACTAGATAGTGAAAAAGTGGCTAGAGAAAAATTTCAAATGGGAATTTTGAGCTCAATTTGCAGCACAGCAAATACGACAGCATGCAACATCCCCTACGTGAAGGTCAGATTAGGCAGAAATTCAGTAATTTTTATAAATAAAAAGTGCCACATGTCATCTTGTGAATGATGTGAGGTGACATGGATTTGGAAATTCAATTTTGGCACTTGATTGTTGAATCAAGACCTTCATATACTGTACATAACCAACACTTTGTGCATCAAATCATGTGAGTGATATCTTGTAGGAAACTTGAGATGATTGCTCTTAACCCCTAAATGCCCAAGGCCTGTTTGGAGCTTCTTGAAATTTGCTCTAAATTGAACAAAAAGTCAACATTTTCATAAATTGTATCAATTTCTTTCGAATTGTAACTGTACAATTTCAAACTAGACATGTTAGAGATCACATAGGAAAAGAAAACATAACAATTTCACTCACAAATTGAAAGATTATAATGTTTGATCATGAGGGTGTAAAAACTATGAAAATTTTTCAATTCACTTTTTGCATGTCAACTCTAAAAATTTGGTCACTAAAAAAATATGAGGTTATAGGGCCTAGCATGCACAACCCCAATCAATTTACGGTTTTTCAAAATCTATTCTACAATTTTTTTAAATGAATTTCTAATGTGATTTTGCCTCCAAGATCTAGTGTATTTGAGGCTCATTTTCAAGAGCCTTCAACACTACAAGAAGTCAAGATTGCAATGGGTATCCTTGCACAAAATCTTCAATAAAAAAATCATAATCTTTTCTTTTTTAGATCAATTTTTTGATCCTAAAACTAGACTTCGAAAAGAATTCTCCAAAAATATAAACTACTATGAATAGCAATTTGGTTGGGTTTTATTTAATTTCAAAGTTTTTCAAACGCCACATTTGGGTGCCTTGGGCATTTAGGGGTTAATATTTGACCAAATAAGCATTTGAGCTTGGTTAACCACGTAATGTTGTAGTGGACACTAAGTGTGTGATGGATTTTTGGGATAGCTCCGTAGAAGTCAAAAGTGTAGATATTCATCCAATTCAATTTTTTTGGTAGCAATGGGGTAGTGGAGAACAAGGCATGGATACATTTCAGCTCATTGAAGGCCCTTATTTATTTCTATAAGTGTGAGATTCTTGAAAAATGGAAAAAGGAATCTATAGAATAGTAGTAGGCTATCATGCATGCCCTAACCAAAATTTGCATGCATTGGCATTTTCTTTTTACAAAAAATATTCTCCACATTTGGATTATTATCCAAGAGCAAGTCATCCACGTCAATAGGGGGGGCAATTTCTCTAGGAAGGAAAAAAACTGAAACAATTACACCTTGCAATGGAGTGACGAAAATAGAATTCGACTTCAAGTAGTTAATAAGGTCACAAGTATGGGCAAAATTGTATGCCTCTACTTACAAAGATGGCTTCTAAAATTGACACCTTCTCTACAAAACAAGAAGTAGGCTAAGCATAAAGATGCATTGTTGCAATAAGAAAAAAAGACTAGCAAAATCCAACAATGCTAGCATGTGAGCCTAGAAATGAGAGCCTAGGTGTAAGAAGATACTCTACAACTATTGAAGGTGTTTATAACATACATACTTATAATATGAGTACCCTATAACCATGTAAGGTGCTTGTAACATAGGTACCTATAATATAAATATACTATAACCATGGAAGGTGCCTATAACATAGGTACCTAAAACATAGACACCCATGATATAATTAGGCACTTATTATATAAACATCCCATAACTATAGAAGGTGCTTGTAATATAGTTACTTACAACATAGACACCTATAATATAAACATCCTATAACCATGGAAGGTGCTTATAACATAGGTACCTACAACAAAGACACCTACAATTATAAAAATCTTATAAATATGAAAGGTATCTATAATATAGGTACTAATAACATAGGAGCCTAGACTCCTAAGCTGTTGGGCTTAAGATCCTAGGCTCACATGCCAGCAACGGTATAGCAAAACCTATGTACAATTATATTATTCCAATACCTCATCACTTACTTGCATTTCCTTAGTTCCCTCCTCCTCCCTACATTCCTTTATGATGTATTTCAAAGGTAGTTGAAATTGTGAACCAATTGAAGAGTGTATATAATACTTAACCTTAGCAAATTGATGTCATTCTAGGTTGTCTCACCAAGAGCTATCTTGCCAAATCTCAAATATGACAAGCATGATTGCCTAGACAAGAGCCTTGTAAGGTTGCAATAGATTATCTATAGTTGGGTAGCTTAGATACTATGGAGGGATTGATGAAGTTAAGGGATGTGAGAATAGGTTTTGCCTAAGTTTTACTATGTCATTCATGAAGTTGTGTAATCTTCTCCAAAGGCAAATAGAGAAGAAGAGTTCCAAGTACTTCCTATAGTTGAGGAAGTCATCTTAGAAAATATGGTCACCTCCTCCAAATTCATTTTAGGTAAATATTCACCATCTTCAAACACTTTTTATGTCCTTGGAATTTTGGAAAGACCTCAATTACAACAAGTCCTGCTTTCACTCCTTGGATTGTTGAGATTGTCAAAGAGTACTTAAAAAACAAAATTCTTGAGAAGATGGAGACATTGACATCAATGGATTCATCAATGAAGAAGGTTTTGAAAACAAGTTGTTTTGGTTAGGTACAAATCTTCACTTCACTTCTAATCTTCACATCACTTCTAATCTTCACATCATTTGTTGTTGACAACCTACAAACCTTACAAAAAAACAAGAACTTTATTCAAAGTGTTCATAGGCAAGAGAACTAATGATATGTCACATGAATCAACATCAGTAGCACAACTCATGTTCTTCATGCACATGTTAATCACCTCCACATTTGTTTGTGTATAAATTGTCATCCAATACATGGTTGCTAACACTCAATAGTAGAGTGATCTAAACATAGTTGAAGTCAATAGATAGCTTATAACATATTGTATAAAACTTTCTCTAGCCAAACAAGAATTCAATAGAAAGAATGGTATGTAATCAATCTCTTCAAAGCAACTGCAACTATCATGTTCCATTTCAACATTTATGTTGTCAATCATGATGAACTTCCTACTTCTGATAGGCTTTTGTTTCTTGTAGGACAAGTTACTAAAGCATTTCAAAAGGCGATCACATCACAACTACAAGTTAAAATTGTTCATATTGCCAACTAGAATTAGAACATCAATACACATTTCAATAGATAGTCAAGTCAAGAAGAAGAGAACTAGAGACAATATACACTCAATCCAAAAACAAATATGCCATCATTTGCTTGCTCTATCCCAAACATGCAAATTGTATTCACATTCAGAACAAGTGCAATAAAAAGAAAATACCTAAATGCAACTAATTCTGGCATTAGGAAAAATATGGACTCTCTATAGGGTTGTTTGACTCTAGACCAACAATCAAATAGCCTCGAATAAAAGAATTTTTTCTTACAATTAAAAAAAATCAAAATCTGACATACCATGACAGATTTTGATTTTAATAAAAAAAAATGAATTATCTTTTCTTCCGTTCCATTTGTTTGTTGGTCCAAAGTCAAGCGGACCACTAGAGAGTTCATATTTTCTATAATGGACAATATCTCTCGACCTTCACAACATCAAACATTGACTCCACTGCAATATTGGAAGTAGTCCTAATCACCAAAGGCAATTCTAGAACCACCTTAGGTAAGCTATTCATTTCCTTTGTAGAAATGCAAACAAGATTTTACTTTTCCTTCCTTCACATTTTCTATGTTCCCATAGTTTGTTTTCTCACTTGTTAATAAAGAAGATATCCTTAATCCAATAACAATCACTAGTAGAAAACAATGTTCTACACAACAAAAAACAATTAATGTTTTTTAAAAACTATGTTGCATAAAACGCAAATTTCTGAAAACTGCATTGTAGTCAATGGAAATTTTCTGTTTTTTGGCAGAAAACACAGAAAAACGTCAGCTGATTTTTGTTGACTGAAACACTTTTTTTCTACTAGTGCAATGAGGCTAGGCAAAGCAATCCCATAATCTAATAACAACATTGGAGAATGCCTTATCCCAAGGAACAATTTCATCAACATGCTAAAGTTTTAGTAAATTAGGCAAATTTTGAAAAGATAGGCATTCTAAACATTCAAGATTATGATATACTATAAATGTCTTGGTAAATGTAAGGTAGGGTCTACACCTCTCTACGGAATATTTATTTTTCCCATTAAATAATTTTTGACACATGCTAAAAATAGGATTTTATTGCCAATAATCTTTTTTTCACTATATGTTTAAAAAAAATCATTTTCCTAAAATTTTGGCATTTATTTTAGAATTGTTTTCAGCCAAATCTATCCTACAACTCAAGTATGAAGTTACCTTCAACCAATGGCTTGAAAATTATATACTTACATTGCAATTACAATTGTTGTACTTGCCACCATTCACCTAGGCATAGGTTCTTGCACTACACTCACAAAAGGCCATTTTCTTTATATGGAGACTTTTCGCAATCTCATTTTTATCCTTGACTTGAAGATAAACCACTTTATCTCTTTACTAGTAATTTTTATAAAGAGGTAACACTACCAACTTTTAGAATTTTTATTATAGGATCACTATTTGAGTATTATTTATTTTTGGTTTCAATTACAATTTTTTTAAATGAATTTTTTAATAACTAGCATTTTGTCTCAAAATCTGCAAAAAGTCTCAATATAACAAATATGGCTTTACATATGGCCTTACATATGCTGCTTTTTCTAGTATCCTTGGCCATTCATTTAGTATAAGCTTGTTAAGCTAGTATTTGAATTAAACAACATAAACATGAACAAGGGAAACAAGCATTTTTTAAGAACTTCAATGAATTCCAAAAAAAAATTCATGCATAGCTTCAACAAAAGAGTTTTTAAATGGTCCTAGTGTTGAAAAGGTTATAACAACATCACAATTGACAAAGTGAAGAGCAAAAGACTTTGAAAACAAATTAGGGGTCATGTAGATTGCTAAAACCATGATAAAGTTGCTAGAGCAAATCTTCTGAGTGGCTAGATTGGTCATATCAAAGGTCTCCACTATATAGTTTTTAATTTAAAATTTCCATGAAGAAGATATGGAATTCCTAAAATTAGTCCATGTTAGGCTTTTGTTTTTTGGAACTTGTTAACACATTTCATTTTTTTTCCTATATGTTGTACAATTCCAAATGATCTTAAATTTTTCAAGCATGTAGCCTACTTAGCTACACTAAATAGGGGTATTTAGGGGACCCATACTAATTAATTGACATTTCACACTATGTAAATATCTACCTTTCTTGTACATCAATAGTTATTGAAATGTCCTAGAGGTGTACATGTTTCAAACATCTATAGTTTTCTACAATCAGTCCCCTTCATTTTTTGGTCCCCTTAATACCTCTATTCAGTGCAGAAGAATGAATCCAAAGATGCACCACCTACACAAACATTTTTCCATACAAATGTGATTTTCTAAAGTGTAGCTACCTACTTTTTGGCACCTCTAAAAAAAGATTTTTGTCAATTCAAATCCTAATATCTTAGGAAATTTGGTAGAATGGCAATTTTTAAGCATTTAGGGGTGAAAATATAGTTAAAGAATTTCAATGATTGGTGGCCTATTGATTCTCTAGATTTTGATTTTATAACCAAATTATGTGATGTTCTGAGTGACCTAGTAAGCTTCCACTTTAAAAATTCATAGTAATTACATGGCTTGTCTAAAAATAATGATAGTCAAATTTATAATTTTAGGGGGGATTCATAGTTTTCAATTGCTAATAGGTGTCTCCAACTATGTGTGTTGGACAGTTTTGGGTGTTTCCACCTTGTAAGGAAACTTTCCCATTGGCTAAGATCTTAGAAATGGTCCACCTTGACCAATCAGTCTGATTGGCTCATAAGAGCGCTCAGAATTTTATTTCATTCTTGGCTTTGTACAATTGTACCTTTTCTTCCCGCTTTCAGAAAAGAGAGGTAGCTGTACCAAGTGCAATACTTAGTGCAGCAGAGCAGCAGTTGTTCAAAATAGGTCGGTGCACAGGTCCCCACAAAGCTTATTCAGACCATCACAGGTGCACTTCCCTTACTGCAGCATTTGTTCCGAAACAGGTCAATGTAAGATATCAGTGTAGTCATTGGCAAAGTCTAATCGACTGGTTTTAACGATTTAAGAACTCCGAATCTTGGTCGTTTGCAGCACCAATAAAATGACCCAAATACAGGTATTTTAGATTGGTATGAGAGTTGCAACATCCTACTTAAACCACAAGCTCCTGAATATGTAGTTATGTACCCAGATCTAGGTATGAAAACTGTACAACATGAAATTGAGGAACAAAACCTCATAAATCCTACCCAATAGCAGTTAATTACCATCAGAAACTGTAATTTCAAACTTCCCAGCAATGATTGTGAGGTGATGCATGTAGAACACATTAGACATAATGGTATTATCACTGACAAGCCAAACTGGTCGCAAGTGAGTATTTATTCTGAACATAATTGTATCTTGTCAATGATGTGGCTGAAGCACTTTGTAGTCTCGATCAATAGAAGTAGCTACCTCTGGTTTCTAAGAGGGGGAGGAAAAAAAAGGGGAGGGGGGGGGAGAGAAAAAATAAGAAAAAAAAGTAGAAAATTACAAAGGGTAATATCCTATCAGGGACTATACCGGGAAAGGGGAAGTGCTGTAAAAGGGGGGGAGGTTGAACGATTTTACAGGCTTACGTCTGTGTCAAGTGGACTCTCGCTCTCTCTCTCTCTGTCATGAGGTTCCATCCTCCAAAATGTTTCTAGCTTCTCTACTACTTCCCTAACGAAAGAGTGTGACCCATGTACCTGTATTTTACCACAAAAACACAGAAAATTATATTCCACAAGGGAAGCTCATCATCCTTTCTGTCTACCAAGCGCAATTTCATAACGATAGCTGCTGCTGTGTCACCATCCAGTCCTGGCGGGTCCTCTCACGGAGGCCCGTTCTCCTCAAAGAGGTCCAAGAGCTCCACAGCCTGCCAGTGCACAAGTGCCACACCCAGTGTTATCAAGCCATGTGCCACGTGGACCCACATGTGCATATTATCCTCGAAGATTTCGAAGATTAGACTACAGCATCAAAACTGAAAACGAAATTTTCATGCGAGCATCGATGCCAAACAGGAAAAAGTCAGATTAAAACTCAGTTCTCATCAATAAGAGAACGTGTTCGCTACGTTACCTCGGGGACAGAGAGCTGGAGACGAAACTTGGGACCATCATAATGGTGCAGCACAGGTCTGAATGAGTCCTCTTCCAAAGCCTTGCACAGCTTGCGAACACGGGTGCGCACCTAAATACAAGAGAGACAGTATTATATTAAATTAGCAATTCTTTGAGAGGCACATAAAATCCTACAATAGTGATACACTTAGTTTAACCTTCAGTGTAAATCCGCATCCTTTCAAACTCATGGTGAAAAATATGATCCGAGACAGATAGCACTGACCATTTCAATCGTTAAATGTCAAAATTAAGAGCCAACCTGAGCAGGAAATCTTGATTCTCCTCGACATTTTTTGTCTTCCCAAGCGGTAGGATCTATATTTGAACCTCCAAAACTCGCAGCCTGTCATACAAACGCTTTGAATGAATACCCCACACCTGATATGCCTAGTACAAATCTCATGGACGGTAACGCCTACGTTCCGTCCATCTTATTCCCCAGTGTCTATTCCTTACCGACAATACAAAACTAAATTTCCTTAAACTAAGAACCATGTCAATTAGAACTACAGTTAAGACCAACACTAACAGATCAGTCGGGAGAAGCCATAAAACAGCCGACTCACCTCAAAGATCCCATGGAGCTGGTGAGTAGTATAATTGTACAGAAAAAGCGGAAGCCCTGGTTGAATCGTGCGCACAGAGTCCCGGTAACGTTGTGGTAATCCTGCAATAGAAAACTCTCAGATTTATCCCTCCAGTTTTAACACTCCATATCTGAGTGCTACCACAAGTTTAAGAAAAACCAACTCTATGTCATTAATCATCCTATGCCATTTCACATGACAGAAAACTCAAGCCCCTCCCAAGAGATCGAAATGCACACAGTAAACAGAAAGATCTAGAACCTCCCGGACATTGGAATCACCGAAATCCCCTACAAGTAAACGGGCCTTAGAAAACTAAAACCCTCCCATGCAATTATGATAGTGTCCACAAGAATCATGAAGATTCCGTACTACCACCTACTTGCTACAACCTCTCATCAATTCTCTTCAGCACAAAAGAACCGAACGGAGGACAGTAGCTGGGACGTACCAAAGAGCTGGCGTTTAAGATCCTCCTGCATGGTGTCATTATTGCAAACGAATATGTAACCTCCCAGTGTTACATTGCGGGGGAGGACTTCAGCTGACGGGAGCGACTTGAACCGCTTCTCATGACTGTTTGCGGTGACCTGGAACTGTTGTGAGGAATTGTTGTTGTTGTTGTTATTGTTGTTGTTGTTGTTGATGCTGTTGTTGCCGTTGTTTCCATTGGAGACACTGCCAGTCTTGGAAGCTGCAGGAGCCGCGACTTGTAGTTGCTTCTGCTCCAATTGCTTCGACTCCGCGAGCGCGGCTTTGCTGTTCTCCTTGGATCCCCGCCGGCCCTCGCCGACCGTGCGCTTGAACTCCTTGGCCGGCGGGGGAGATTGCCGCTCCAGTTGCTGCGGCTGTTGGCGGTCATAATACGGCGCCGCAGCCGCGACCAGGCTCCAGTTTTGGTCCGTCGTCTGGGGGGGATGCGACCAGCTGTGGTTGTTGGCCACCCAATTCCGCTCCTTGGTCGTATCGCCGGAGCCCCCAATTCCGTCCCAAAGCCATAGTGAGTACTGGCTCGCCAGCGGTGCCGAATGAATTAACCCCGCAATCTTTGCCGCTTTGGGGCCGCACAAAGCCGCCCACTCAACTAGTCTATGAAAAAAATCGGCACTAGTTTCAGCTTAACCCACCTACTGAACCCACCACCCCTCTTTTCTCTTTGGGACTTTTAGGTGTTTCCCCCCGACCAAGCCGGTTGGCAGTTTCTCTAATTAAATTCTAAGCACAGTTGAGCTCCTGAGGCAGAAACCCAATCAATGAAAAACTCACAAAATCGCTGTATGTCCGATTCCTAGAGAACCTAAAAAGTGTGTATGCAGGGACACCAATTAGTGTCCCTTTGAGGGGAAAAAAGGGGGAAAAGAGAACAGATAAGCGGCCCAAACCTCAGGTTTCTGGGCTCAACACCGAACGAGCCTTGACAAGGTCGCCCTCACCTCTCCCCGGAAATTTTCGTTTTCCTATACGGTAGTATACACGACGGCAAAACCCCTGATGAGAGGACGACGAGGAGGGTTGAGCTCCGAGGACCGCCGCGGCGTCAGCCTCCCAGTAGACAGATGAAATGTATGAGTGTGCCCATGGCAGAGTTTTTTCACCACAAGATGGGGCGGGAGAAGTTCCGACGGCGATGGCGCGCGATGTTGCAGCTGGGTCACCAGGAAAGACAAGCAAATCATACAAACAGAGGGTCTCCTATAGAGTCAAGATTTCACGGTTCCAGCAGTAGTACCTCCCTGCATCACAAAATACGCTTCCCCTCAGCCAAAAAATAATAATTACGAAAATAAAATGAAGTCCGCACAGATGTATTCCGCCGCCGGCAGCCTGCATGAGTTCCTCCCTCTCTCGTACCCACACTTGCTTCACTACTTCAGAAGCCTATAAGCAGCACAAAACTAAGTCTTCTAAGCGGCACTTAACTAACCAAAAAGAAAACCCCGCTCCACGGACTAGTACAATTCTTCGCGTGATCGTCACTCGCTGCGACTAAGTCCGCAACAAGAAAAGAGCACTGGCATCCTATTTTCAGGAGCTTCCGTCTCTAGGTTTCTCTACGCTGCTCCCACCCAAAAGACCCGTCGATATGAGTGAGAGAGTAGGAACGGAGGGCGGGAATGAGACCTTGAGGTTCCCAGCGGCCTTCACAGCAATGGCCGGAAAAAAAATTCCACATGCAGGGCGACGACAAACGAACGAACGCACGAACACACGCACGCAAACACAGGGCAACCCCTTCGCGCTCGCTCGCTCGCTCACTCGCTCCGCAGCAACAGTAGCAGCAGCTCGGAATCCCAGATACAAGAAACGGCCCCGGAGGTACCACCCCCGCTCTAGAACAAGCTTGCTAGGCAAGGAACAAAAGCTGGGGCGACGCGTAGTGGAGGGACCCAGCAGCTGCTGCGACACCCGACTTCCTGAAAATTCTTCCCCACAATACAGACAACCCACTCGCACATCCCCTGCGTAGCTCTCTCCAGGCCACGCCCTACGACGCACGGTCAGACCACACCACGCCCACCCACACCAAAACCTCCGCCTCCACCATTCCGATCACCAAACTGGAAACCACGAAACCTCAAGATTGCACGACCTCTCCTCTCCTCTCCTCCCTTCAATAAAAAAATAAAAATACCACCCCCGACGAAACTCCTCCACATACGCCCTCCACGGAACTAAAACATTCGCAACTCCCTCCCGCAAGCTCTCGTGCTTCTGCTCTCGTCACCACAGCGCCATTCCGACTCCCCAGGTCCAGACACAGCACGGTATGCACGCCGCAAAGCCGATCAAGCGCACGAAACCATCAACCCAGCTCCACAGGGAGAACCCCGCTCTTCTCCTTCTAGTCTGGGAACGGCGACGTGAGAAGCAAGTCCCAGCGAGCACTGTGGTGGCGATAGTGGGGAGACTGATGAGAAGAAGAAAATGCTGCAACCCCTCCAAATACAAAACCAGCCACAGGGTGAAGTGCAGGGGAATGGCCGTGGCAGCAGCCAAGGCGCGCGGGGAGCAAGGCAAGCAGACAGGCCGTAGTCCCGCTCGGCCGTCGCAGCAGGCACGTCCTCGGAGGCTCGGACACACTACAAGTTCGCACTCGTAACTCAACTTACGATTCCGTCTGTCGTGGCCAGTAACGTTCGCTGGGTTTTACTCGGCTGCTTTTACCCGGAAAAGTGCAGCCGGGGAGGATTTTACGCCCCCCTGGTATTGGGTACTCCGTATAATAGGGGAGACGGTATCTACGGGGGCACTGTAGACTACGGTCGCACGGGGGCCGGGCGGGGAGGGGAAGGCTGGCGGGGCTGGCGGGGCGGGCTGGCTGGGGTAAGTTGGTGGGGGTGGACATTTACTAAAGCGTCGGACGGACTGAAGGGGTGAAGTGCATGACAGACATTTTCTGTTGCATTGAGGGGGACTTTCTTTTACTGTAGACTAGTAGGGATCGTGGATGGAAGATCCAAAAGCGTCAACACATTTCATCCATAAAGGTTCAAAGTAATGACGACTACCTTGCCTAGATTTTACTGAAAATGCATTGTATTAGAAAGTCTTGGAAGGTTGGAACATGAAAATGTTTGAATACAATGCATGATTAGTTTATTAATATAAAATATACATTGTTTTCAGTCACAATAATGTATTATATATAATGGCTAGCAAAACATGCAGTAGTTGATTAAAATATTCTTGTTTTTTCTTAGTAATTTTTTACACGTGTAGTGTATTGGGCATAAAATTGAAGTTCAACATTTTTGGAATCTTATCATTGCTTTAAAATTATTATTTTTGAAACTTATTATTTTAGTTTTGTATAAGTACGAGATTTATGGAGTTCCTTCATGGGATGGGTGCAAATCCCTTTGAAATAATATGGCATAAAATCCCTAGTTTTTTTAATCTTGTAGAATAACATACTAGTGAATGAAATTTAGCTGTAGCTATTTTATTTGTATTATAACCAAAATTCTCCAAATTTTAAGGTAAATGGTTGCCCCATTAAACCTTGTAAAATGAAATCCAACTTTTATTAGTTACTTAACCTATTCAATGTCAATCTATGGTTATAGTTGCAGACACTAAAAGTACTTTAACCCCTAAAGGACAAAGGACATTTTTCTATCAAAAAACACTCAAAATCGCCATTTTTACTTTCTTCATATAAGAAAGAAAATATGTTTTTAAGAATCTAACCTTAGGATCTCGTACTTTACTTGTCTGAGACCAAATGGTAAAAATTTCATTGAGTTTGATTGTATAGATTGGGAGATATTAACATTTAGAGTTGGAAAAAAAAAATATTGTGAACATAGGCTTGCAATTTCAGATGACTTTGACTACCATTCGTGGAAATTTTTTGCACTGTAGACTTTGAATTTTTTAAAATTGTTGAAGAATTGAGTTGGAAGTCTAAGAAAAAAATTCAAAAAAACAAACTTGATTATTATTCTTTAAAACATTATTAAGTAGAAGTAGGTCCAAGATTGATAAAAAAAACTAAATCATTAATAGCTCTAAAATGGGATTGAAACACAATAATCCCAATGGGGAGATTGTTCCAGCTAGCAAACTTAACTTTGAGAAACCACTTTTTTTGAAAAATGGTGAAAATTGTATATTGAAATGAATCCTACAAGTTATTTTTCAAGAAGGTGCTTAGATTGCCCCCAAAACAAGATTGTTCATAACTTTCACATTGCTAATCCAAATGCAATGAACCAAAACTTCACAAGTAGAAAAAATAAGATTTATAAGAAAAAAAAATTAATTTAATTTCAATTTTTTGTGGATTTTTTTTCTACCTTGTGACATGAAAATTATATTTAAGATGGTATAACTTTTTCTCCCGGGCACCAATTGAAATTAAAAAATTATATTCCCACAAAGCTCATAATTTTTTCTATCTCATAGTGAGGAAGTTTCAAAAAATTTCACCAAAAATTGGGGTCATTAGGTCATAGGAACTATCCAAACTCCTAAGAGGGGACTCTTGGTCCTTTAGGGGTCAAGTATTTGAATTGCATCAAGTGCCAAAATATCAAATACTAACCATTATTAAAAAAATTATTACTCTATACATTTTAATTGAACTTGCAACCATCCTTCATCAACCTCATTTTAATGTTTTATTTTATTGAATCATTCTATGTTCACCTTACATTGATAAATCCTACACTTGTAACCACCTTAGATAAGTTGTATCATACAAACACCCACATGTATAAAATATATCATTTTCCAAACGAATTTAGTGTAGAAAGATGACATGAGTCTTAATTCAGTGACAATTGCTTTAAATTCATATCACTTAGTAATTTTGAGCAACTATCCACCTTGACAATCTAGCTCACTTGGCTATTTTTTTTATATGTAATTAGGTAAAAATTACTTGTTCCAACAATTTAAAGTTCATATGAATTTTGCCAAAATTAGGTTGACAAGGAATACAATATCAACCTTGACATAACTTTTAAGCAACAAATCTTATGTTTCATTTGGTGAATGCTCTGCACACTTGATAAACTTAATGTAAGTTCAACATTATTGCAATATGAGATATAAGTATAATTAGCAAGTACATTATTTACTCCTACTGTCACTCTACCCCCTAAAGCTTTGTGCAAACAAAATTTGAAATTTTTTAAAGTAGTATATACAAGTTACAATCTTTTATTTTTCCTTTAATTGTTTTCTTTTAGATAAAAGACAATATTTTCTTTCTACTAAACCAAGTTTGAAATAACTTTGAAAAATTAAGCAAAACATTCTAAGAGACAACTTTCAAGATTTTTTTTTATAAAATAGTTCATTGGAAGGATGATGTGTAGCAACATATTTATGAAGGCATATGAAGTAGGAAAGTTAAAAAAGACAAAACATGAATCAATGTCTACAATTTTAGTTAAAACATAATGGCCATATCTTTTGAAAATTGACTTGTTTACTTGATTTTCTTAGGCAAATTAGCTTTTGGCATGAAAATCTTGATTGGCACGTATTGCTAAATATTTAACTTTTCATGAATATATGGTTTGAGAAATGCTACAAATAAATATAACACTAAAAAATTGAATTGAAAAAATTGAAAAAATAATTTTACCAAATTTTTGCATCAATTTTTTGTACCATTTTCAATAACACCTAACCTGCGTCCTTGCTAGCTTAGTCACTTTGAAGGTAGGATTTGTTTCTCAACATTTTCTACTTTTTTATGACCTTATTGTTTGCATGAATTTATGAATAACTCTATTTGGCCCAAAAGCCTTAGCTTTTACATCCTTTTGGAGAATTGTAGCAAATTCCAATATGCTACTTATAAAAATCAAAGGCTTAAAAATAGAACCTAATACCTTATAATGAATAACCTAAAACTTTCAATTATACAATGTTATTGAAAAGTATATAGATATGGATGGAAACTAAAAACTTGAAATTTGCACCTCATGATGCTCTTATAGAAAAACAAGTAATAATCAACTAAAACAATTGGATGGATAGATTGTATGATTGAAGTGCTTGAAAAGGAATTAGTAAAAAAATCAAAACATAGAAATAAAAAATGGTCTCTTATAACAACATAAAGGATTTTTGCATTACGCATAGTTTTTATATTTTAACTTTCTCTCTATCCATGTTGGTTAGTACTTGCCAAATTTTAGAAGTAGAAAGGGGTATTGTAGAATTTTTCCAATGCTCCCTATCCTACTTGAGAGTCTTTGGGTAATACATAGTATAACTTTTCATCTAGGTAATCAATCGAAAAAATCAACAAATTTCCTACAAAGGATACACACATGCATTTCTATTCCTTGTGTCAAACTTTTGAAAACATCCACCCAAAATTGACTTCATAAGAATCTACTTAACCATAAAGCATGTAGGAGGACACAAAACATCCTTTGGTAAATAAAAATCATGATGTCCTTCATTTTTTGCTTAGTGATTGTCAACACTATCACAAGTTAGAGTAGTACTTCATGAAGCACCTCATGAGCATCTCATGAAGGGGGCAAATACTTCTTGGAAGAACCTCTATGAGAAAAAATGGTGGAATTGCTTGGATCCATGGATCACTAAGTAGTGTATTTTGGCAATTAGTGTTCTTGCACTAAATTTGAATTTAAGCCTCAAAGGTGATATTTGTAGAATTAGAAGCCAACTAGTGAAATGAAGCTTACCAGCTCTAGTTTCTAGTCCAATTGAAAAATTCCTCATTTTGAATATTTTATTGCAATTCGAACTTTGGCGTACTACTATGGAATGTTGATTTTCTAATTTTAGAATGACATAGTAAAAAGAAATACACCCTTGTGTTCTACACTACAATGTACTTTTTTGGGGGGAAAACTTCCATTTTTTACAGCATACTTTGCATTTACAATGAATTTTTATTTTTTAAAAACTTTTTACTCAACAATTCACAACAATTTCATATCTTTTTTTCAACAAAAAAAAACTGACTTTTTTACAACTTGTAGGAGTCACGTACTTCCATATCTGAACAAATCCAGTAGTCTATTTTTCATTTTTTAAATAGATATATATAAATAATACTCCAGTTGCAGAAATGAGAGTATCTGTCATCCATCCCGAGGTAGGGAGGACTTCCCAGGTTTGGCCAAGAGGTCCTAGTCCCTGCCCTTCTCCTTCTCCTTGTAATAAGTTAGGTCTCTCCCTGAGTTCAGTCCCCAGTTGACCCATTTCCTATGGGAATTTGGGAGCCTGCCCTTCAGTTGTCCTCCTCCAGGCTTGATAAGCTAGAACTTATAACTTATTAGTTTCCGTGAAGTTAGTTGGTCCAAGCCCAAGCCCAGAGGACCCTGGGTCAGGTGATGACTCCGCCTCCTCCCCTCCCCCTCCCCACTTCCGTTCCGTTCCCCAGGAGTCGAGTCGAGTCGAGTCGAGTCCAGGCCTGGCCTGGCCCCTTGCCCTTCCTTCCTTCCTTCCTTCCGTCCAGTGAGTGAGTGAGTGAGTCCGTCCTCCTATCGACAACGAAGTGGACTAAGTTAAGTTAAGGGGTTAATGCCGAAGCAGTCAGTTAAGCCACTGGACTGCTGGGAATGAAAGGGACTGATGGGGCTTATTACACGATACTCCGCAACGTAGTTGGGAAAAGAATCAGTTGTTGGCCTGGTTTTCTCCTTAAGCTAAATTCATGATGCATGGTCTGTCCAGGGGAGGAGGGGTAAGTTAAGTCACTGGAAGAGCAGGGAGGGGTCTTTTGGGGGCCAGGGTGGATTGACCCCCTTGCTCGTCCCCAAGCGAAAACCCAAAATTTTTTTATTTGTCACACATGACCAAATTTGCAAATTTTGAATTCATATTTGCTATCAGAGGCCCCAAATTAGCCAAGAGAGGTACTGAAAAAAAATTCTTGAAGCACAAAATAGGGGGTCTTTTTTTTACATGCACCCCTGGAATGACTTTGGGGGGACGAGCGAAGGGGTCAATCCACCCCGGCCCTTTTTTCTGGGGTGGGGGGGTGGGGGGGTTCCCCGGGAAGGAGAGCAGCAACACCAGCCGACGGACCGACGGACGGGCGGGCTCCCAAGTTTCCTCTGATAAGAAGATTGATCAGCTGGTCCAGCAGCCAAAAGGGCAGGCAGGCAGGCAGGCCGGCCGGCTGGGCTCCGCGCGGGAACTCCAGGGAGAAGGGAAAGGGAACTCCAGGGAAAGGGAATCTCTGTCTGGAGGAGGGATCGGATCCCCTGGGGCGGGGGGGGCGAAGTAAGGTAAGGTAAGGTACTGCAGGCGAACGAACGGAAGCAACCGACGGAACTTGTCTCCGTCACCAGTTAATAATAATAATAATATTAACTTATCATTAAGAAGTAACTTAACTTAACTTCCACGCATGCAGCAGAGCAGAGCAGAGCAGAGCAGCAGCCAGCTTCCTCTACAGGCACTTGGACTGACTGCAGGACCTTGCGCTTTTGGTTTGGTTTTTTTGGCCTTTTTTTTTCCGGTGGCGCTTTTCTCCTTCCTTCCTTCCTTCCTTCCTTCAGTTCGTCGGCTTGGCTGAAATGCTGATTCGCTGCTCCCAGAATCTATGATAACTTAACTTAGTTCGCTCCCGGCCGGCATGGCTGCTCAGGGGCCATTAGAATACGAACTGATAATATAGACGAACAGCAGACAAGTATTAACTTACTTGGCAGTGCCGTGGGCTTCAGCCCGCTCCAAAGGTAAGGGATAAAAAGCTCTCTCCAGGAGTTGAGGGTGAAAATTGGGATATCACACACTTGGACCATGATACTATATTGATTCCTCAGTCAATTGGACATGGAACTTCAGAAAGTGTGGTAAAAAAATGGACAATGGTTTGTTTTTTCTAATCTTTACTTTTTAAATACATTTTTTACGCTTACAGTACAACTGTCCATTGAATGAACAATTGTAACTCTGGATAGGTTCCTACATAGGCAATTTTGGGTAAGATGCTCACAAATTTTTGACACAAGATGGGAACATGTACCCTCCTCCCTTAGTGGAAATGTAAATTTTTTCAATCAAATGCCCGGATCAAAAGTTATGTTGCCCTGAACTTATAGGGCAACCTAGGTAATTAGAACATCTTTTTCTATAACCATCATCAACTTTTGAAATCTAGCATGTATGCAACTAATACAATTGGCATACAATTGTCCCTCCAAAAAATTTAGTTCACAAATCACATTCTAAGAGGAGTCAAACTTTGTTAGCTATGTTAGGGCAATTTTGAGGGAAAAAAATATTTTCTTTTAATTTCAAGCCCTATTATCTTGCAATCTGTGAAGTCAAAGTTCTTGAAAATTTTCCCCGCATATTCCAAATTTTTGTCTCTAACTTTTCACCCTTTGAGTTCAAATAAAAAATTTCCTTATTGCACAAGAAATCATTGAAAAATGACTAGTGTATTGCCAATTCACTTAACTTCCTTGCATTGCAAAGTGATTTAAAGTAAACCAGACTCTATAGTTGCTTTTGAAATTTTGCATGAGTAAACCTAACATCAAATCCTTATGAGTGGTGAAAATCTCCATTTAGGTGTAGAGAAAAAAATTTATTCCACGAGGGCTCAAAGTTTGCTAACCCCATCTCACAAGAATGAAAAAAATTATTTTTTAAATTTCAAATGCTATAATCTTTCAATCCACGCATTCAATTGGGATTTAAAAAATTCTACATGTTGCCTTACTTGTTTAATATAATTTTTGTTAATTGGAATTCAAAAACAAAATTATTTTTTATTTTGAATAATGCATCAGAAATTGAGAGTTTCAGATACTCCAATGACAATGAGAATCTTCTATACATTGGAGAAGATATCATAATACCTATAAAAACCCATCCTTGTAAGATGTGGAAAGGGTTGAAGACTTGCCCTAAATCACTAATATATGTGTTTTCTACTCTCCTTCCAACATGTTTTAAAAACCTTTAGAAGTCAATGTTGCTAACTTTTGAAACTCATTTGTTGAGATATTAAACCATTCAAAATATGAAGAAAATATTGGAGTATTTTCCCTCTTTTTGGATAAAATAGGCCTAGCTAAATAATAATAAGATGAATTTACTATGATATTAATTTAAAAGTATTTGTCTCCTACAATGCTTCATTGCATGAGTGTATGTCACTATATTTTCCAAAAATAGTAGAAACAAAAACTTCATTCATATAAATTCTGAGAAGAAATACTTTTTTAAACTTAAAAGAAATTTGACAATAAAAATTAAAATAACCTGTAAGAGGCCCAAGTGTTCCCTTGAGGTACAAATGAAAGTTGGTTAGATTCCTGTAATCTCAATATTTGGCATCTAATCCTCTAATATGGAAAAAAAAGTATTGCCTATTTGAACTCAATTCTTATAATTTTGAAGAAAAAGGTTTCACATGGTTTAGTTTCCTTGCTAGAACAATCTCATTGTAGAGATTAATGTATTTCAAATCCATCTAAGAACTATTAACAATCTAGTTTTTCTTTCTATTTGGTACCTAATTCTGTTTAATAATTTCTTAGTTAAGAACATTCAAATGCTTTTATTTATTTTTAGTCCCAAATCCTCAACTCAATTCTTAAAGATTTAAAAAATTCAACATTTATATATTGCGAGGAAAAAGAATTAAATTAAGAAGATTCAAAGCCTTATATAATCAAGTTAAGTAAGGTGCATGAAAAAATGATCTCTTGACTTTAAACACAAATATCTTGCAATCTATGTGGTCAAAGCTTTTTAAATTTCTTCCACACCATTTAAAACTAGTTTAGTGCAAGATTTTATGGTTAGATATGCAATAAAAAAATAATCTCTTAAAAGTTTCCACATTACAATAGAAATGGTAGTTTTGAATGTTCTTTGACAAAAAAGAAGGCCTCGGTCCTTCAAGGGTTATTATTCAAAACTAAGATCATTGTGTTTCAAAAAATCATAAGAAATAGTGCAAAGTTTTCATTATTCATCAAGTATTGAAAAAATTTACTATTTGAAAAAAATGTTTTTCTTCATTAAATCTTGTTTCTATTTTGATAAATTGATAATAAATGAAAATTTGACCAATCAACTAAAATTCTAAATAAATAAAATAAATAAATCATTTTTTTGGTGAAATTCTAAAGTACAATCTCCAAATTTATTTTTTTAACTTTTAAGAATATGTATTTTTGTTGTCCATGATAAAAAAAAATTTACTTTAATGCAACTTCAAAAAATTGATTGAAATATTTTTTACAACCAAATTGTCTTTTGTATAAAACTCTTGGGTCTTGGGGTTAATACCTTAACTTTTCTCTGATATTTATATTTGTGGTTTTTTAAAAATAAAATAATAAAATAAGACATTCATAAAATTATACTAACATAATATTTCATTTCATAATTTCATAATATATTTAATGCATTATTATACTATTTCAAAAAATTTAAGTCTAGATGAATATTAAGAGACCCTATATTTTGAAATGATTTTGTGTGAAGGTTCAGAGTCCTCGAATGGGATTTTTAGGATTTACCATAGATTTCTATAATGTCAAATTTTACCATGATTTTTTGAATTTTTTAATGAAGGTAAGGGAGCATATTAGCTTTGTAGAAAAATATTGTTTAATTCAGTTGATGTCTAGAAGAAAATGTTATAACCTCCTACTCACAAAATGCATAAGTCATGCAACCAGAAAAAAATGCAAAAAACTAATATACTTTATTCATTTTCTTTCTTTTCTTATAGAATATATTTATGTCTTTTTGGAAAGACTCGATTTAAAGCATTTGGTTTAGAGATTTAAAAGTTACGAAGATTCTTGTTTTGAGGGCAATTAGAGCATTCTTATGAAAAAGTAACCAATACAATTCATTTTTTAACTCAATCTTCACCTTTTTTAATATAGAAAAATCCATACATTGTGGATAAGTTTCTACTTCAATGACATTGTTAGGATTGACATGTTTCAATTCCATTATTAAACTATGAATAATTTAATTTTTCCTTTCATCTTATATTTCTACTTAATATTTTTTCTAAAAAGTGAAAAAAATGAAAAAAAATGAAAAAAAAATTCCCTAGATTTTCAACTCAAATCTTCAGAAGGTTAGTATAACCCAAACCAACAATGTTAGTAGTGGTCTAAATGCACTTGAATGTAGGCCTCCACTATAGAATGTCATTTTTCTTAGATTGGTGTAATTATTTTACAAGTCTAAAGTCAGAAACTATTGTTAAATATTAATTCATTTATTTTTCAGTATAATTATCTGCACAAGAAATGCCAATTTTTCAGGTTTTTTAGGGTGAAATAGTCATGAACCTTTAGGAGTTAATCCCTAAAGTTTTTTGACTAAGTATTCACCAAAAACGCTCCAAAATTGCCACTTCTAGTACAAGTAAAAAAATTTAGAAAAAAAACATTCTTGGACACATATAACGGTGGGATCTTGTTGTAAGCTCATTTGAGAAGATGTGGGAAAAATTTCTGAAATGTCCACCACCTGGATTTCAAGATATAAGGTAGGAGGTCCATAAAGCGCCCATCTAAGAGTTGAAACTGAATTTTGGGGAAGTGAAACTTCTTGAAATATTTGAGTAAATTTTTCTTGAAAGACAAGAGGAATTGACATCTAACCCATGTCGTTTCCTATTTTTTGGAGCTTTTTAGAATTAGTTATGAATTTTTGAAGTCGAAATGGCATAGAGCTCTATAACCGTCCACCTCCTCAAATGTACACAGTTGGTACATCCATGTATAGATAAAAAAAAATCCCATGTACAAATAGTGTTCATTTGAACAGGTGGATGGTTTTAGAGCTTGTGTAGATTTTGAGCCTCCTACCTTAGCGTTTGAATGGACAAAAACCCTTTTTTTGGCCTTGCAAAAAAATAGGTAGTTGCTCTTCACAAGGTCATAATTGTATGAAAAAAATGTCCAAAATGGTGGTGCTTTTTTGGAATCATCCTTAAAGGCAAGTTGGCTACATGCTTGAAAAATTTCAAATCATTTGGAATTGTACAACATATAGGAAAAAATAGTAAGTAGAAAGAAGTAGAATATGATTCAAATTACTAAATTGTTAAGAATTTCATTATGGAATGGAAAAATTCCAATCCCAATGGTGGTAATGTTGTAATAAACAAGATACACCCATACTTTGTTTTGTTTTTCAAAAATATTCAAAATTGAGTTAAATAAAGGACTTCAAAGTTTATTTTAGAATAGAGATTCCATAACTACCCACAAACTAAAACTCCTCATAAATTTCATCTCATTAATCAAAATGGAATGTATCACAACTTTCCATCTATCTATCTACCTGTGTGTGTGTGTGTGTGTGAATAATTATAGAAAACCAATTTAGAATTTTTATCTTTGAAAAAACTGATTTTTTCAGAATTTTTTAGAGTTGCACAAGTTGCCTACTAAGCAATGAAAATGACATATCATGCAATAACTTTTTAACCATATAGTCAAAAGTTATGAAAATTGTCACCCCTTAAAGCTACTCCTTAGGCACATATTGTGTGAAAATTCCAAAGAAAAAAAAGAATTTTTTTGTTCGTAGTGAGTTGCCCAAAATTGTCACGTTGCCCAAGAACATAGTTTGGGCGTTCAAAGAGTAAGCTAGAAGAATATTTTAGAAGACCCTATATTTTGAAATTCTTTTGTATTAAACCTATATCAAAACTAGAGAAATTTTACTAGTCTGAACATTAGTACTAATTTTAACTTAAAATTCAATACAAAACTATTTCAAATAATAGTGGTATTATTCTAGTGTAAATTTCGTTTCATACCTAGTGTACTTCAAGTTTGTATCCAAAACTCCATGGGAAGAAATATCTTTTTGATAGGAATGGAGTTTTGTTACTATGGAATAATAGAAATAAATTTTTATTGAAGTGCAAGGTTTCACTAAGAAGATGTTTTGGTGTCATTGGGTATTAGCAAGAACAAATGAACAAAAAATCGTGTTGATGAGAATAGGAGGGATGAAATTGTGACTCAATTTCCACTTAATATAAGAGTTTAAATTAATTCATTTTCCTTGTTAGAGCCATAAGGTGGCTTTTGAATGACTATACAATTTTTACTGAAAGGAGATAATGAATGAAATTACATCTTTCTTTAAACCACATCATTAAATTTGATTTGGATTAAATAGTTTGGATTTCACATGGGATTTCATTTCAAAACATTGTCTAATGCATTTTAGCATTTTTGGCTTCTCATTGAAAATCTTAATTTCAAACTCAATAATGTTTATTTTGTACTAGAGCTTATTAAGTCTAGCTTGACATAGCTTGAAATTCCTACTTAATTTGCAATTGAAATTAAGAATTGCATGTCCAAATGTAAAATGAAATGATCATTTGGTTTATTCTATGATGTTTTACATTAGAATACTTAGATATAGATGGATATTTTAGTTTCTTTTAATGTATTTTGCATTTGATAATAGATATGAAGTTTTTATTGAAATTTTTCCCTCAAAAACTATGAAATTTTGAAATTTGCAAGTCTTCACAACCAAGTGAACCAAGTATGAAAAGTTGATACTTATGAATATTGAAAAAGTAGACTTTGGGCAACAAACTATAATCTCAAAGCTAGATGGCCTCAAGATCACCTTTGTAAATTGTATAAAAGATACTTGATTTCATCTTTAAATTATAGAATTACCAATATTAATTAGTGTATATAATAAAACTAAGTACATACAATTCACAATCATGTAATCTCACTACAACAAGGTAAGCAAGCTTTTTAGCATTAGAGGGGATTTGAGGCCTTGGGAGGGATGTTTCAAGTCTATTCCCCTGCATGTTCCATGTATAGTCCAGGACTGACTGACTGCTATCAGAAAAAAAAATATCTAAAATTTTTTTGTTCTGAAATGCTAAAAGAAGTTGAAAAAAAATTCAAATTTTTTTTGACGTTGCAATGTTTTGGCCATGTTAGAGTGTAGCAGTGGCGCAGTTCGTGTGTTCCCTATAGCTTGGGAATTCGTAGGTATGTAGAGGCCTCAAGTATCCCCTAATGCCTTTTATCATCCAATTTGATAGCATAGGATTCACTTCATTATTGTATCAAAATTTTTTTTGGCATATCCTAAAAAATTATTAACATCATGACATATTGATGGGTGACTTAGGATGGACCTACCCAAGATTTATCAAAATGCATAAGCTACCAAATAGTTTCTCCAATGTACTTTGGTTATGAGTAAAAATGATGAGAATTCATTGCTATTTGTCTTATTTTGTCATTGATTCCTTACTCAAGTCCACTTTTTAGTGCATTTACTATAAGGGCCTAATGATCATCAATAAAAGTAGAAGTATATCTAAAGCTTTTGGGGCAAAGCAATTGTACTAAAGATGTAGTAATTTAGCCTTTGATCCCATATTTATAACCTTACCTAAGCCACTTTGACCAAGAAAAGTGTTTAATGTCATTCTTCTTAAGAATTTAATGTTAGTTTCCTAATACTTGCATAGTAGGTAGATAAAATGTTCAACGTTTTTGCATTTGAGAAGAAAAAAAAATCAAGTTTGTGATCTTGAAAATGGTGTAGAAGGCAAACATATAGTTTCCTACCCACCAAATTTGGAATATAGATTTTTGTATAAGTTGATGACTTGTTTGCCAAGTTTTGTGGCCTAGAGATTTACCAATTGGTAAGTTTTTCAAGATGATTTAGAAGGTACATTGTGATTGTTGAGGAGAATTAGATACCTCATGCTTCAAAAATAAAAACTCACACTTCTTTAACATAGATAATTCTCAAAAATATCATCCACTTCTCAATTAAAAGCTTTCTACTTGTCCTATGAGCATTTGATGTCCAAGTTTGAAAATGGCAATGAATTTGGTAACATAAGCAACATTGTCATCGCATTTTAGAGTGCAATAATGATCAACGTTGGCATGAATTGAGTTGGAGGTATGAGGCAAGAGTGTTATAGTGTATTGATGGTGACTACATAGTATTTTAGTGTAGTAGTGAAGGTGGTGAGAATTTGGATGATCACAAATGTTGTAGTTGAGTGAGCACATTGATTTGATTTATGAGAATTTGGGTGATTACAATTGTTGCAATGGGTTGATTGAACACAATGATTTGATTGATGAGAATTTGAGTGATCATGGATGTTGAAGTGAGTAGATTGAGTATAGTGATTTGATTAGATAGAACAAATTGAGTACAATGATTTGATTAGACAAAACAGATGGAATACAACGATTTGATTAGATAGAATGGATAGAGCACAATGAGTTGAGGGCAATGGCTTGATTGAATAAAATAGAATGAACACAACGAGTTGATTGAACATAATGGATTGAGTACAATGAATTGAGCATACTTAATCATTGTTTTTGTTGTGGGAATGATAGCAAATTGACTAGTTATTGTTTATACTCCAAAATGGTGACAATTTCAAAATGAAATTGGTTCATGCATTGTAGGAATGTGTGAGGTGGAATGAAATGCACAAATATTGCTAGCATTGTAGGAGTGCCTATGAGGACAATGTAGACAATTATTAAGCAATTTGAAGAAGGTAGAACTCATAAGGTAAATAAAAGCACTAGAAGGCCTAAGAAGCTTGGTGAGAGATCTTCATAGAATTTTATTATTCTCAAGAACTCATTGTTGATCATTACTTCAAGATATTACCAATGATTAATTGCCTTATAGAAGTGAGTACTAGGACTATTTGTCATAGCACTTTGCACAAACACAATATATTTAGCATAATTGCAATAAAAAAAAACCCAATCTAAAACCCTTTCTTGATACATCTTCACATGTCTTGGTGATTGGATTTCGCAAGAAGATATTGTGGATTGAGTGCTAGAGACTAGGAATGTGTTTGTTTGATAGACAAATCCAACTTTGAAATTGGCAAAAGTTCATGTTTGGAAAACTACATATGAATGAAATTCATCAAATTGTGTAGTTCCCACTTTTAAAAGTGGAAGGACATCTTTTATGATTTGGGGTGACTTTGAAGAAGATAAAAAATCTGAGTTTGTATTTATAACAAAGGATCGATGTAAAGCTACTAATTTTGTTGAATTAGTCTATGACAAACAATTGTTTCAATTTGTGGGCAAAATTTCATGTGCTATACTCATGGAAGATTGTACAATAATGCATTGAAGTAGAGCACTTGAAGAATGGAGAAAGTTATGCATGATAGAGAAGCTTGAATAGCTTGCAAATATTCTTGATCTCAATTTGTTGTAGAACATTTGGAAGCATCTCAAAGATGTAGTCCAACATGGCCAATCATGCCCCCCAAACTTAGAGGGGGTGAAGGTAACTTTAGAAAGCTCTAGAGTGGACATTATTTAGTAGCGCCAAAGCTTCGTACTTTATCTCATTCCATACTTGTTAGGTTACAATTCATGATTGGGGTTAAAGGAAGGCATATGCGTTAATAAATTTGCAATAAATCCTTTTTAATTGATCCTTAGACCATTAAAGTTGTCCATCATGTATTTAACTCATAAATGAAGATTTTTCAAATTACAAGACTAAAAGGCAATTTATTTGCCTTCCAAAGGCTTCAAATTTTAAGTGTTATTCTTGCAATTGACTACATTTGGAATCTTTTTTGAATTGTCATTCATATAGTGTTAGATTCTTTATGTAGTCAAATAAATTGAGGAAAATATTATAAAGATAAGAAATTCAAGTATTAGTATCAAACTTCTTAATTTTTGTCATTATACATTATTTAGGTTGAAATGAGTGATTGAGGGTAAAAAACAACAGACTAATTAGTTAATCATTAATAACTCCATTTTTACAAACTTGTAGGCTATGAAACTTAGAAGACAAGTAATCAAATTATGAAAGAATATATATATATATATATATATATATATATATATATATATATATTCCAAATTTGGTAGGTAGGGGACAATTTATGTGCTTTTGGTACCATTTCAAAGTTCATAAACTTGATTTTTTTGTGCTATAATGTAGAAGCACCCAACATTTTGTCTCCGACTATACAACACAATTTTGTAAACTTGTCTTTGCAAGTATTATATAGTTTAAGGCATATAATTCATTAACCTAAAAATAGACTTTACTAGGTCAATGATTGATCCTTCAAAAACCACTTCAATATATGAATAATATCAAAATATCAATTTTGTAAACTTTTTTTCAATCCCTAAAGCCCTAAATTGCGTTTTTTGGCAACATGGCAATTTTCAACAACTCACTAAGAACAGTTTTTTCTTTGAAATTTTCACACCACATGTGTTCAAGGAATATCTTCAAGTCGTGATAATTTTCATAAGTTTTGACTACATGGTTAAAAGGTTATTGCATAATATGTTATTTTCATTAATCAACAACAACTTGGGCAACTCAAAAATATTCTTAAAGATGACTTTTCTAAGAAATAAAAACTTCAAATTGCTTTTCTAGACTTATATACACTTGAAAAGTCTTGAATCGTTTCATTTTGATTATTGAAATGAAAGTTATGAGCAATTAGTTTACAAGCAATTAAGGAATCTCTACTCTAAAATAAACTTTGAAGTTATTTATTTAACTCAATTTTGAAATTTTTCTGAAAAAAAACCAACCCATAGATGTAGCTTGTTTATTACTCCATACAACATTACAACCATTGGATTGGCATTTTTCAATTCCATAACAAAATTCTTAACAATTTAGTATTTTGAATCATACTCTACTTCTTTCTTCTTCTTATTTTTTTCTTATGTATTGTACAAATCCAAATGATCTGAAAATTTTCAAGCATACAGCCAAGTTGCCTTGAAGAATGAATCCTAATAAGCACCACCTTTTTGGACATTTTTTCTTACAAATGTGACCTTGTAAAGTGTAGTTGCCCGTTTTTTCATCAAGTCATAAAAAGGATTTTTGTCAATTCAAACGTCAATATTTGGAATGTACATGGTGGAAAAATTTGAAATTTTTCCTATGTCTTTTCAAACTAGTGCCTATGAGATCCTACACTTACATGAGTCCAAAATAATTTTTTTGGTAAAATTTGGTACTTGTACTAGAATGGTAGTGTGGAGCTTTTTGGAGGAAAACATAGTAAAAAATGATTAGGGGTAAACTCATTTTTTTTAAAACAATAAAAAACTAGTATTCAACAAAAAAATATTGAGGAAATAATCTTCTAAGTTGCCCTTGTAAAGGGAAGGGTAAATAAAACATCTCTTGTTACTTAGGTCCGGTTTCCACCAAAAACAAGGGGACCAAAATAAATTCCCTCTCCAAGTCCTTTATTTGCCATTGAGAAATCCTCCTTAGGCGGTCATGACCTTTGGATTGGTGTAAACTA
Organism: Straminergon stramineum; assembly: GCA_963920665.1. NCBI lineage: Eukaryota > Viridiplantae > Streptophyta > Bryopsida > Hypnales > Calliergonaceae > Straminergon > Straminergon stramineum. The sequence continues at coordinate 44,611,620 of OY987264.1, forward strand.
CCAAGATGCATGAAATGGCAACAAGTATTTTAAAATAAAATAAAAATAAAAATAAAGGTGCTTTTTAGCAAGGACTCTTGGAAATTTAGTTGAACTTATCTAGTTAGGGTGGATCTAACCATAACTCCACATAGGCTAAAATTTGAGGACTTGGGGTGCCACATAGGAAAGAAAAGAGTGTGCTCTAAGTCATTGGACCTATTTGGAGACTTGTAACCTCTCATTTCATGGTATAAATCCATCTTCTAAGAACTACTCAATTTTAGCTAATCAAAACCTTCAAAACATTGACCCCTCATCTCTGGATTTGGAGGAAATTGGACCTTACCTACTTAATCAAGTGGAGATCATAAATAAAACAATCATTATATTACCCATTCCTAAACAAAAAAATGCATTTAGAACCCTATCAACTTTGCACCCAATACTTAACCTTCAGAGGTTCAAAGTCTTAGAATGCAATTTATAAGATTTAGGGTAGCTTCTTGTTGTTAAAGATATTGGTATTATTTTAGAAATTTATAAGAAGATAGATCTCATGAATCAATATCTAATGCGCAATCAAGTTTCATATGATTCTATTTCATGAATAAAAGGTTATTAATCTATTTAACAATCATAAGTTATTTTTTTTAAAATCAAGCAACAAATTCATTTTTAAAAATTTTTTGATAATAGTTGGTTAGATTTCTATATATGGAAAGCACTTGTTCATTTCATTTCCATTCCATTAGTAAGGAGCAAATGCATAGTATGGTCATCCTACTTTATCCAAAAGATATATTCCTCAAATGTTGCTACATAGCTTTCAAGAAATACATGACATTAGCACAATGAAAAATAAAACAAACTTTGTGTATCTATCAACTACAAATGAACCATAGAGTCAAATTTCAATTTGACGAAATTATTTTATCTTAAAGATTTTTAGTTTCAAAACTCCCATTTTCATATTAAACTTACCAATTCCTTTCCAAATTTCGATTGTAAAAATTGAACCTATTTGATTTAGATTTGAAAATTTATAAAATTTAATATCTAAAATATCTTATTGCTGAATTAAAAAAAGCCATCAATTAATTCTTTAAAATAGACAATTTAAAAAGATCTAGTAATACTTTATAATTTAATTTTAAAATAAACTAGTTTCAAAAAATTCATTTTTTCATTTTATTTATTTTTAGATGTGTCAAAAAATCTAAAATCTATAACTCTAAATTCCTTCAAAAACTTTCGTTTTCATGAAATTTTAGGTGCACCGTGGCATAGGACATGCAATGTTAAAGAATCTAATGTATTTGTGAAAACAACATCACCATTTTTCAGTCATGATATAACACTATTGGTTTTCAAAACTATCTAAAATTAATGTTACATCAAGATTAAATTTCAATATTTATTCATTATTTTTTGAAAATCTCTAAAATTGCCCTTTTAGTGTACCAGGACACAAATGAAGGGAGGCCCTCCTTGTGATCACCTACGGTGAAGATATGAAGGTTTTAGTTTGAAGGCAAATAATTCACTCTCTAGCAAAAAAAACATATGAAGAATCTTTAAGAGCCTTTGATTTTCAAAATTAAAAAAATCATGCTGTTTTTTCAAAAAAATCTTACTAAAATCTTGTATTGACTAAGGTAGGAGGCTCAAAATCCTCTCAGGCTCTAAAACCACCCACCTCCTCAAATGTTCACTATATGTGGGATTTTTTCATCGTTACAGGGATGTACTAACAATGTACATTTGAGGAGGTAGACAATTTTAGAGCCCTATGCTATTGCGACTTCAAAAATTCATAACTAATTCTACAAAGCTCCTAAAAATATGAAACGACTTGGGTTTGATGTCAAATGAATTCCTCTTGCCTTTCAAGGAAAATTTACTGGAAAATATTTCAAGAAGTTTCACCTCCCCAAAATTCAGTTTCAGCTCTTAGATAGGTACTTTATGGACCTCCTACCTTTAATTGTATTGACATGCTATAGAAAGTGAGTTCATAAAAATTCACATCAATGTTGAGAGGTATTTGTACCTCCTTTCATTGCTAGCTTTAAGAAATATTCTACACCATTCAACTATTTTCTCAAAATTGGTACACAAGTAGCTAACATGATCTTCATTGTAATGTATTCAAACCTCAATAGAACGTATAGTACTACAAACTATTCACATCAAGGGGAATCAAAGTTTGTTGATCTTATAGGGCATCTAGCAAAAACAATATTTCTTTTAACTTAAAACACTACTATGATCTCAAAATCCATTGGAGAGAGGAATCTTCAAATAATTATATATATTCTAAAGAAAAGTCATATAGTTCAAAGAAACAAAGGAATCATTTTTTAATTTAATTTTTCCCTTTTCTTTTCTTTAAACTAAAGATGACAATTTTGATGAAATTTTTTAACAAAACATAGTCATTAACCTTAAACCCTTGAAAGGACAAATTATATTTATGTTTTATCAAACTTCATTAGTTTTTAATCCCTAAAGGACCAACCTACATTTTTTGGCTATATAGTAATTTCGGGTAGGTATGTGTGGCTAGAGATTTCCATATTTTTTACCCAAATTTTAATAGAAGGTGGGGACAAGGAATATCTTTCAGATGCACTAAATCTCATGACATTTGGAAATACTAGTCAAAAGTTATGGCCTAATATGTTGGATTTTTTTTGTAAATGGGCAGTCCGGGCAGATAAAAAAAAATCACTTTTTTCAAAAAATGAAATTTGAAATTGGTTTTCTAGAGTTATATATACTTGGAAAGATTTGAATCATTCCATTTTGATTAAGGAGTCAAAAGTTATGAGGATTTTTTGTTTGTGGATTGTTATGGATTCTCTACTCTAAAATAAACTTCAAAGTCCTTTATCTTACTCAATTTTCAATATTTTTGGAAAAAAATAAAATTATACGATGGAGATTGTATATTATAACAATGCAACCACTGGGATTGGCATTTTTCAGTTTTATAAATAAATTCTTAACAATTTAGTATTTTGAATCATTCTCTACTACTATCTACTTACTATTTTTTTCCTATATGTTGTACAATTCCAAATGATCTGAAATTTTTCAAGCATGAGGCCAACTTGTTGAGGAAAAATAACCCAATGAAACACCATCATTTTGGACATTATTTCATAGAAAAGTGAGCTTGTGAAGTGCAGCTGCCCTGTTTTTCGCAGGGCCCCAAAATAATTTCAGTGAATTCAAATGCTTATATCTTGCAATCCATGTGGTGGAAATTTTTGAATTTCTTACCACATGCTCTCAATTCAGTATAATACAAGATCCTACTGTTAAATGTGTCAAACAAAGTTTTCTTTTCAAAAATTTGGCACTTGTAGTAAAAATGGCAGCTTTGAAGTATTTTCAGTGAAAACGTAGTCGTAAAACTTTAGGGGTTAATACTAAAACACCCATTTGAAAATTCTGATATTTTTCTCGTGTAGTAATATATATTAATATTTTGGGGTTTTTTTATCATTTAAAAACATAAAAATGAATTTTACACGATTTTAAAAAGTTATTTCTGTATAAATATCATAACAATTATAGAAAGCATAAAATAATAAGACATTTTCAAGAAAAATGGAGATAATGGTGATTAAAAAAAATATGTTGTAAGTGGTGTACTCTTTGAGATCACATTACAAGAATTTCAGTAGAAAAAGTTTAACCCTTAAACATCGACACGGACATTTTATGTCCGATGGATGACAAGGAATTCTCATGTGTAGGATAGAAGTGCAACTATTTATCCTTAGAATTAGGGGTGGAAAGGGAAGATCTTCTACAGTAGTTTGACGTCCAATGGATATCCTTGGTTTTTAAAAAGTAGATGATGTCACACGGTTCCAAAAACCATGATTTCTATAGTCACTAGTCCGTCCTTTTAAGGGTTAAGAAGTGATTTATTTTCAACTTTCAAGATGTTTCCTTCAAATTGTTTGAAACAATGTTTCCTTCAAATTTTTTCAAATTTTTTGCATGAATTGTTTAGGATTAATGCCACCCATCATAATTAATATGCAAAGCTTTGTTTCATTTTGATCAATATTGCAAAATTTAGAAAGGATTTTGTCAATTTCAATGTCAAACGGGGCAGAAAAATATATTTCCAAAAAAATATTAATTATTTTTTTGGAGAATGTATAGATTGATACCTTCTCAAAAACATTTGAACCATTCAATTCCAAATAATAAAGTAAAAGGTTATGAGGAGTTTTATTTTGCAAGCAATGGAGGTAGAAAAAACATATGAAGTTGTCTCTTGCTCTCAATTTTGAAATTTTGAAATTACAAATCAAAATATAATATAATAATTTTTTTCATAGAATATTCTCACCATTGCTAGTCAACAATTCTCAAATTCTTCCAAAATGTAATAGCATATTAGTTTTTATCTTACATTTAGTAACACCTTCTACTTTACAATTTCTTTAAAAATGAATATGAAAGTTTTTTTGGTTAAAATTTTTCATATATATATATATATATATATTCTCAACCCATTTTCTAACTTCTTGACTAAAATACACAAGTTAAATAGGACATACATGCATGTTGTTTTTCGAAAAATGTTGAAAGACAAAATTTCACCTCAAGAGGGGCTCTAAAAGCCTACATTTTGAAGTCAGTTAGGCACATTGAACTTGCAATCGGTGAGGATATTCACTCTAAACTTTTGAGACAATGTACTTGAACAATTTAACCGAATGATCCTATACTTGCATTTGTTAAAATAAAAATCCTGATGAAGATTTTGACCTTGCAATGGGTAGAGCATTTTGAAACAGTTTTGGGCATCTAAACGTGAAAAAAAATTGAGGGGTTAACACATTTTGGGAATCTTCATCTCCAAATCTGGACTACCTTACCTTATGGGCCTCAAGGACCTTTGAATGAGCTTAAAGTTACTGGACTGGCCCGTCCTTTTATTGTGAGAAACCATCTGTGGAGTCTGGAAAACCTGGCTGCACATTCCAGAGTGACCGGTATCCTGTAACTTCACTTCAGTTAAGGTATGGCCCCTCCCTGAAGTTAAGTTAACTTACTGTATGTATGGGCTCTGGATTGAATAACTGAATTGGGTCTTCCAGTCCTCAGTGCCATTTGTCAGTCAGAGATATGTTACTTCCGTCAGTCCGTCGGTCCGTCCAACCATCCATCCATCCATCACAATTCAAATCAGAAGTTCAGTTCAACCCACTCAGTCGATTAATATCCTTGTTTTTTGGCTTGCAGACTCAGCAAGCTCCATCTTGCAGTTGATGTGAACTGCTGCAAATTGGGGGGGCCAAATGCAGGGGGAGTGGATGGAGCTGCGCTGTCTGTCAAGGAGGACGTGAGACGGTGGAGACAAGCACCTGAGTGGGGGTAACTTATTAAGTAAGGTTGGTACCTTTGGAATGGACAAGTTACTAGACAGGAGCCATCAGCAAATTAATAATAAGCTTATTAGACAGCCAGGGGCCATCACAGTGACCCCGCCCCGCCTGGCCCAGCCCAATGGGGAAATGCAATTAACCTTGATGGCATTGACAAACCACTGGCAGTGCTGATTTGTCATAACTGGACTGAACCGGCTGAACTTAATATAACTTACCGGAAGATAAGCTTAGTGGCCCCGCAACACCAGCTGGCAGCCACCCCAATTGAATTCCGCAACTGATTACCGTACCATACAACAGGAAACTGTCATTTCATCATTTAACTATTGATGACAGATAAACTAGGGACTAGGCATGAAAAGTCCGGGGAAAACAATGACAGGGAACTTACCCACACACTGACTGACAGATACAATACTGTAAGTTAGTCCTTGTGGTGGATGGGGGATCAAAACTGGGAAGAAATTGAAGAACAAGAACACTGGTCCAGTGATATAACTTAATTGGTATACAACTCAGTTTGGGGAGAGTAGCTTAACTCTCAAATGACAAACTGGTGACCGTGGAAATCATTGCTTTTGGGACAGTGTGACATCATCTACTTTAAAATATATAAAAATTACTCATTAGGAGCCAAACTACTGCAGAAGATTTTACCTTTCCACCCCTAATTCCGAGGATGAATAGTTACACAAAAGAATTTATTGTCATTCATTGGACAAAAAATGTCTTATGTGTTGTTTATGGGTTAAAGCAATGGAACATAAGAAGCTAGAAGGCTAATTTGATAGTTTTGTGAATCTTCCTGTTCTACAAAATGATGTTTGGTGTTATAGCATCATTGCCATTGCCCAACATCAACATTAGCAATTGCCGAACAAGTTGTGGTGGGCCCCAGATGATGCAATCTAGCACCTTAGGTTACTTGCTTCCACGGTGCCATGGGTTGCAAGTTTAGTAAGGAACTAAAGATCCTCAAACCTAGCAACATAATTCTTTAACACACAACAACCAAAACAATGGAATATGGCCACAAAGGGCTACAAAATCTTTGAATATGTAGTGATCCCCCACATTGGGACTCAAGAAAGAATAATCGGTCTCTAAAACATGGCAAGATAGAGAGAAATTTGGGCAAGTTTAGATTGCTATGTCTTGTTCATTGTGCCATGGTAGGTGTTCATAAAATGTTGGACCCCTCTCTTGCCATGACGACCGCCTCATCATTGCACATTGATGAAACTCTAAAGAACCTTCCACATCCCTCAATTACAACACAATTGATTTCAAACTATAATTTGTTCTAGTAAAGAACATAGAAGAATTTTCTATTCAATTAAACAAAACAACGAGACTTCCATTTGGATCTTAAACCACATGGAGAGACAAATCTAAAGCATTGTCTCTTCACCCTTAAGTTACGTATGTACTAGGAGGCTTTTAGTTCTTGAGATAGACTAAGATCTTTTTACATTTGGTTCTATTCAAAATCATAGAATCAAGTAATAGTCTCAATTTCTTCTAACCCTTAGCTTTCTACTTTTGGTTCTATCTAGAACCTTCTACTAATGCAAAAGTTTTAGTCATACTTAGAAATATTGTATGTTTCAATGCAAACCATGTTCAAATTTAGATCATCCACTTAGATTTGTTTAACCCCAATGCACTTTTCTTTATCTTAGATTTGTCTAACTATAGTCCATTGTCTACAGCGCTTGTCATAAATTTGGAGTTATCTAACTCTAGTGTATTGTCTAGTACATTTATCATCATTTGGCAACTATTTAACTTCAGTGCATCATCAATACAAATATTTTGATCTAAGAGTTGTTTGATTCTAGAGCACTTGTTATCCAAATGGATTTGTCTAAATAATTCCATGCACAAATTCTTCATCTCAAGATATCTAGCTCCAAGCAATCTTTCTTTAAACACTTACCACAACATAGAAAGATTAGTATCCATTCTATCATGAATTAGTCCATCTACTAATGAATTCATCTATAAATTTATAATCAAGGCTCATGACACTTGAGTAATAGAGTCAAGTTTAAAGGATAGTCAATTGAAATTGGATTGAAGTTTGAAACATTCAATTTTCATGAAATATAATTAAAACTCATAAAGTCTTACAACGATCATCACCACAAAGATTGAATTCATATTGTAATTACAAATTGTTGACATATGTTGCCTAATTATATACAACAACATTTGAAGCCTTAAATCTTGAGGTTACTATGCAATTTACTTCTTCTAATATCTATTGCCATTGTATAGCTCCAACAAGTCCTACTAGAATTGATATCAAAATGAAGATTTCTTTACAATATGAACTCCAAACACTAGAATCCTAAAGAAGAATTTGGCATAGCTCGAAGAGACCTACTAAACTAGACTATGTCTCTTAAATGGCCTACCATAAACATTGGAATAGTGAAGCAGATACAATTTATGCCAAAATTTTGTGACAAACAATATGATTGATAATATGAAAACAAAGAATTTGACAATTTCATAGGACAACACGTTGTTTTCCAAGAGTTCCTAATGGTGTATAGTGAAAAGTTATCTTTTCAAACTCTCTAGAGACAAAGACTTACATGATGGCATATATGAAATTGTCACCTCCAAAGTACCTCACTTGTACGTGCAATGACAAATTAGTCTACAAAGTCCATTATCTCTTTCAAAATTTATTATTTTTATGTAAACTTGCCGTCTATCCATAGACAAAATGGATACCAAAAGCCTAAAATAAACAAGGCATATAGTTTGAATGTTAATTAGTGAATTGCTTAATGACTTCAACATATTTACAAACATACAAATATCAAAGAATTTTTTTTTGGGGGGGGGAGAAAAATTTGGATTCAAACCATTAATTTTAACCCTTTCAACCATACATTGTAGGTAGATGTATAACATTTATTGATTTTCTAGTTCAATTTCAAAGTTAGAAATTTCAAACCACAAGCATTTCAAGATGTAGGCTTATACACTCCTCAAGCTCTTACTCATGTACTTATTAGAAGATTGAAAGGTCAATCCCAATAACCAAATATGAAGTTTGTGATACCTAAAAAAAACTTATAAATTAATGTGATGCAATACACACTAGTAAATTATTATGTATTTGCAATAAATTTTTCAATTTTCAAGTTGGAGTAGAATCTCCACTTCATTCACTTTATTACTCTACATGGTGATTAATGGATTGAGCATATCCTTATGTAAAAAAGTCAAAAATATATTACAAGGAGGAAATACCCAACTCCATTCACTTAAAATGAATTCAAGCAACTCTTCCTTCAAAATTTGGATAAAGAATTTTTTTTGTCCTTCTAAAAAATTCCCCAAAATCATCTAAAAGACACAAAATGTCCTATCTAGCATTGCAAGGTTAATTTATGCCAATCTTAAAAATAGGTTGGAGTTATTTCTTCTTTTATCTCATGCAAAAGGGAACATAAAGTAAACATTCCTATTACTAAGCAGATTTGCTATCTAGTCACCTTAGAGAAGCTATTTGTTAATAACTCGTATTTTTTCAAGGATTGAGAAGTTTTAGAGAAGACATTTGCAGAGAGGATCAAGACCTTGTGACAAGAAATGATTTTTTTGTGATTTGTTGGGACTAAATTGGTAAAGCATAGGTAGATCCATGCTAAAACACACTTTGACATGTCCCTTCCCCAAGTGCATCGTCATGATGCTTAGTTAAGTAGGATGCTAAACCCATCCTACAAAGTGAGCCTTGCACAATGAATTTTGTGTTTAGTAAAAAAAGACCCCTATTTTGTGCCACATTAATTATCTATTCTTCACCTTTTCTAGCTTATTTGGGACCTCTGATTGCAAATAAGAATGGAGGACGTTAAATCGTTCATACCAACTGGGCCCCATAGGGGCAAATTTACCTTGGGGAAAATGCAAGAACTTTTTATTTTCTGCACATTATTTTTTTTTGCAAATTCTGAATTCATATTTGCAATCACAGACCCTAAATTAGCTAGGTGAGGTCTAGAACATACCCTAGACATGGCTCTAAATAGGGGGCACTTTTTACTTTTACCCCAGATAAAAACAAAAAATGCCCCTATGGGGCCCAGTTGGTATGCACGATTTAACGTCCTTGAATAAGAATTCAAAATTTGTCAATTTTATCATGAGTGACAAATAAAAAATTCACCATGGATCAATTCACTCTATGTGGTCCACTTCATAGAACAGGTTTAAGTTAGCGTCCTGTCTACGTCAAAGAGTTGCGAAGATTGTGGTAATGGTTGCATGACTGACACAAATGGGAAGGTCCAGTAGATGTCAAAATTGGGTGACTTGACAACATTAGATTGTTCTCCAGTGCCTTTCCTTCCACATTTGAAGTTTGACTGCATGGTCATATACTCATATCCAAGGATTAATTTTAAGCGCTGCATGTTGATGTGAATATCACGTCTTGAACAGAAGTGAAACCATGTTGTAACTTAGTTCCAGTTGTGGAATATACAACTTAATTTACTGCTTTGGCGTAATTATGCCCTCCTCTTCAGTTTCTTGGAAGAAGAGGAGGACAGAAGAATGTACAAGGATTGGGGACCACGTGAATAAGTTGAGTTGGGGAATAACTTAACTTCCTGTAAATACTTTTACAATACATAATCTGCCTGAGGTCAAGATTCTTGGTTCTTTTGGAGTATTAGAAATCTTATTTTTTGGAAAGTTGTCACAAAACCCTACGATCCCAACAAAGCCATGATGTCATGCTCATGTCAACACTCAAAAAAGAGAGAATTCATTCTCTTATTTCTTGCAGTAAAGGGTTCCCCTTTATTTGTGTAAAAAAAGAAGAGGAAAAGAAAAAGAGATAATTAAATAGGGCTGTACTATACAGGTAGGTAGAAACAAGGTTTTGTGAGTTGCAGCTCTCCACTACTAAGCTACCACTACCACAAACCCTTGGAACGAAAATCATTCCATAGCCTTTCAAGTCACCGTACCCTCATAAAACCTAATAGGATAAGCATACAAAATTTCAGTATTGAAAAATCAAAGCTCCATTTTTGGTGAATTTTTTCATTTATTTTGAGGGTTTTAAATGATTATTCATTGAAAAAACATTGGTGATGAATTTTTAATATTTGATTGCGGAGATATGTAGGAAACATCCATATGTACATCTTCTCTTCAACAAGCATCTCCAAAAAAGGTTTTGAATTCTTTCTATAGAGATTTCAATGTTGGGGGTGACAATGCCATAATTTTGGAAAATAGATATCTCTTTGTTGTAATTAGATTTTGCTATTTGACCTTCACACAATGACTAATTTTTTATACTTGAACATGATGATATAATTACTTTGCCATAATCAAATTACAATAAAGAGGTATTTATTGTCCAAAACCAAGGCATTGTCATCCCAACATTGAAATCTCTATAGAAAGAATTGTAAACAAATTTTTGACATGCTTGTTGAAGGAAAGATGTGCATATGGATGTTTTCTATATATCTCCACAATCAAAGTTTAAAAAAAAATCATCACCATTGTCTTTAATGAATAATCATGTAAAACCATGAAAATCAAATGAAAAAATTCACTAAAAATAGAATTTTGTTTTTTGTGAAATTAAAATAAGATATTTGTAATTGATATTGTGTAAGAATTGAATGCTAGTAAAACAAGAAGAAAATGTCAATTGTATTATTTATTATGCAAACAAAATAAATGATACAAATTACAATCACAAAACCTTTTTCAACCCATTTGTACAAGATGGACAATCTATTACAACCCATTGACAATATAAATTATTTTTGATGTAGGATCTTATACATCATGTTTTGGAATGATAGTTTCTATTCATTTGTTCCAAATCAAACATGTTTTTTTAGCCTCCAGAGCATTTCATGAAACAAAACGGTTCTGGGAGTGTCCCCATATGTAGAGTAGGGAGTTCTTTTAACTTTTTCATTCATTCAATTAGTATTGGAATATTAAAAAAGAAGATTGTTTTACAAATAGTTACATCAATAGAAAGGGGTGTCTTGAAGCACCAAACTATAGTGTTAGAGCTCTGTGCTCTAAGGCCATAGGAGCACCAAGTTAGTTATCATATATGGTCTTAGAGTTCTAAGCATTAACATTATAGCTTGATGCTCTAGAGCACCCTTCCTACTAGTGTTATAGAATCTTATAGAAAAATATCATGGGACATTCATTTTTTAACTCAAGCTTCCCAATTTTTAAAAAAGTTTAGAAAATGCACATGGATAGAATGATATCCTACAACATTAGCACCTTTGAAATTGATATGTTTCAAGCCTATAATAGTGTTTTTAGCAATTTTTTTCATCATCTTGTACTTTTAGCCACAAAATGATTATTTAAAGGATGAATACCAAGTATAATATTTTTTCCTATAGATTTTCAATTCAATTTTCTTGCATAATATCAAATTCTTCAAGTTGTAGATGACATAAAAAAATTCTTAGAAAGTTTGAAAGTCAAACCTTCTTCTTAAATAAATATGGAAGAATATTTGTTGCGCTATTTTGAACTCTATGGTCTTGGAGATGCTTCAAAATTAGGCTTTGAAAATTGGTGGAAAAGTATACATATAAGTTTGATACAAGAGTTTAGGTTACAAGTTGCAGAAGAAATTACAATTATGTTCTCTCTACCTTTTGTTATAACCCCTAAAGGACAATTGTCCGTTGAACGCACAATCAAAATCTAGAGAGGGGTCCTATGAAGTCAATTTTGGTTGGATGTTCACGAAATTTTGACACAAGGTGTAAACATGTACCCCCTAAGTGGGAATATAACTTTTTTTCCAATTGGATGCCTAGATCAAAAGTTATGTTGCCCCAAACTTCTTTATTTATTAGGTAGCTTTTGCAAAACTCCTCCTTTACTTCTGAAATTTGACAAGTATGAAATTTATATGATTTAAGATATAAATGTCAAAAAAAATAACCTTGTATAGAGTAAAAATCTCACATTCGCAGGAGTTAAAGTTTGTTGGCCTTGTTGGGCGGGGTCAAAAAGAATTTTTTCTTCTAACTTTGAACATTATAATCTTTGAATCCATGTAGTCAAAGTTTCTAAAACAAATTTCCACATATTCCCGTAGTAGTCTAGTACAAATGTGTATGGCTAAATTTTGAAAAAAACCTTTTGTTCTTCATTTTTTTCTTACTCCCCTTAGAAGTAGCAGTTTTTCACAATTTGTGCCCAAAATGTGCCTCGTCTTTTAGGGGTTAAAGATGTGTTGTTTTGTGTTAGTTTTGCTCATAAATGTAAACAATGTTTTTGGAGATAACCTCAAATTATTATTTATAATCAATCACGAACAAAGAAAATAAGTCCATAGTAATCTTTGTCCGAGGCTAATTATAAATAGGATTTTGGCCAGAATATTGTAAGAGTGTGTTGTTGTAGTAACAACCATGTTCTCGTTTAAGGTGGACACCATCAAATTTGTCACTAATCCAAAACCACCATCACCACTTGGCTTACATCTCCAAAATCAATATGAACATATTTATTAGGATGATCACCTATTTCCTATCACCTAAGCAATTCAGCCTATCTTTGGCATGGGAAATATTTAGGAAAAAATTTCCCCATGTAGAAAAATAGATTTAAGAAAGAATTCATAATTTCCTGAATTTTTTCCCTTGAAAGCAAAATTATCATGAATTTTTTTCTTGAAGATTCTATTTGTCTCATTTTTGATATGTAGGCAAACCTTTTTCCAACCATAGGATGGTTTCAAAGTCGATGTATGGCTTCGAATGTACACGTTGTGATCATGTAAGCTTTCAATGTATACCTCTTGGACATTTTTGTTGTCTCTAGGGTCCCATGGTGCATGAGCTCTCACCTACAATTCACAAATAATTTTCATTCTTCTCAATGGAGTAGCCTAAACTACAAGAATGGGAGGCTGATACAAAATGGGTGGTCTCCTTTAGAAGAAACAAATTCAGAACCTCTACCATAAGAAAAACTTTGCCCCTTCATAACTTTTTCATCCAGTATCTGAATGTCAGATTCTTTGGTGAGTTGGAACCTCCTTTCACTTGCCAAAAAGAAAATCCAAAAAATTGACCATATAATAATAGTAAGTAGGGACAGTACCCAAAAGTGTCCGTTTGTGGTTTACCCACCTACCAATGAGGTACTGCTGTTCAGTCAGAGAGAGGAATAATCAGTTTGGGCAAAAGTCCCTGTTTGGTGAGACAGAGGAGGAATGGGTTTGGAAGATCCAACTGAAAGTCCCAAAGATGCAACACGCACAATTCCTGCTCTTTCATGGGGGCCACTTGTCTGGGTAGCACCAAAAGCATGGCCATGGACTAACAGAAGTTAAGTTAAGGGACTTCTCAGAAGCCATCCAACTCTTGTTTGGCACCACTCACTGCAAGTCTGCAACTGTGCAATCCCCCCCATTGGACCCAAAGGAAACCACTGAACTGAAGCACCCATTTCCACTTCTGTAAGCCGTAAGGTATCATTCTCATAGAATGGTATGGATTTCTAGTAGAGACTTGAACTGTGTCAGGGTTGAGTCTGCGACCATGTAAGACAGTCAAACCACAGAGATATTCTTCACTTTCTGCGCTCAATTGGGAGTTTCTGACAGTGTCTGGGAATGAAAATTTTGTTTTGATTTGGGGGAGTTGAGAGCACATGTCTTCTATCAACGTGTTATAACAAAGTGTTTATCACATTTAGGACCCTTGCTTGTTATAGTAGAACCACCCATTACCAGCCACTTAACCCCTAAAGTCCCAAACATGTTTTTTTGGCATTATAGATATTTTGGGCAGCTCACTACAAGTGGAATTTTCCATTTTTTTCTTTGAAATTTTGAAACAACATGTGGTAGAGGAGTAACTTTAGGGCCACTTCACACTACAGCACAAGGTCGAGAGTCCGTCGATTTTAGCCAATGAGATTGCAGAAACCAAGAATTTGGCCACTTGAGCCTTCACACAAGGAGGCACAACCCAAAGTCCGTCGCCTACTTGTCTGCCTACATGGCACCCAAACGCCTACATGGCGACGGACTCTCGATTAGAGTTTGGGTCTCCATTTTTGGCCGACCCAAACTCTAATCGAGAATCCATCAAGTTGTTTTCAGAATCTGACAAAATCTGAGCCATTAGATCGGACTATTTTTGTAGAAATAGGTAGGATGCCCTCCTTTGTTTATTTGTGTCCCCATTGGGGTTTGAACCCTAGTCTCCACCATTACAATGGGGAGTCTTTGCATTCTATGAACCTACTTCCCTTCAATGTTTAATGCCACCTTTTGCTTGAAAAAATTGGCACATGGGTGACAATTTATTGAAAATTTCAGTAATTGGATGGATTAGAAGTCGAAAAAATGGAATAGGTTTGGACTTTGGGCTTGGACTTTGGACTTTGGCCTTTGGAGGCTTCACACTATGGCTGGCTGAAGGCTCCAATTCCTAGTTTTTTTGGCCTATTTATTGCTCATTTCCTTGGACTCTCACCAAAGTTTGGCCACTCAATCCCACGGCCTCTCGACTTGGACGGCCATAGTGTGAAGAGGCCCTTAAGGCCCAACAATTTTCATAACTTTTGGCTACATGGTTAAAAAGTTATTGTATGATATGTAGTTTTTTTTTCCCAACTCAGGCAACTCGGGTAGATTAAAAAATTACTTTTTTCAAAATTTGAAATTTGAAATTGATTTTCTAGATTTCTATGTTTGTGGAAAGCTTTGAATCATTCTATTTCGATCAATGAGGTGAAAGTTATGAGGAGTTTTAGTTTGCAAGCAGTTATGGATTCTCTACTCTAAAATAAACTTTGAAGTCCTTCATTTTACTCAATTTTCAATATCTTTTGAAAAAATTAAAAACATCAGATGTAGATTGTTCATTACAACATTACAATCATTGGGATTATCAATTTTCAAATCCATACAAAATTCTTAACAATTTAGTATTTTCAATCATTATCTACTTCTTTTTACTTACTATTTTTTTCCTATATGTTGTACAATTCCAAATGATCTGAAATTTTTCAAACATGTAGCTAATTTGCCTTGAAGAATGAATTAAAAGAGAAACATCCATTTGGGACATTTTTTCATACAAATATGACCTTGTGAAGAGCAGATGCCCGTTTTTTCATAGGGACAAAAAAAGGATTTTTGTCAATTCAAACACTAATATCTTGCAATCTACAAGGTGGAAATTTATGAAATTTTTTCCACATGATCTCAAACCAGCTTACTACAAGATCCTTCAGTTACATGTGTCCAAAAATAAATTTTTTTCTAAAATTTGATTCTTGTACTAGAAATGGCAATTTGGGAGCGTTTTGGGTGAAAACATAGTCAAAAACCTATAGGGTTTAAGCATTTTGTGCATGATCTAGAGTATTAGAAGGCATTGTTAATTTTTTGCCTTGTAGAGAGAGATAGAAATGATGGGATTTGTCAAATTTTTTAGACTTTTTTTCCTTAAATTTAAATTGTTATGAATTTTAGAAGCCAAAAGTTGGCTTGCATCCATCCTCAACATATAAATTCTTCCATCATTGATTATCTAAAGACTAATTTGGCTTTTAGAACAAAGCACATGTGTCATAACAATGATGGCTAGAAGATGGTGGAAAACTAAGAAACTAATGGTTACATATCAAACATTTGTCTATTGAATTTCCCATGACCTGTGTATTGACCATAGGGTCTGGTTGGTCATAGGTGGTTCTACCATACTTGTTGCAAGTCTCCATGATTCTTCTTGGTTTCCCCATCTATCTTTACAGGTTGCACATGTATACATTTTGCTAGACCTATTGTCACGAATAGGTGCTCACAACATAAATCTTTGAAAAATCTTTAGGGATTCAATAATGTTTTGAAAAAGATGAAATCACTTATGATACATTTAGCATCTATTTCTCTTTGTTTGAAAAATGAGATAAAAATCTTCCCACTCATTAAAACCCATTAAAAAGACTAATACCAATTCTTAAATGGGCGCTTTGGACCAAACCATTCTATAGCCATTGGAATTTTGTCATGGTACTTGTCATGGATCTTTGCAATCTCAACCTCCCTTTCCTCTCAAATATGAAAAACCTTGTCAATTGACATGGTCATGGGTGTCAAAAATTGAGATATTTATGTGTGCAATATCTATCTATATATATAACTTGATAGGTATAGATTTGCATTTTAAACCATACATCCTAAAAAATGCCAAAGTTGTGCATTTCTACCAATTTAGCTAAATTGTTGTTGAATCAATATACACATCATCTAAAATTTTCTAATCAAAACATTGACAATTCCACAAATCCTTGGACAAAACACAAAACCAAATAGAAGTGGAATTCCAACCAAAATGAAAGAGATCTTTCTGCTTGATTTGAAACTAAGAAATCTACACACAAGTTCATATGCAATAGAAAAAACAACATTCAATATCATGGCAAAAAGACAAAATCATTGAGAAGCAACACAAGTAACATCTCTACCTAGTATACACTTTTGTAAAACAAATGCTCAAAGATGAAAACAACTTCTAATCAACATGGTGTCGACAAACACAAAAAAACAAAAGCCATTTGGCTATGTATACAACATAGCAAACATGAACATTTTAAAATGCATATACCATAATGAATTTTTTGGATATATTTTTTTCGGTGCTTAAGGATTTATTACAAATACAATGCCTTCTAGTATGGACCAAGTTTCCAATTAGGAGGTGATGTAGGATTTACAAGTTGCACTTACTTGAATATGATGATACTACCTATGAAAAAAGCCCACAACAATGATCTCAACACACTTTTGATACTCATAAACTAACTTATACATTTTAGCAAGCCTTAATTTTAAAAAGCTTTTAATGTCAAAGATGAAACAACAACAACAACAACAACAACAACAACAACAACAACAACAACAACAACAACAACATTGAACTTAATGTATTTCCTTCCAAGTGAAATGCTCTTGGTTTGTCTCATCAACAAAACTAAATCCTCAGAATCCTTGAAACTAGATCTTGTGAATAAACGAAGTACAGTAGACAATATTAGAGTGAATATTGGAACAAATTCATCTTCTATTTAATGGTTCTTAAGGCATATGTAGATTAATCTCTAAGGGGTTTTGACAATTTTTTCATTGAAAATGCTCCAAAACTGCCATTTCTAGTATAAGTACCAAAGTTTAGAAAAAAACCATTTTAGGACATATGTAATTGTAGGTTTTTGTAGTACACTGGTTTGAAAAGATGTGAAAAAAGGTTAAAAAAATTCCATAGTGTAGATTTCAAGATATGAATGTTTGAATTGACAAAAATCCTTTTTATTGGCCATGCGAAAAGCATGGTAGTTGCACTTTACAAGGTCACATTTGTATGAAAAAATGTTCAAAATGATGGTGCTTCTTTGGATTCACTCTTCAACAAAGGTTGACTATATGCTAAAAAATTCAAATCATTTGGAATTGTACAACACATAGGAAAAAAATTGTAGGTAAAAAGAAGTAGAGCATGATTCAAAATACTAAATTGTTAAGAATTTTGTTATGGAATTGAAATATGCCAATCCCAATGGTTGTAATGTTGTAATAAACAATATACATCCTATGATTTTATTTTTTTCCATAAATATTGAAAATTGAGTTGAGTAAAGGACTTCTAAGTTTATTTTAGAGTGGAAAATCCATAACTACCCGCAAACTAAAACTCCTCTTAATTTTCATCTCATTAATCAAAATGGAATGATTCAAAGCTTTCTACACACATATAAATCTGAAAAAATGATTTCAAATTTTTATTTTTATACGAATTGATTTTTTAAGAACTTTTTGGGTTGCCAGAAGATCAATGAAAATTCACACCAATCAAAAATAAAAAAGTTTTAAAATAACAAGATAATTGGATTGATTAAAATACAACAAACATCCATCAATCATAACTTTTGATTGAAAGAGAGCCCATGGGCGAGATTGGTACCACGAGAAACACCTTAAAAAATCAGTCACGATGTACCCAAAATTCATTTGAATTGAATCGAAAATGAAAAAGTTATAAAATAACAAAACCATGGGGTTTAGGGTTTATGAAACCCTAAACCCTAAACATATCACATGATAATTTTTAATCACATAGTCAAAAGTTATGAAAATTGTCAAGCCTTGAAGCTATCCTTTGAACATATGTTGTGTGAAAATTTCAAAGAAAAAAAATTACATTCATAGTGAGCTACCCCAAATCACCACGTTGCCAAAAAAACAATGTTTGAACCTTTAGGGGTTAAAGTAAAAATTAGACAAGAATTGATTCTAAGTAAAATTTGGATTAAAACTAGATCAAAGCAAAAGCTATATAAAATAAGAGGAATAAAACATACATTAAAGCAAAAGCAAGATCAAAGCAAAATCAAAGTAGAAGCTATCTAGACAAAAGGTAGATCAAAGAAATATTAAAGTAAAAAAATTAAAAAGATTCCAAGGTTAAATAAACTAAAGAAATACAAGATTAGAGCAAGATCAAGGTAATAGCTATATTAAAAGTAGATTAAAAGTAAAAGCCAAGTGAAATGCTATGTGAAAGGTAAAGCTAAGAAAAACTAAGTAAAAGTCAGGTGAAATTTAGATGAAAGTAAAATCTAGTTGAAACAATAGATTGAAGTGAAGGCTAGGTGAAAGCAAGATCAATGTAAAAGGTAGGTGTAAGCTTGATCAAAGTAAGAGAGATGTAGTCCTTTGAATATAGAGGTCTCTCATCGAATATTCTCATGTCTTTACTTCCATGGTCTTGTTTATAATTGTTGCTCTTCAAAATGAAGACAATCAAAATGACTTACTTCTATACCAAAGGCTAGCAATTGGCGGAAGGCAATTTTGGCATTACTTATTTGTATACTAAAATTGCAACAATCCAACACTATGTAAGCAAATGTATTCAAAAGTAAACCCTCATTTTACAAAAAAAATTTAAATTGGTACAACATGAAATTGACATTCTAAAGTTGATCAATCTTAAAATAGCATCCAAATATAGTATTCATCAAAGATGTGTTTCACAATGGTATTCGTGTGTACATATTGATGGAGCTATGTGAAAGAGGGATGCTTGTTGATCGTATGATTGACAAATTGTACAACTTTTGGAGAGCCAAGAGCCGCTTAATTGATCAAGGAAGTTGTTTATGCTATAAAAGCATGCAATAGTCTTGGCATTGTTCATAGGGACTTGAAGGTAGAAAACTTGTTGTTCCAAACCAAAGACAAAGATTCACCACTCAAAGTAATTGATTTTGGATTTGCCCAATTCCTTAAGCATAGTGAAGTATTGACCGATGTTATTAGGACTCTATACTATATGGCTCCTCAAGTTGTGGTAGGCCACCATGGACCCAAAGTGGACATTTAAAGTGTTTGGGTGATACTATATTTGCTCTTCACATTGTTCTTTCCTTTTGATGGCAACATGGTTGAAGAATCATACAAAGAAGTGATGAAGGGACATGACTTCTTTGTTAAGGATCCATGGCCGAGCATTTGAGAGGGTGCAAAAGATCTCATTCAAAAAATGCTCACGTATAATGTCAATGAGTGTTTCAGCTCATCGGAAGTTTTGAAGATTCTACAAAATGTCAAGTAGATTTGAAGAAAGAAGTTGGAATTGTACTCAAGTAGATAAAAGTGTAGCTTATAGATCTTTGTATTTATAGTTTGTAGAAATGGATTCATTTCTTTGCATTGGAATAAAGATTTTTTTTGTTGAGCAAAAAATAACCTAAATAGCTGCATTCATTCAATGTGATTTGGAAGTGATTGCTTCATCTATTGTTCAATTGATTCAACCTTGTTTGAGGTATTTGACATTTTGTTATTTACCAAATCTTTAATGTATTAACCCCTAAAAGACCAAATGACTGTTGAACATATGCACGTAATTTCGGGTAGGCTTGTATGAAGTCATTTTGTAATGGATGTTCTTCAAATTTTAATACAACATGTGAACATGTATCACCTAAGTGGGAATGAAATTTTTTTCCCGATTGGGTGCTTGGATCAAAAGTTATGATGCCTTAAACTTTTCTAGTAGCTTGGGCAGCTTCTAGCAGCATGTGCAAAACACCTCCTCTACTTCTGAAATCTGGCAAGTATGTAACTTACATGATATAAGATGCAAATGTCAAAAAAAAAATAACCATGTGTAGTGTAAAAATCTCACTCTAGGAGCAATTAAAGGTTGTTGGCCCTGTCAGACAAGGTAGAAAAAAAACTTTTTCCCCTAACTTCAAACGTTATAATCTTTCAATATGTATGGTCAAAGTTTCTGAAATTTGTTCCACACATTCCCATAGTATTCTAGTATAAATTTGTATGGTTGAATTTCGAAAAAAATCTTCTTTTTTTTCATTTTTTTCTCATTGCCCTAAAAAGTGGTAATTTTTTACCATTTGTGTCTAAAATGTGCCTTGGTCCTTTGGGGGTTAATTTGGTACATCATGCAAGCTAGACAATGGAGTTTGGTTTGGCTAGCTTGGATCCTCCTAAGTATTCAATTCTTTATCTCCGACCCCTTGGTCATCCGTTGCTCCAAAATGAAATGCTAATTTCTTCCTCTTTGAAAAAAAATAGAATAAAAACATGATTTAGAAGCCACTTTTAGGCTCTTTGGTATTCAAGGGGTTAAGCTTGATGTGAAGATCCCAGTACCTACAGTAGGAGTCTCCGTTTTGAGCTTGCTCCAGGCAAATGCAACTTAAGTTACAGAACTTAGCTTAACGGGACTTGGTCTGTCCGTCCGTCCTCCAGAGTAGATATTGCAGGGTGGGCAGTTCCATACAAATGGTGCAGTGCCTGTATGAGAACTTCCTGTAGACAATTTCTTGCAAATGTTTACTTGACTAAGCTACTGTAGTGAACTCCTGTAGTACTAGTAGGCTAAGTCCCCTTCCTATACAGTAATAATATAAGAGCGTACCGTACAGCTGGACCCTCGTGAAGTCGTGATGCCCGTTTGTTTCAGTTCTTAACCATGGAATCCAGTAAGTCAGTAACTTAACTAAACAATTCTTTCTTCAAAGAAAGTTAATGCAAAAGAAAGAGAGGGAAAAGCTTGCAAGCAACCAACCAACTAACAGTCCGGTCAGGTCCGGTCAGCGCCTCCCTGGAAGTGAATAGTAAAGTGTCACCAGATGCCAGGATCCAATGGGGGAGAGAGGTGGCCTTTGACCCCTTCCCTTCGCTTTCCTTCCCTTCCCTTCCCCCGAAGCTTAATAACTTCAGTTATATTACTGAAGAAGCTTTTGGCCGGAGCTTGGTCACACTTTTGGCCGGTGAGTGCCACGCACTCTGTCTGTCACTCCTCCTGACTCCTGAGGGCCCTTCAGCCCTTCATCATCATTGTCCCTGGGGACTTCTTAGGCTACTTAACTTATTTTTATTCCCGGAGTGGAAGTACGTACTGTGGGTTTCCAGTGTCCGTCCTGCAGCCCGGGCTGGCGGGCGGGCTGGCTGGGAATCCATGTTGGACCATTTCATAGACCGCATTGGTCCCTGGAGGAGGCCACAACACAACTCAATGACAAGGAGTGGGTGGGTGGAGTTCATATTCGAAAGTAACTTAAGTAAGAGAAACTGAGAAAGGGAAGGAAACTGCAATCCAAAAGAGAAAACGGGCCGGCCCAGCCTGGGCTGGGCTATAAAAACATGGTCAGTCACTTCCGTAGTACTGTATTTCTATGAAAAAACTTCCTGTATACCTACTGTAGCATATTCAGTTAGTTCGAGAGAGCTGGGGTCGCCGGGTCAGTCAGTGGGTCTTTCCATTTTCCCCTGGGGAGGAGCTTAATGTACGTTAAGCTTAGCGGAACTTATGAGAAACCACACTCACATATACTACTCAAGTAAGTCAGGCCAGAGGTCAACCCGTCCATCCGTCCATCCTTCCTCTTTCAATGAAAGCCAGCCAGGGGAACTCCACTCATCTGCTGCCTGCAGCAATAAGCTTAAGTTTGTTTGTTTGTTTTGACACAAATGAAACGAAACAATAAGCTTAAGTTAAGTTACTCATCTCACTCAGTCTCCCACACTCCGTCAATAAGTTAAGTTATGTAAATAAGCTTCTTAAGTTAATAGGCCAGTGTACTAACTTGAAGGAGCTGGTGATGCCAGCAAAGATGGCAGGGGCCTGCCCTTCCAGCAGGGGGCACCACAGTGAACAAACATTCCCTGGACGAAGTTTGAGTTAACCAGTTTAGTATGGTAGGTTCCATTCTGCCTGTGGGAAGCGCTAGTTTTCATAAGCACATTACAAAGTCCCTTAACTTATTGGTGCTAGGCTTAGCTCCTCAAACTTAAGGTTAAGGCCTCGCGACCTCTCTTCGTGCTGAGTTCCGGTGGCACTCCGTTGTGGTTTCGTCGTGTCTGTTGTTTGTGTCGCGTCTTTGTTTTCTGATCCCCTCCAGGCCACTTGTGGCTGGTTGTGTTGTACTTTTCTCCTTGCAATGAAATCTCATTTCATTTGTGTCAAAAAAATAAATGAATGAATAAATAAATTTAAGCTTAAGTTAAGTTAATGCAACCAACTGATTCTGTTAACTTACTGTAAGTTAAGACTGGGGAGAAATGAGGAAAAACCCAGGGACGGAGGGAGGGAGGGAGTCGGCCTTCTGTTGGACTGACTGACTGAGTGACTGGGTTTTCTCTGGACTGACAGTCCCACGGGTTTTTCACACTTGTCTGTCTTGCCCAAATGGGATCACTTAACTTAGTAAGCTTAAGCTTAACTTGGTTGGCTCCCTCCTAACTTAAGTTAGCTTACTGCAAATGAGGTAGGAGGTCTATAAAGTGCTCATCTAAGAGCTGAAACCAGAATTGGGGGAAGTAAAGCTTCTTGAAATAGTTTTTGGTAAATTTTCCTTGGAAGACAAATGGAATTGACACCTAACCCAAGGTCGTTTCATATTTTTTGGATTTTTGTAGAATCAGTTCTGAATTTTTCATGTTGAAATGGCATAGGGCTCTAAAATCGCCCACCTCCTCAAATGAACATTATTTGTACATCATTGGTACAATGAAAAAGTAGCATGTTCAAATAGTGTACATTTACAGGGGTGGGCAATTTTAGAGCTTGTGCACTTTTAGAACCTCCTACCTTAGGCAAACTCATATTACAAGTCCAGAGAAGCAAGTGTGCTGCAGCCAGGGAGGGCATGGGGATATGAACTAACTTACACTAGACATGGACTAGACTGGACTGGACATCATGTAGGACAGAATACTCAGAAAAGTGAACTGCCCAATTTTAGGGGGGACAAAGAAGGCCTTTGTTATGTTAGGTGGCATACCTTACTACTTTGTCAAAAGATGAGGGAGGCAAAGAAATAGCCAGGGCTTCATTTCTCTGGATATGGATGCATGGACTGCAGTTTGGATGGACTGCAGTTTTAGGCTTCTCGAATATTTTGCAACCTCCTATACAGTGAAATGTTCGAGGACACCATAGATCATACATGTTCTTGTGCATTTGGATCATTATTGACTGCAGCAACAGAAAACTTAATATTATGAATTCAAGAGAAAGATTCTCTACACACTAATTGCAAGTGTTTTTTTATATTATGTGTGTATTTCGAAACACTGAGTTATACTACTTCCTCTGTCCCAAAATGTTTCAGACAGTGAAGGCTAACAAAATAACATTGTTTATCCCCTAAATGCGTCGACGTCCATTTTCTGGACGATGAACAGATTGAAACTCCAGTTTCATCCTCCTAACTACTTGGATGAAAGTTATTTTAATTTGTGAAGATATGTTATCAAGTTGTTGTCCTATCTAAGGGTTGGATTTGGTGTAACTAGAGTTCATATTTTTCTAAAATTACAAATGTGCAAGGATGTCAAGTGGTCAAACTGCATTGACTTTAGTTCAAATTTGGATTTGCCAAAATCAGGTCATAGATAGGAAGAACACAAAAATTTCAAAAAATCACCATGTGAAGAGAACCTCATTTCAAATCCATTCCAACAAATTTTACTCAAAAAATGATAATATTTTACTTGCAATCAAATTTTGAAGGAATTTCGGAATTTCTCTTTCAAAATTTATAAAAAAAGATTGGTGATAGCGTTGGTGAATCTAACTGTACAGATGGAATCTACAAATCAAAATCTACAACTTTTATTTGCATTTCAATTCCAAAATATACTTCCAAATAGCACTTTACAATGATTTTTCTCAAATCATCATTCCTGGAGATGAATCTGGACGTTTAGGGGTTAAACTTGTTTTGCATTGTAAATAAGTTAGAGTTCAAAGATCTCTGAACATCCTAGAAACTTCGAATTTTGGAGCCCTTTTCAAAGTGCAATTTGGGGTTCCAGACCAAGATGGAGCACCTCGTTTGGGAAGCAGCCCTAGACCATGGCCGAATGGCATGGCACCAGACCGCCATCCTCTGTAACAAGTACCCAGCCAAAGCGAACAAATTCCTCCATAAGTTTGACAGAACTTGGCTCCGCACCCTGTTCTTTGGAGCTAGGCAGGACATGTCCATCACTTGGAACTTGAAGAAACCCACTTGTGGGTTATTTGTGTAATTTAGCTTTGTTTGTCTTTGGTTGTTCGAGTTGGTTCTTATCATTCTTTCTCCAGGGCTCTGCCCTCGGCTTCCGCCGTTTGTTCTTGTCTCTTCTTGGGATAAACTCCGGGTTTTAAAAAAAAAAGTGCAGTTTGGGAATATTGGAAGGTGGAATTTTGGGGGCATTTTCAAGGGGCACCAGTGGACACTTAACCCCTAAATGTCAAGATTCATCTCCAAAACTGACCATTTTAGAATAATCATTGTATAGTGTTATTTGGAAGCATATTTTGGAATTGATATACAAAGAAAAATTGTAGATTTTGATTTGTAGATTTCATCCATATGGTTAGATTCACCAGTGCTATCACCAATCTTTTTTACAAATTTTGAAAGAGAAATTCCAAAATTCCTTCAAAATTCAATTACAAGTAAAATATTATCATTTTTTTAGTAAAATTTGTTGTAATGGATTTGAAATGAGGTTCTCTTCACATGGTGATTTTTTGAAATTTTTGTGTTCTTTAAATCTATGACCTCATTTTGGCAAATCCAATTTTGAACTAAAGTCAATGCAATTTGACCACTTGACATCCTTGCACATTCATGATTTTAGAAAAATATGTACTCTAGTAACATCAAATCCAACCCTTAGATAGGACAATAACTTCGTAACATATCTCCACAAATTCAAATAACTTTCATCCACTTAGTTAAAAGGATGAAACTTTATTTTCAATCTATTCGTCGTCCAAAAAATGAACATCAGAGCGCTTAGGGGTTAAGTGTTGAGTGTGACGTTGTTATGTTGTAGGCAATTAGTATGGGTCCAAGATCATTTGTGAACCTCTTTTCTGCCCCTTGTAGCTTCATCTCCTTCAATTGGGCAACACTCAAAGAGATGCAAAAAATAAGAACTAGCAATGTTGATGGACCCCTTTAATCATTTAAATTGTCTTCTTAGTAACCCTTAAAGGATCAAACGGCATTTTGGGCAACTTATATAGCAATTTTGGGTAACTCACTACAAACAAATTATTTTATTTTTTCTTTGAAATTTTCACAAAACATGTGTCCAAGGTATAACTTTTAAGGCACAACAGTTTTCATAACTTTTGACTTCATGATAAAAAAAGTTATTGTGTGATATGTAATTTTCATTATTCAACAAGTAGCTCGGGTAGGTCAAAAAAATCTTTTAAAAATCACTTTTAAAAAAAAATTGAAATTGATTTTTTAGATTTATATATATGTGGAAAGCTTTAAATCATTCCTATTTGATTGATGAGATGAAACTTATGAGGAGTTTTAGTTTACAGGCAATTATGGATTCTCTACTCCAAAAGAAACTTTGAAATCCTTTATTTAACTCATTTTTCAATGTTTTTGAAAAAAAATCCTAGGATGTAGGTTATTTATTACAAGATTATAAACATGATTGGGACTGGCTTTTTTCAATTCAAAAGCGAAATTCTTAACAGTATAGTATTTTGAATCATTCTCTACTTCTTTCTACTTACAATTTTTTTCCTATACATTATAGAATTCCAAATGATCTGAAATTTTTCAAGCATTTAGCCAACTTGCATTGAAAAATGAATTCGAAGAAGCAACACCATTATGACATTTTTTCGAACAAATGTGATTTGGTGAAGTTGAGCTACCTTTATTTTTGTAGGGCCCAAAAAAAGATTTTTGTCAATTCAATTACTAATATCTTGCAATCTACATGGTGGAATTTTCTGAAATTTTTTCCACATCTTTTCAAACCATTGCACTCCAAGATCCTATAGTTATACATGTCCAAGAATGTTTTCCTAAAATTTGGTACTTGTACTAGAAATGACAATTTTAGAGAGTTTTTGGTGAAAACATAGTCAAAAACCTTAGGGAGGAGTAATTGCGTGGATGGAGGGGGAATTGCTACTCATAGTTGTTTTGTTGTTTCCAAGGAGCAATCAAAATTTGAATGTGAGCAATTTGCAATGTCACTTTGGGACAGAAAATTGATGTGATGGGGAGGGAGTAAGTTGTATTTCCAACTAGTGATGACCTTGAAGCAGACTTCACATGCATGGCTTAGGAATCCAAATAGTCTTAATTTCACTCTCTTCACCACTTCATGTTAGAGGAACCATATATTTCAATATTTCTTGTATTGTCATACTTTGTCTCCTTTCTATACTCACTTACATGTCATTTTCTCAACCATTCCAATGTTGGATCATGTTTATTTGTTGCAAACATTTTCCTTGTCAATTAGTCATAGGCTTTGAAGAATTAGATTCTCCACTTTTGGCCTTTGTACTTCAAAATCCTTGTTTTTTAGGATTCTTTCAATATTCTTGCCCCTTAATTACCACACAACTCCAAGACTTAAAAAGATTAAGACCAAAATTGAACAACAACTTTAGTTCAACAAACATTTTAAATTGAAGATGTTGAAACTATTTGGAAACTATCTTTCCAAAAAATTGTACTCTAAATTTTTTTTGAAGAATACTCTAAGAGGTGAACTCTACTTTTTTGGAAAGTATGAATTATTTTTTGGAATTACTCTAAACATGGATAACGAATATATAGTCCAACTCTAGTAATACATGATACATTTATTATTACTTTTTATTTCCATGGGATGGATTTAAAAAATCCTTTTACTAATTTCTTTTGTTCCAACCACCTTAAGTTTCCACTATGTATTCTTATGGGAAAAAGAAAATACAATGCAAGCAAGAAAAATAGGAAGAAACACTTGCATACTTGATGTCTATTTTACATACTTGTAAAATATTACAAAGTTCCACTTTTTGAGACAGTAAATATTTTTGGTATGGATTTGGAATGAGGTTCTCTTTACAAGGTGATTTTTTTTAAGTTCTTGTATTCTTCAAATCTATGACTTCATTTTTGCAAATCTAGTTTTGAACTACAATAAGTTGTGCAATTTTGGCTTGATCAACCACTTGACATACTTGCACATTTGTAATTTTCGAAAAATATTTACTCTAGTAACACCAAATTCAACAATTAGATAGGACAACAACTTGATAAAATGTCTCTATAAATTAGGATGACTTTTATCCAAGCAGTAATGAGGATGAAACTTGAGTTTCAATTTGTTAGTCATCCAAAACATGGATGTCGGTGTGCTTAAGGGATAAAGGCTAGTTGTTTCTATTGGATTTCATTGTGAACAAGCCAAAGTCAATATAAGACACATAAGTGCAAAGGAACTTGGTTTCACCATTTGTAAAAGGGATTTGGAGGAGCATCAAGAACATTGTCCACCCAAGCTTTGTTTGAAAAGTTTTCCATATTTGAAGTGTACTAGTAGAGCTGATCATAGGGCATCTTCAATTGTTTGATATAAATGTCCTACTAAACATAACTCTAACTTTTCATTGTTTTCTAATTAAAACTTGAAATTTTTATCATTGGAAGTTCATTCAAAAGAGCTTTGAATAGGTACAAGAAATCTCTAATGAAGACATTGGACAATGAAAATAAACTACATGACAAAACACAAATTAAGAGACAATTTAATTATACAGATTTTGCAATTGGCAAAATACACTTGTCAATGTAAAATTTGGCCAACATCATTGCATTTTGAAGTGAAATTGGCCAAATTTTGCATTGGTGAGTGTAATTTGCAAAACCCTCTGTGATCTTTGTCTTTTACTAAACTTGTGATGTGGTTTATTTACATTGTCCAATGTCTTAACCTCTAAATTTGCTTAATCATGTTTTTACCCAAAACACTCCAAAACTACCATTTCTAGTACAAGTACCAAATTTTAGAAAAAAAATATTTTTGGACACGTATAACTATAGGGTCTTCTAAACAATTGGTTTGGAAAGACTTCAAAAACTCTACAATGTAGATTGCAAGATATTAGCAATCAAATTGACAAAAATCCCTTTGGGAGCCCTACAAAAATAAAGGTAGCTGCACTTCACAAAGTCACATTTGTATGAAAAAATGTCAAAAATGGTGGTATTTCTTTGGATTCATTTTTCAAGGCAAGTTGGCTACATGCTTGAAAAATTTCAAATCATTTGGAATTGTACAATATTCAAGAAAAAAATAGTAAGTAGAAGGAAGAAGAGAATGATTCAAAATACTAAATTGTTAAGAATTTTGTTATGGAATTGAAAAATGTCAATCTAAATGGTTGTAATGTTGTAATAAACAATCTACATTCTATGATCTTACTTTTTTCCCAAAGTAATGAAAATTGAGTTAAATAAAGGACTTCAAAGTTTATTTTAGAGTAGAGAAAATCTATAACTACCCACAAACTAAAACTCTTGATAAGTTTAATCTCATTAACCTCTAAAGGATCATTGTCCCTCTGGTGTGTAAATTGGATTTCGGGCAAGTACCTATGGTTTCATTTTTTGTTAGGATTTCTTGAAACACTTTTTGAAAATAGAAAATTTTATTAGCTTTGTGGAAATATTATTTTTTTTCAATTGGTGCTTGGGAACAAAAGTTATGCCCAAATAAGCTCAAAAGAGGTGAGACCAACCGATTGGGCAACAAAAAAAAATCATGAATTTGAATTTTTTCAGATTTTTTTTCTCAATGATTATATTTTTATCTAGATGGAAAGCTTTGATTCATTTCATTTGGAGAAGTGGTGTGAAAATTATGGATACTCTTGTTTTTCGGACAATTTAAGCATCTTCTTCAAAAAATAACTTGTAGGATTCATTTCTAGAAGCAATTTCTACAATTCTTTAATAATAAAAGTTCCACATTGTTTAGTTTGCTTGCTAGAACTATCTCACCATTGGAGATCATGCGTGTTAATTCCATCTTAGAGAGATTAATAATTAGATTTTCTTTACTTCAAATGCAAAAAACCTTGCGATTTGTTTGGTTGGAATTTCTGAAATTTATTCCACAAATTCTCATACTAGATAAGGGTAAGATCCTATGGTTAGATGTCCAAAAAATAAAATTTCCACATTTTTTCACTCTTTGGAATAGAAATGGTAGTTTTGGGTGTTATTTGGAAAAAAAAGTCTTGATCCTTTAGGGGTTAATTAGAATGGAATGATTCAAAACTTTACACATATATATAAATCTAGAAAACCAATTTAAGATTTTTGTTCTTGGAAAAAGTGATCTAAAAAAATTTGCAAAAACTGCACAAAACTACATATTATACAAAAATATTTTTAACCATGTAGTCAAAAGTTATGAAACTTGTTGGGCCTTAAGGAAAAACCTTGTCACTATGTTGTGTGAAAATTTCAAAGAAAAAAAAAATTCCACTCATATTGATGCACCCAAAATCTCTAAGTTGCCAAAAAATGCAGTTTGGTCA
This sequence comes from Straminergon stramineum, assembly GCA_963920665.1. Classification (NCBI taxonomy): domain Eukaryota; kingdom Viridiplantae; phylum Streptophyta; class Bryopsida; order Hypnales; family Calliergonaceae; genus Straminergon; species Straminergon stramineum. Next base: position 44,641,960 of record OY987264.1, read on the forward strand.
TGTAGGGGTTAGTTAGAAATCTCTAGTACCCATTCAAAATACTTTAGAATATGCTTCCAATTATAGAAATTTCAAGTTCTAATTAAAAAAAAGTGAAAAGATAGAGTTGCATTTGGCGGGCCAATTTATAGGTTCCATTATAGTAGTATGTTGTTATTGCGACCATCGTCTTCAAACAAACCAATAGGTACCTTTGAAATGGACAATAAGTGGTTCTAAAATGGACTACCAACAATATGAGAGTGTAATTATGATTTGTCAGGTATTGATTCATACTTTGCTAATGGATGGAATAAGAGCCAAAGATGATCCATTTCAAAATCAGGGTGTGTCCACTTCACTTTTCTAAATAAGAATTGATGGCCAAATTGCCTTCTTACAAATGCTAAAAGAATTTAGGGATTGTTTAAGTTTCGTAATAGTCACATTTAGGAACCTTGTGTATTACTTTTTGAATGTTACAATGCTTGTTTTTGGTCAAGCCGTATCTTTATTTAGACTTTGTGTGTGTGGGTTTTGCAAGGCCTATGATCAAAAATAGGTGCCTACCACATAATTCTTTGGAAATTCATAAGTAATTCATAAGTGCTCAAAAAACAAATATGAAACCACTTGTGTTAGATTCCGCATCTATCTTCAAGTGAAAAAAAAGGAAAATATTTGGGCATCTGAAAACCATCAAAAAAGCCCAACAGCCCCTAAATGCCCTTAAATGGACGGTTTATGAGCACACTTCCTTAAGGATGTCCTTAGAGCATCCACACTCATGCTCCAAAACCTGGAATTTGGACAAGACAGAGGTCCTCCACTCATGAACTTACAGCAATCAAATTGACCAGGTCACTCAATAGTTGAGGGCATGCAAGTTTGCTATGTGGGGCTTAGATTTTGGATAATATGTCATGCAACCAGAGATAAATGACTCATATCATAAATTAGTTAATATCTCTTTGTTGGAGGGACTAGGCTCTCACAAGGGAGATATGGGGGCAACACCTGTCTAAATCTTGGGCCTGCATTGCATGCAGGTTGGGGTAGGAAAGTTGGCCCTCCCAATTTTGCATCCTGCTCGAGCCCTGTAAGTTAAAACTATTTTTTAGTGTGTCAAATATCTTGAGGAAGGGAGGGGTGAAGATTGTAGAATTGCGGATGCTCTTAGACTCGGACCTGGAGAGCATCCAGTACCTTCACTAACTTACAGTAACTTAAGTACGTCTGTTCAGCCGGGGTGTTGGGTGGAGTGGACTCGACTCCCAGTACCGTATACCAGTCCGTCTTGAAGTGGATTGATTAATGTATAGTATATATTTCCAATTTGTCCCCCCCGGCCCCATGCCATTCCCTGTCCCTGGGCCCTGGGGTTGATTCCAGTTCAATAGATCCTCCAGTGTGGGTCGATCAGTGGTTGGGAGCAATGAGTCGGTCTGGGCAGCTGGACGACATTCTCATCGATCAGTCGATCACGTACTGGACTGGACTGGAATAAAAGTTATTATTACAGTGGGCCGGGGGACCGAAGGAAGGGAATTGAACTCCACTCGATCAACGAAGCAAGGAAGGGAAGGGAAGGGAAGGAAAGGGGGGAAGGGGGGAGGGGAGAGCGGCCATCATGGAGCTAGGCCTGGCCAGACCGGTCTGACCGGCTGACGGAAGGCCGGCCAGAGTCCCTGCCTGCCTGACCGACCGACCGACCGAGAAGTTGGGTTCGGTGAGGCCGGAGGATCTTGGTCCCTCCAAGCTAAGGTAACTTAAGTTAAGTCCCTCCAAGTCCCTCTTTCCACTAGCCTTGCAGTTCCGCCGTCCAGTCCCCCTCCCTCCCTCCCGTCCAGCTCAGCTGATGACTCCGCTAGCTGAGGAGCTTTTGATGAGTGGGCCACATGACTTGCTGCCACTTCTCTCATGCGCGCAGGGCCTGCCTGCCTGCCTGCCTGCCTGGGAAGGACCTCCCTGGAGTCGAGTCGAGTCCAGTCCAGTCCCTTCGATCGATATCGTCCCCTGCCCGGCCCTCGATCGCTGCCGGCCCTGCCCTGCCCTGGAAGAATCGATCGCTGGCAGAGCTGCAGAATCCCTTGCATGTGCGCCCAGCGGGGCAGCCTGCAAACCCGTCAGGCCAGGCCTGGGAAGGAAGGGGAAGGGGAAGGGGAAGGGAAGTGGGAACGCTAGCTCCAAGGCTCGATCCAACTCCTCCGGTCCAACTGAACTGAGGACATACAGAGCTACGTACCAGTAAGCTAAGTTAGCCGACGACTGACAGACCAGGAGGACGCCAACGAAAAGGGGAGGGAACTTAACGTACCTCAAAAGCCTGCAAGCCATCTGCATCCTCCACTGGGCGCACTCGATGGAACTAACTTATCTTAAAGCTTAGAGGGAGGAATGGGAAGGGCAAGGGGAGAGGGACGGAGTCCGTCATGTTCAGTTGTCCTCCAGAGGATATGACAGAACTGAAGGTAACGTAGAGGAGAACAATCCAATGCCGTCAGGCACCCAGTTCCGACATCTACTGAACCCACCCATTATCATAACCTTATTAGCAAACCTTTAGCATTGTGTCAATGCACTTGAGGAGGAGACATGTCAGCAGGAGGTAGCATGGGTCTATCTATGCTTTACCAATTTAATCCTAAGATCATCACCACCCGTCTCGCAAAATTTGGCTTGCAAAATACAAGGTCATCCACTTTGAAGGCCAGGTGGACAAAGATCCCCCCGCCCATAGTCCAAAAAGTTGGCCATATGCAAGGAAAAAGTTGTTAAGGGTACCACAACTTGTAGAAAAGGTGCTCATAAGAGACTATGGAAAAGGACTAAAGTTTGAGCAAGGCTTAGAATTTGGGTACAAGAACCTATGTAAAAGGTGCTTTGCTTTTGTCTGACATTGATTTGCTTGCCATTCTACAAACATACCCAATTTTGCAAGCCAGACTCTTAACAAGTTCATTTGAGATGCCAAATGGGTGGGGCAGATTAGCAAGCCTCAACAAACAAGTCATCTAAAATGCCACTCGGATGGGGATGCTCTAACAAACTTTGACACCCCACCCCACCCCAAAAATTCATTTCTTATTCAAATTAAATGGCTTCATTCAACTTGCAAATGGATTCTCTCAAACTTTTCAATCTTTGAAAAATATGTGAGTTGACAAATAGCTTCTTCAAGGTACACAAATACCAAATCTAGTGTGTGATAATAGGTTGATCTACCTTATATGGATGTCTCTTGGAATGGAAAGGACAATTGGAAATTGGTATAAACAAAATTCTCATGGCATTCAATAGTTTCTAGGGAGGTAGCAAGCTTTCAACTTCAAACTATGATATAATATACCTTTCTAGGAAGTTTTCGAATTTTGGAAGTGGAAAAGTTGGAGGTATCATTTGTTGATTCTAATGAGGATTTAGAATTTAAATTTTTGTTAGCTTAGATCTTGTCTTTGGAAGTGGAGAATTTAAAATTATCATTTGTTGATTCCTATGAGAATTTTGGATTCACATTTTTGTTAGCTTAGATTTTGTACTTGAAAGTGGAGAATTTGGAATTATCATTAGTTGATTCTAGTGAGAACTTAGGACTTTAATTGTTGTTAAATCTAGATTTTCTTATTTTTTTTTTGCTTATGTTTAAAACATTGATGGAGGCCTTTAGGTGATTTACAAAACAAACTCAAATGAAAAAAATGGAACTCTTTCTATTCCATAATTTGCAAAGAAAATAAGAGAAACAAATGGCATGAATCATAGACCCTTCTCCAAGAGTGAACCAAAAAAATTATATTATATTTGAATCCATGAATGCATAAATGTTGGTTTACCCCCTTGAGGACCAAGTACTCAAAGTTCAAATAGTGGATCAACACAATCATGTCCCCAATACAAAAAATCTTTTTTTTTTTTTCATTCATCTAAATGTTTTTGGATTCTTGTGTATATTAATTTTATTTCATTTGTAAGGTAGAGATTTATTAAAAAATTTAGATAAAAATTATTACAAGTATTCTATAGATCACGGTATATAGGTATGTATGAACTCAAATATGAAAATTTTTAGTTCAAAAAAACAATCCATCAAAAATGAATATATGAATTGAATATTTAAAAATCTTATAAAATTATAATAATTTGAATTTGACATTTAGAACTTTAACCCCTAAAGGACCAAGCTGTGTTTTTTGGCAAACATAGCGATTTTGGGCAACTCACTACAAATAGAAAAATTCACAATATTTTTTGAATTTTTTTAAGATGTGGGGACAAGGAATACCTTGCCGCTCCGTAAAAAAAATTTACAATCAAATGTGCCTACAAATAGTTATGGGGCAAAATTTCATTTTTCATGGACCAGGGGCAGTATGGGCAGGATAATTAATACTACAGAGAAATTTGCTTGGGCAGCTTCTCGCCCAAGTTTAGACCGGGGTAATTCTCTAACATTTTATGAATTAATAAATTTGACCCACTGTAGAAGGAAGTGGTGGCATGGAGGTAGATTCTCTATGGCTTCCTTTAGCCTCATAGAGAGGTACCTAATTACAAACTAAAATAAAAACAAAAATTTCCACAAGAATTGAATCAATAACATATCATTTCAAATACAACCATCCCAAAAATATTTGAGTGTTGTTAGGAACAATTAGTTATTTGACATGTTGTAGGACAATGACTGAAGAGGTTGTTTTTATAATAAAATCCATTGTCCATCATGAATTCTTAAAGGGTATGAGACAATTTGAAGATGAGAGCTTGACCACTCATTGTCAAAACATAGGTATTATGTTTAAAGTAGAATTTCAGACCTCATTTTGATATAGTAGAATAATTTATTTAAAAAAAATTGAACTTAAAAAAGTGGGTAAATCAAGTTAAGTTTCATTTCCAAAAACCCGGTTGGAAATTTTGAGCCTCAAATAGAAATTTGTGGACAAAATTTAGAGAGGATGTTTGAAAATGTCAATGAAAATGTCCTTTCCAACCCCTCTCTAAAATTTGTCCATAACTTTTGATTGGAGATTCTAAATTCCAAACGGTTTTTTGGAGGTGAGACTTAATTCGATTTACTAACTTTTTTTAGTTCAATTTTTTTAAATAAATTATTCTACTATGATAAAATGAGGTCTGAAATTGTAGTTTGAATATAAATCCTACTTTTTACTTAACTTTGACATGAGTTGATTTCTTAGTAATTCTAATTTATATATCCCACATGGTTTGTTTTACCTCTTACTACCCCACTTGTATAAAGATCTTCTCTACTCAACTCAAGTCTACATAAGCAAATTGCTTTGTAAGTGATTGGAGATTGTGCCTTGACATCTTTGTATCATCAACATTAAATGTAGAATATCCAACAATTCTACATTATTGAGCAAGGAACAACTTCAAATTCAAGGGAAGTGTAAAATCTTTGAAATCAAAGAGAACATGATAAATTGTCAGTGAGTTTTGATGAATTGGGCTTCACTAACCATAACCCAACCTTCTCCCTTGCCAAGCCCATCATACCCAATTGTACCTTTTGCTTTAGCTTGGACACAAATTGAACCACCTTGTGAAAGTTTGATATTTTGTGCGTTTTTTATTTTTATTTTTTCCACCTCTAGAGCTAGCTGAAATCTAGAACTTCCCTGTTCAAATTTTGAATAAATTATTGTATGTGCAAGCCATAAATTTTTTTTAAAAGGGCTTTATATGAGACTTTTATTTAATCTAGTTCCCTAACGGAATTTTTTGGTACATGTTCTCCAATTAAAAAATATTATAATTTTTTTAAACATGTGGCCAACTTTATCGCAAAAATCAAACAAAAAAAGTTCAAGCAAAAAAGTAAAATTAACTTGTCTAAAAGCCTCCCCGAATTAGAGATGTCCGGAATTTGGATGCCCCCTAAAAAAATTTTCAACTTTAAACACTATAATCTCACAATTTGTGTGGTCAAAACCTCCCATTTTTTTACAACAATACAATGAAGTAGTCTAACATGAGATCTTATTGTTAGATGCAACAATTTTTTCATTTTTCATTTTTAGAGAGCCTTTGCCATCAAAACAACCCATTTTGAGTGTTTTTTGGTGAAATATAGTCAAAGAACTTTAGGGTTTAAGAAAAAATATAATTGTAAAAAGTACACATATTCTCAATCTACAATTAATTTAAAAATAAAATTTTAATTTTTGGTTTCAAATTTTATTGAATATTATTGGTCAGTATAGTGATAGATTTAATTACATGGATATGATCTATAGATTACCTGTAACAACTCTTGTTTTAGTAAATATGCAATTTTTTTAATATTCTTGTTTCACTTCTTTATACATAGGATTTTATGTATTCTATAAGAATTTATAGTGGCTCTTGTATAGTAGTAATGGTTGGTGGTTTTCAAGTCTTCTTCTATGTCACAAAATAGTCATTGAATATTGAATGTTTGTAGGCAATTTTTAGTTCATTGGGCATAGGAACTTAGTGTGAAGCTTCGAGTCCCAATTCTCAACTCTTTACTAATAAAATCTTGCCTCAATTTCTCTCGGTCTTGGCTTGATTCTATAAAAGTTTTGTTAGAGGTTAGTTTTAGATACATGTCAATTGTATCCTACGATTAGATCAACTAAACTAAATCAATATTTAATTGTAATTCTTCCACTGTCATTAGAATTATCAATCATCAAATTGCATAGAACTAGTACGGTTGCAAAACTTGATTATATTTTGTCAAGTAGGATACTTTTGAAGTAATATCAATATAACTTCAAAACCGCAAATTGCTTTTGTAGAATGTTTGTAACTTTGCACATGGAGCTCCATGGATGTAAAGTAATAGCAATAAGTGAATGGTTTTGGATCATTTGTAAGGCACTTCAAACATGCACCTACAAGACATACTAAGTTTTCTTTAGGTCTTGACTTTGAAAATTCACCAAAATATACAAAATCACACACACACAAATTTGTTTAAGAAACTTATGATTTTCATTGGACTACATGTAAAAAAACTCATGTAATTTAACTCTATCTCTGTACATTAATACTCATTAGTATACCCCCCAAAGGTTTATGGTCAGAAATTTAAAAATACTTACAAAATTGCCAAAAATCATCAATCACACATGTATGTGTGAAAACAAAGCTTGTTAAGTGGTGCCAAGTTGTTTTTTCCAAGATTGATTGAGCTTTTGACGATGTGTCTCGTCAAGGTTTCAAGCCCCATAACTCAATTTTTGTTTGCAAGGAAGTTTAGAGACTTCATATTGAAGTAAAGCCTCAAGTTAGGAAGAAGTATGCAAACTTTCAAAGCAAAATAATGCTTTGTTCCCCCTACCCAAGTTGGGATCAAGGAAAAAAATATTCTTTTTCAACCTTTGAACCTTCATAAAAATTAGATTCCTTCAAAGTTTGTTTGTTTCCTTGATTTCAAAACTACATGTGCAAGGAAAAAGTCCAAAATTTGCTACTTCATTTTAGATGCCCAAATTTCTCAAAAATCCATTTTGGCTTGCAAGATGCTTTAGGGGTTGAGTGAACTGTTTTTGAACTTTCTACATCATCATTGCGTTTTCACATTTTCAATAAATTTTCAACCCTGCAATGCAACCGGTGTACTATACAGTGAAGATCAGCTTGCAATGAGCTCTCTTCATTTCTTTTCCCAAGGACGCCCCAATATCTTATACAGCCTACCGGTAGTCCTCTTACTGGATCCAGTACAATATATTGTACTGTATTGTATTGTACACTTGGGTAAGTCTTTGGCTTGCAATTGCAGGAGGTTGCATTCTTATTACTCTGTACAATTCATGACATGTTTCATTGTTGGGGACAGACATTATGAACTGAACTGTACAATGACAATGACAATGAGAACATCCAACCAACTTACAGAAGTTCCAGTTTCCTGTCCAACTAGCCTAAGCTTAACTGATTTCTAAAATTGGCTCTCAAAAGATTTATTTTTTTCAACTAACGAAACGGAATTTCATTGCAAAGGGGCAAAAATACAAAGGTGGTATCTCAAATTATTCCAGGAAGTCATGTGTGATGTGTTTTAAGAAAAAATTTAAAAAAAGATTCCATGAAGTCTCATGAGGCCATGACTGCACTAAGATTTGCAGCTACAAATTTCAACCTCCTCTTAATTTTAGTTTTAGGGCCTCCTGCCATGTGGGCCCGGGTGGTAAAGTTCACCAGGAGAGCTACAAGGTTGAAGTTTGCAAATACACTACTATGTGGATGAGAGAGATGGAGTTAGAATTTCACATGTATTGATTGCTTCAAGATTGACCAATCTCCACCAATGGGGTTGTCCACCGATTTCAGTGAAACTTGAAATGTTTATCGAGATTGGCAAGACAATTAGTGGGATCTTCTTGTCTTCTAGTGCTACTTCTACCCACCCAGCTCACATGGCTAGAGGCCCTTAGTCATATTACTAAAGCTCAAATCAACAGGGTAGGGAACCCCTAAATGCCTAAGGCATCAAATTCTAGTGTTGAAACTACTTTGAAGTTAAATAAAACCTTATCAAGTTACTATTTTGAGTAGTTTATATATTAAATTTTTTTTAAGTCTAGTTTTAGCATGAAAATTCAGTTTTTGAAAATGAGTGATTATATTTTTTCTATTCAAGATTTTGTGCAAGGGTGTCCATTGCAAATCTTGATTTGTTATAGTGTTGGAAACTCTTGGAAATGAGCCTCAAATACACCACATCTTGGAGAAAAAATCTCATTAGAAATTCATTTAAAAAATTGTCAAATAGATTTTGAAAAGTTGTAAATTGATTGGGGGATTATGCATGTTATGTCCTTTAACCTCATGTTTTTTTGATGACCAATTTTTGAGATTTGACATTTGAAAAGAGAATTGAAAGACTCCAAATTACTTTCAAAAATTTTAACACCCTCATGATTGAACATTATAATCTTTCAATCTATAAGTGATATTGTTGTGTCTTCTTTTCCCATGTGACCTCTAACATCTCTAGTTTAAATTTGTATTGTTACAATTTTAAAAAATTGATATAATTTATCAAGATGTTGGATTTTTGTTCAATTTAGAGCAAATTCTAAGAAGCTCAAAAAAGTCCTTGGGCATTTTGGGAATAAAAATTCCTCCCTCATGTACCATTGGTGCACATTTTTTTTTCTAGAATGTATTCAATTGATCCATGAGGATAAAATTGAGTGTAGAGGTGGGAATGGTTATGTCTACCTTAGAAGTTAGTGTGGTGTTCATGAATGGTTCAATAGTTTAGCTGATTTCCGAAAAAAAGATGTAATATGAGAAATATTTTATTCGTAGCTAGCATTCAAGATTCCACATTCATCTCAATAAGTGAATTTCATTGGCCACTTAAAAGAGGTTCCTCATTTGGTGGGGCTTTGCGTTTGGTAATCTTGATGTATTATTTGCTTCTTGTAATCATATGAATTGTCCATTTGTTATCAATAAAGATAAAACAAAATAATTCATAATCTGAGAAGCCAATAACTTCCAAGGCTAATTGCACCCATAAAAACTCAACTCAAATTTCAATGTATGTATTTCGAGATTTGAAGACGGAAATATGAATAATTCCTCATTTCATATCATTTTTCCATTCTCACCTCATAAAAATGAGTATATTTTAGAATTGAATGAAGAAAACCATACCTTTCTAAGCAAAATTTATCCAAACAACTCGAAATCTTCAATAAAACTAATAATTTAGAATTGTACAATATCTCATACATCCCTTAATACTAATCCCTTTTGATCTTTTCTTTTGTTCCAAGTTACTTATCCCCTTAAGAAATATACATCATTGCATGATTGAAAAATGATTTTTTTTTTTAGATTGAATTATGAAACAAAGAAAAAAGAATAAAATTTTGGATAACCAATTATATCCTATAAAATTTCACTCACAATCATAATTGTATGCCAATGAGGTTACTTTGTTTTTTGTCATCCATAGGCAATCCATGGTTGAGTTAAGATAAAGTCTAATATTATTTGTTTTACTACAATAATTTGTCTTATTAGTGAAGGTACAAAATCAATTTTGTCTATAAAAATATTTGTAGAAATTGGCAGAATAGAGTAATATTCCACCCTACATGAATTGTAGTCAAAGGATTTTTATCAAATAAAGGAAAATTTGTAGCAATGTTAAATTCAAACACTAGGGAGACTTATCAATGAAAAATATTTTGAAGATTTGTCACAATTTATACCAAGTATGATTCAAAAAAATCTACAAGGTTTATTCATTAGAATTCATATGTTTACTTGAAATCACTCACTCACTCACTTCCCATTGGTAAACTCTATGACAACATCCTAGAACCAATGCTTTGCAACTAGTAGGTAAATAATTCAATACAAAAAACTGATTTTTTTCCATATATAACATCCCAATTGCATTCCAAAAGTATCCTTCACACTAACTTGTATACACCAATTCGCATTAAAACATCTTTCTATTCTCAAAAACAAGCTTTACACATTAATACTAAACCACAATAGGTATAATACATGCCACTCCTTCATTAAAGCAATGATTTGGTCACATTTATTCAATCTTCATGAGTATTAAATTCAAAGACAAACGTAAAAAACACATAATTTAGACATGAAACCAATTTGCATTAAAACTAAAAGAATACATAACATTGAAAATAAAACAACCAATTTGAGGCTAGCCACTTGCACACTATCTAAATTGTGGGTCCTCCAAATGGGAGAAGACACTCCTTATAAGGTTTCAAAATTGGTACTCTTTTACAATTAGCAAAAACTACCTATTTGGATTTCAAGAGACTTTACTTTGAAATATGTATTCAAATCACATCTTGAGGTACTAGGAATATACCAACTAGACAATCTATATGAATTTTTTCATCTTACAAAAAATGATTGGTAAATTACTACCACAACCCTCATAACACAAATCAATGTAATCTATTTTGTACAAAAGTATAGATGCTCAAAATTAAATTAATTGATTTTTGTAGTTCATATCCTTATTTCATGTCTTAATTTGAAACATTTTACAATGTATTTTTTAATCTAGAATCTCAAATAAATCAAATTCACAATTTTTTTTCTTTAGAAATAGAACAACAAATCCAAAAAAATTTAACATGTATTTTGGTCAACTCATTTCTAAGTTTAAAAAGACACATTATAGGAAGTCAAAGCTATAAAACCCCATAACATTCCATTGTTGTCCATAAGAAGGAACCAATCTTGTCTATTGGACTCTAATGTGGTTATTTTAATCTATGAAGGTTTTTGACTATGTTTTCACCAAAAATGCTCTAAAACTGCCATTTATAGTAAAAGTACCAAATTTATGATTTTTTTTCTTGGACACATGTAATGATAGGATTTTATAGTACTATGATTTGAAAAGATGTGGAAAAAATTCTAAAAGTTTTCACCATGTTGATTGCAAGATAATGAAGATATTAGCATTTGAATTGACAAAAATATTTTTTGGGGCCCTCTAAAAACACGGGGGACTACACTTCACAAGGTCATATTTCTATGAAAAATTGTTCAAACTAGTGGTGCTTATTTGGATTCATTCTTCAAGGCAAGTTGGCTACATGCATTATAAAATTCAAATCATTTGGAATTATACAACATGTGGGAAAAGTAGTAAGTAGAAAGAAGTAGAGAATGATTCAAGTAACTAAATTGTTAAGAATTTTGTTATGGAATTGAAAAATGCCAATCCCAATGGCTATAATAATGTAATAAATAATCTACATCATCTGATTTTATTTCTTCCTAAAATATTGAAAATGAAATTAAATAAAGAACTTCAAAGTTTATTTTATAGTAGAGAATCCATAACTACCGGCAAACTAAAACTCCTAATAAGTTTCATTGCATGAATCAAAATGGAATGATTCAAAATTTTCCATATGTAGACAGAGAAAACCAATTTCAAATTTTTATTTCGTAAAAAAGTGAGTTTTGTGAGTTCACAGTTGGAGAACAAACTACATATCATTCAATAACTTTTTAACTATGTAGTCAAAAGCTATGAAAATTGTTGGGCCTTGAAAGCTACTCCTTAGGCACATGTTGTATGAAAATTTCAAAGAAAAAAAATAAAAATTTTATTCTTAGTGAGTTGCCCAAAATTTCTATGTTGCCACAAAACTTTATGGGTAACTTCTAACACAATTGCAGTGATAATCTTCTATCATCCCTTGAGGTTGTAAAATAATGAATGAATCTTTTTCTATGTGTAGAAATTGCATGGTAATTGAAGCTGTGAAATCATGACTTTCCAACCCAATTTCAACCTTCAAAACCCCAATCCCACACTTAGGTTGTCATAATACTATAGCACCACTTTACACTTTTCAATTCATTAGGTTGCATTAAGGCCCAATTGAAACCCAAAAGTTGGGTTTGCAAGTGGGAAGGGGAAATTTTAAGACTGTTTGCTTTCCCTTCTTTCCCAAACATGCATGCTTGTAGCCCACAAGTAGCTATATTAAAAAGTAAAATTAGTTTGTCCCTAACTATTTTCTCGACCTTTGACACAATATAATTATTTTTGGGTTACTATACAAGAATGCATTACTTTTAAATTAGTTATTGTTGTAATTGGGACTTATGAACCTACATGTGACTATACCAACGGAAATATTTTTAGAAGTATTTGTTGACTTTGATGACTTGTAAAGGAACTTTCTTAGGATAAGGCGACCTAATTGTTAAAGGCAACCTAATTTCACTAATTAATGTAGTTACAATATGTATTGTATTGTCTAGTATCGTCCAGTAGTCCATGGTGGTTTTAGGGTTTCCCGTGGCTGTTGTAAACCTTCAACAGTTGGTAGGATCTAACTTACTGAGTTCCCCCCTTCCAACAGGTTGGGGTGAATTGACCCCCTCATTCGTCCCCCTCCAGCCATTCGAGGGGTGCAGGTAAAATCAAAGACCCCCTATTTTGTGCTTGAAAGATGAATCTTGTACATCCTTCCTCTCCCATTTCATTTGGTGCCTCTCATTGCAAATGTGAATTCCAAATTTGCAAATTTTTTCATGTGTGTCAAATAAAAAATTTCAGTGTAGCGTTTTCCCTGAGGGGCAGGGCAAGCGAGGGGTCCAGTTCACCCCGGCCCTTCCAGCAATGCCTTTTGGGTGGAACTGACTTAACTTATTATTACCACCGGTATTGGCTACTTTAGTGTCGAGCAGTTCAGTTCAGTTGGGTGCAGGCCCAGTCTGTCCCTTCCCTTCCCTTCCCCTAAGCTTCCCTTCCTTTCAAGCCCAGAGGAAGGAGCCAATGGGTGCGTGGGCCTGTGGTGGCCCTGACATCTGAGGAGCTGGAGGGGTCCAGAACCCACGGCACTGATGAGTGGAGAGGTGCTCAAAGATGGCTGGGGACCATCCCATCACTCACTTCATATTTCATAAAGGTAAGGTAAGGTCAGGTAAGGTAGCTCCATAATAACTGAAGCTTACTTCCGTTTCCCAGACCCAGAAACACAGAAAAAAGAAAAAGCTCCCATCTTGTCTATTGGCAGGCAGCTGAAGCAAGCCTGCTTGGTTCGTTAGGACTTAGGAATAGATCATAACATTCAGTAGCATGCACTGTCATTGCCTTGCCCTGCCTTGACTCGACTCTACTGTACGGAAGTTAAGTGGGATGGTGTGGAATATTCCACACTCATCAATAGTCTGCGACTAAGTGGACAGGCGGAAGCTCAATGTGATGATGACTGATGAGCAGGATGCAGTGAAGGAAAGGCTGGTAGGGGGACATCAAGACGAGCTAAGTTAATCCCTGAATTACAGTAGTAAGTTATGAAGCTTTGCAAACCATTGGGCAGTTGCTGGACTCTTACCAACAAGGAAGGAAGTTAACCCCTCACTGCCGAAGGCCCAAACGGCTCCAAAAACAGCATTCCTTTTGAAGCGTTATAAATATAAAATTTAATAAGTTATACAGGTCTCAACCATTCAATATTGTAGTGCACTTGTTGTAGATGGCTTGCAACAAATTTGGTGTCATTTGAATTCATAGATTGAAAGATTATAATGTTTTAGTGTTGAAAAAGGATGCTGAAATTTCCCCCTAAACACATTTGGAGACGAAATTCGGTTTCTAAATCTACTTGGATGAAGAAACTTTAAACTAATAAGTGATTCAAAATCAGCATACAAACACATTGATGAAAAAAAATATCATTTAATTGACACATTGTGTCTGCAAAATGGCTTTAAAATGTCAAAAAATAGCAAGAAAAGTTGCAAAAAACACATCAAAAATTGTACCTCCTCCTACTAAAATGCTTTTCAGTCACTCATAACTTCTTAGATGGATATGAAATTTTATACACACATACTAGACAAGTACGCGCAACTTTTCCAAAAAAAATATTGGAAACAAGCATTGTATGAAGAAGAAACAAGCTGCCGAAGTTCACTCTAATTCAAAAATGTCAGGATTTTGAACTTCGAATTGCTCCCAAACATTCAAAACAACTTGGATTGGCATGAAAATTCTACCACAATAACTAGACTTCAAGGGGAACACAACCCAACAAATTTTATTGAAAACGAACATTTGATGAAGGAGATACAAGCCCCTGAAGTTGCAACCATCAAATGCAGTTTGGTGAACTTGAATTGAACTTGTGAACTTCGATTGGCTTCCAAAAATTCAATACATCTTATATTGATCTGAAAATTTTACCACACAAACTAGAAGAGAGAGCGCAACTTTTCTAACAAGTTTTATTGGATTTGGACATATGATGCAAAAGTGACAGGACTTTAAATTTGACTTGAGGACAGTTTTTGTCCCCTTCGGTGGTGAGGGGTTAACTTAGATATCAGCAAGCTAAGCTCAGCTACATTCTTTTCTGCCTCTATCACCAAAGACACCACAATGACCCCCATAACTTGTACATGCTTTCAAGTTACGAATGTTATCATTTGATGGTATGAAGCTTTGTCGTCTGCTCTTAACTTAACCCCTTAACACCTGAGGGTTTGGAGAGACTCACCATCTACTTCACCGTATTTTTGATGAAAGGAGAATACAATAGGCTTTAGGTCCACAATGATAGACTATATTGAAGGCAAAAAAATTTCCTATCATACATATTGTAGTTAAGTACATTTTCCAAATGTCAAAACACCAAGTGAAAAAAAATGTTGAACATGATAAATTGGGAAGTGTAGGGTGGTTCTAAAATAAGTTGTTCGTATACCATGGAGTCAATCCATATTATTTGGTGGTGAGATACAACCCTGGAGAACAAGTCAGGCGTACCCAGAGAAAGGCCACTGCGACAAAATTGATGGCCTCCAGTCATTACTCACTGGACTGAGCAATGTACACAATTCAAGTGTTAGTTGTAGGGTTTGAGTGTTAGTTGTGAGATTTAGAGATAAACTTTGAAATACCAAATTGTGTTTAGGCACAAAATTTCCAATGCCAAATGAATATTTCTATTTATCCCTAATTGCCCAATCAACTATTCATGGTTGATCTAAAATTTCAGGCTTGACATTGTGTAGGCAATAAAATACCCTTGACTATTTCAAAAAATATTATAGACAATTTTGAAGGTTTACTATTAAATTTTATTTTTTTCACTAAAAAATGGTAAATATTTAATTTGTAAGAGGTCCTCAAAGGCATATATGTACCATTAGAAGTTGGGTATGATACACTTGCAAAACAAACATTTATACTTGTTGCAATCTTTAATCCGAACATCCTTCCACCTTTCTACTTTATTCATCTTCATCTAGGACCTAGACTTCCTCCCCATCCTAGAATTAGAAATAAAAAATATCGATTAAAAAACTTTTCAAACATTCATTACAAGAGTAATTTCAACAACAAATTTTTCTGAATGTTCTTATATGTTATATGGTTTGCATGAATTAATATTTTATAGGGGCACGTGTATAGGCAAGTGAAAGTATTGACATGCATATCATCCAAATGTAAAAAGGTATGATGCTAGGATGTGCTTCAAAACATCTTGTGATGCTACAAGGTTTGTCGTAGCATCACACAGTCGAGGCATTCCCCTATAATTTAGAAACAGAGCTTTTACTGTGGGGACTTCAAAACATCTTGACATGCTGGAAGGTTACGTCATAGCAAGTCTCAGTTGAGGTCCCCATCAACTTCATTAACATTGTTTCTAAATGAACCTTTCCTCAGAATGGGTGTGGGAACATCTTTTAATAATGAATTGTCCATCATGAATCCTCAAAGGGTATGGGATAATTTGAAGATGAGAGCTTGACCACTCATTGTCAAAATGCAGGAATTGTGCTCAAAGTAGAATTTTAGTCCTCATTTTAGCATAGTAGAATACCTTCTTTCAAAAAACTTTGAACTAAAAAAACATGGGTAATTAAGCTAAGTTAATCTCTAAATTTTTTTTTGAGGTTTTGAGGCTCATACTAAAAGTTATGGACAAGTTTCAAAGAGGGATTGGAAGGGACATTTTTTTGGACAATTTAAAACCGTCTCTTTGATATTTGTCCATAACTTTTTATTGGAGTCTTGAAATCTCAAATCAATTTTTGTAAATGAAATTTGGCTTGATTTCAAAATTTTTTAAAGTTCATAGTTTTTTGGGGGAAATTATTCTACTATGCCCCAAATGAGGTTTGAAATTCTACTTTGAGATTATTTGAAATTATTGTGAAATTCTTAAGAGAAATATGAAAAAAATTCATATCTAATATAGAATAGACTCAAAAAATCTGAAATTTTCTCCATATTTGTACCATTATATTTTAGTGCATAAGAGCATGGTATAAATGAAAGTTATTGTGCTACTCTAAAATTAGAAAATCAACAAACTAGGGCCAAAGTTCATATTTCCAAGAAAATCTAAAAAACAATTTGGACCCATTTCATTTGTTTAAAAAAATCATTGGGACTCGAGGACTAGGCCTGCACTCAAGTTGTATTTGAAGACTATGGCTGTAATGGGGTTGCTATAATTGTTGCATACCGGCTATATTGGTCACCCTCCATGCAACCTCTACAACTCTTGACAAGTATTCTCCCTCATCCCAATGTATGTTTAAACCCTTGTATTATATTCTTGGTAGAATACAAACTTTGCATATGCACAAAATCTTTAATTTTGCTGATTTTATTTATTTTTAAATTGCTAAATTTTCAACTTACTCTTGCCCCCAACTTTATAGTTCAACACATTTCATGTTGATTCCATTTGTGTTATGTAAATGCAACCAGAACACAAACCGTAGGCCATTTCTGGCCATCTAGGTGTTAAAGGGTTAAGTTACTGCAATGAATCAGTCTCATTTGTGCACTGCGGAGCTTAAGAAGGAACCTCAAGACACTTGGAAGTCTGGCTTGGTCGCTGGACATACAGTAACTTATTGAAGCTGCTGGATCCACCCGGCTCTGTCCCAAAACTACTGTAGAAGTTAAGTTATTCTTCGTGCCCAGCAGGGAGACCAGATGACAATGCTCAGACCCAGTTACAGCTTCAGCTATTATTGGACACCACCACTGTCAGTGCCCATATACATTCCATACTGCACCAGAAGCTGCATGGACCCATATTGGTCGATCATGATGTATGCTAGCTATATACCGTAGTATTAACCCCTAGTGAAAGCATCTATCAATTGTCAATCAAGCTTAACACAAATCTCTCTTGGAACATCTGATCATTCGAGATGCTCCAGGAAAACTTGTAAAGAAAAGGTTGGTAAGCATGTTTACCCCCTAAAATTCTTGGACTACGTTGCACCAAAAAAACATTCAAAACTGAATGGGCCATTTGGATGGCAAAGGTTCCCCAAAATGACAAATGAAAACTTGTTGCATCTAACCAAAAGATGTAATGGAAGACTGCTTCATTATATTCTAGTAAAAAAAATGTGAGGTTTTGACTACACAGATTGTGAGATTTTAGTGTTTGAAGTTGAAAAAAATGGTTTTTTTTTTTTTTTTTTTTGTGTGTGTGTGTGTGTGTGTGTGTGTGTGTGTGTGTGTGTGTGTGTGTGTGTGTGTGTGTGTGTGTAGGGGGGGGGGGGGGGGAGGCATCCTAATTAAGGGCAACTTTGATTCAAGGAGTCTTTTGCACAAGTTCATTTCACTTTTTTGCTTTCTTTTCATGATCATGTTGGCCACATGTTCCAAAAAATTCATAACATTTTAAATTGGGGAATATGTACTACAAAATCCCGATAGGGAATTAGCTTCCAGGAAAGTCTCATACAAAGCCCTTTTTCAACAATTTATGACTTACACATGCAATAATTTATTTGAAATGTGAACAATGGAATTTTAGGTTTTCATTAGCTCTAGAGTAGGAAAAAATCAAAAACAATATAGCCCAATCTATCAAACTTTGGCAAGCTTGATCAATTTGTGTCTAAGTTGAAGTAAAGGATAGTTGAGCATAGTGGGTCTAGCTTAGGAGGAGACTACAATAGGTTAGGGTTAGCAAAGCCCTACTCCTTACAAATCACTAATACTAGATCATGTTCACCTTGATTTTGAAGATATTCCCCTTTCCCCCAATTTTAAAGATATTTGTTCTTCAATGACCTATAATTTTAGAATATTCAACATTAATTTTCAATGGATTCAAAATATAGGGCAATGATATCCCATAGCTTATAGATCCCACATACATAGTATATTCTATGATGAGAAGATAGGTTATTTATACAAGTAGGGTAGTAGTAGGTAAAACAACCCATATGGGATATATACATTATAATTACTAGGAACTCAACTGCTCATAGTTAAGTGAAAAATAGGACTTGTGTTTAAATTAAAATTCCAAACCTCATTTTGGCTCAGTAGAATCATTTTTTTCATTTTTTTCAAAAAAAAATTCAAAATTTTATTCTATTATGTGAAAATGAGGTCTAAAATTCTACTTTGAACATAATTCCTACATTTTGACAATGAGTGGTCAATCTCTCATCTTCAAATTATCCCATACCCTTTAACCCCTCAAGGCCCAAGCAATTTTTGTACTTCTTCACAAGTTTGAACTTTGATGTACAATATGCATTGTACATCAAGTTTATTACATGATGTCAATTGTATTTTTGAACTTCCCCATTCTATATGAACAACATGATATGAAATTTACATAGATAAATTTCTTAGAATGTAGTAAAATGAAGTTATAACTTTTACCTATTGAACGGGTGAGAGGCCCAAATTAGACTCTTTGGACCTTGAGGGTTTAAAGATTCATGATGGACAACAGATTTAATTTTAAAAACAACCTCTCCAACCTTCACTCCTCTAAATGTCAAAGAAGCAATTGTTTCATTTTCCATCAAAATAATTTTTTTTGGATGGTAGTTTATCAAATAACAAACTAGTAATTGATTCAATGGCTTGTTTTCTCAATGTGTGATAATTAGGATTAACCTCCTCATCAAGCCAAAGGAAGCCACAAAGTGATGGCCTCTTTTGGCAAACAAACTCAAAACAAGGGGAGAGGGGGCAACAAAAAAATTCCAAATTTTAAATTTTATTTATTTATTTTTCTTCATAGATTATTATTTTTTCTACATAGAAAGCTTTGATTCATTCCATTTGGATTTGTTATGAGAAAGTTATGGACAATCTTATTTTTAAGGCAATTAGAGCATCTTCTTGAAAAAATAACATGTAGGATTCATTTTTGAATGCAATTTTTACAATTTTTCAAGAAAAAGGTTCACATGGTTTAATTCACTTGCTAGAAAAATCTCGCCATTGAGATTAGTGCATTTTGATTCCATCTTAGAGATATTATTAATTTAGATTTTCCTTCTATCTTGTACCTACTTCTACTTAACAAATTTTTTAGAAGTAGAAAAATTGATTTTTTTTGTATTTTCTTTTTTTTCCTAGACTCAACTCAATTCTCCAGCATACATATTTAAAGCTCAAAACTTTTTAGTGCAAAAAATGAAAGTTAAGAAGGTTCAAAGTCAAATAATCTAGTCCCGCAATGTGCTAAAAAACTTGTTTTCTTCACTTTAAACCCAAATATCTTGCAATCTATGTAGTCAAAAAATTTGAAATTTTTTCCACACATTCTCAAATTAGTTTGGTGTAAGATCCTCTATATAGATGTGCAAAAAGACCAAATTTTCAATTTTTTTTTACTCTTTGCTGTAGAAATGGCAATTTTAAGTGTTTTTTAGCAAAAAAAAAGGCCTTGGTTCTTTTAGGGGTTAAGCTTAATATTTGTTTCCAGGCAGGTGTCAGTCCAGTAAGCTTCAGTTCGCTGAACTCACATGGAACGCCAAGAGGCCAGTCAGGGCCCAGGGGAGCTCCCAGGCAGGCAAGATTGGTGCTTCAATTCCTGTGTGCAGGCACTTTGTCAGATGGAGTTCCATTTCCCTTAACTTAATGGATTTGAAATTTTTTTTTAAAGTTTAAATTTAAAAAAAAAATTGACACAGATAAAGGGTAACTTAATCTTTACTGCAGGAATAACTTAATGGATTTCACAACCCTCACCAGGCATCACTTGGAAAGAGATTGAACTATTGGAGGAAGCTTAACCCCAAAGTGACATTGCATTTTCTTTCTTTCAAAATCAGTTTTACACGTGTTCATTTTTGAATATTTCTCTATTCAAATCGGTTGCAGATGATCCCAATCCAACTGTAGAAAGGAACACCAAATTAGTGTAGGCTTCACTTGAAAAAATTTGAACCGTTGATTCTCTTTTTGAGATTGTTTTTTTACATGCGAAATTGCCCTAAACAAAGAAGAAATTGCAAGTTGAATGTGGGTTCTTTTCACTTCAGCTGCCGAGTATGGCAAGCAAAGTTGCAAATTCCTAGCGGACTTCAACTAACAAATAGTTGCTCGCCATGTAAAGTGACGTCTCCAATTCAAAAAAATTATAGAATCTATAAAATTGTGTCATATACAATGGCCTTCGAAGAAGTAGGTTAGATAGTTCCACGTAAGGACCATTTCTTTGTGAAATTCAGCAAAATAAATGCAGTAGGAAATATGGAGATCCAAGCAAGCCAAAGCCTCTACATAGTGAAATGCAAGTTGCTAAAAAATTTTTAGACAACTTGACCGTCTAGATCTTCGGCAAGGCAAGCTCGAACACCAATCAACCATGCAGCAATTCAGTGATCCAATGATCAATCAGGTGGACTCGGCAGGGTCCTGCAATGTGGACAAATCTGTGTAGTTCGAAATGCGCAGGGAGGCCATCGTGGAGAGTGAGAGTTGGGCGCCGTCTACTGCATGGAAGACATAGTTGCTGGACGGGTGACTTTCCTGATCCCATGAACAAAGAAACAGGTAGCAACTATCTACCATTGCCACCACACTACGAAATCGAAGGAGAGGAACACAATGTTGCAATTTTTCAATGTCAAAAGCAAATATTCAATTATATAATTGCTGAACACGTACAAAAAAGTGCACAACTACATACAAAATGGAAATCATGTAGAAGACTTCAATGAGGTGATATGAACTACTGCATCAAGGCGCAAAAAACAAACCTCTTCATAAAGCCTATCTATTACTTGCAACAACAACAACCTAATCCAATGCTAACCAAGCTAAGTAGGAGACTAAATCTGAGTTGAATTGCCCTTCAAGATGACATGAGGGAGCAATTGCTACACCATTTGCTACTCCTGGAATTGAAGAATGTCTTGTTCTCTGCAAAAAGGAAGGGCGACTCATCAGATGGGTAGAGGCTTCAATGTAGCCAAATCTTGGCAGCATATTTAGCCTCAGTGTGAACTTTGTGATAGCACGTACTTCTAAATGGAAAAGCACCTGCACACCCAGGGCAATAATAATTTTTCTTTCGGCCACATAACCTGCACTTCTTTCGTTGAACACCTGCAGATACACACTCATGGATACCATGATTTTGTAAGTTGAAATGTCCTCCAGTCTGCCCCAATCTGAACGATGGAGCAGTAAGCCATGTGGCTATCTCATAGTGGAACTACACTCTCAAAATGGGCTTCTTACAACGTCCCTTGTTTCAAATAGAGCACCAATGAGCCTTGTACAACACATAAGCGTTACCTAATGAAGTATCTAAAATAAAATAAAAAAGGCGATGCCACCACTTGTGAGACATTATCTGTGTAGTGTACTCAACACGGCATTGGTCCACTATATCAACACCACGCATCATGTCTTGATATTCTATTTGCATCGGTGATGTAGGGAATTGCGACTTCTCGCCTCCAACCCAACGAAGACAGGTGCATGCAGATGCTATAGGGTCCGATGAGGTGCTCAAGAGGTACATAGGGCATCCATCAAACTATACACAAGCAGCCATACGTTGTGACTGATGCATGGCAACAACTAATGTCCCTCGAGGCAATCTAGCGTTTGCATATTGTGAAAGATGACTAGGCATTCCAACTTGGTTATGGATCAAAGTTCCTGTGAACTAGGTTGCAAGGGACAAAAGTGCATCGGCCAAGCGAGGAGAAGTAAAGAATCGATCTGTCACAACTACATGTCCTAGATGCGTGAGGTCTTCTACTAACTTCAAGATCACCTTCAACCCTAGGTCCTTTTCAAGCTTCTCATTCTTCCAACCTTCATACACTATCAAATTGTAAACATACCAAGACTTACTACTTGCACAGCACCAAATTTTTATGCCATACTTTACAAGTTTATTCTTCATATATTGTTTGATGTCACACCTATGACCCCTATACGGCACCATGATTTCATCACAAGCCAAGTATTGGTCACAATTGTAAGCAGCTTTAGCTCTATGTATGAAGTTCTCAATCAACCATCTGCACTTCCCAATCTTGTCATAGCCTATAGCTTTTTTCTCATGCATTAATGACTCATTATCCACTAAATGAATGCAAGACAGAATTTGCTCAAATCTAGGACGACACATAACATGCTTGATTATAGGGCATCCGTAGAATCTTCTCTTCGACCAGTACGATCTAATTGTGGGTTGTTTTTTTAGTCCCATGAAAATACAGACCCCAACCACGCCCTCAGTTCGATGATAGTTATTGGCACCCACCTATCGTGGCCATTCAAACTACCAAGATGCTCTATACTCTCTTGCATTGTGTAGTTATTAGTTTCTCTACATATGATTGCCAAATCTGACTCGGGCCAAAAGAGTTCGAAAAACTCATGGTTGGCGACCTCTTGCCGACTTTGCCTACGAGTAGGGCCAAGTTTTGGCCCTAAAAAGGTTTTCCTATCGCCGATCAAAGTGGTTTCTAATGAATCCCAGTGTCCATCCGCATATTGAGATTCAAATGAGCATTCGTCAAATGATACATCTTGAACGGGATCCACCTCATGAATGATGTCCGATTCATCCAGCTCCCAATCCGAGTTAGCTTTGTCCAAGTCTGCTGCGAAGTCAACATATGTAGCAGCCTAGTCCAGATCATCATTATTGTCATCGTCGTTGCAATCTTCACTGGAATTGTCGTTAATTGGTAGCAAATGATTTGGATATGTGATGTTCAGCACTGGTGAATGCATGCCTACTGTGACATCCGCTCTAGATGCAAGTGCAAGCAACTCCAAATTGTTGGAAACCAAAAATGGCATCAATCCCTCCACCGGATCCTTTGTTCCTTCAAATTATTAAAGTAGCTGCTGCCGAGTTGTACCGTGTCCTAAAGGAGACATATGGCTATAATAGGTACTTCTTTGTGCCGGTTCAGACACTCCTACTCCATGTATCCCTTCCTCTAAACAGTGTTTTTTTGCCACCACCCGCATACCAATGACATTCTGGAAGTCTACCAATAGCATGTCATCCTCTGTAATGGCATGCACGAATTCACGTGTGACCTCTCCGCGCATTGCAATTCTGCCATTGGATGTTGGACTAAGTCCCAAAATTGCCGGTGAAACCAGCACAAATTTGTTCAAATCTTTTTTCCAAGGGTTCAAATTGTTAAGTCCTTGGACAGATCCTTGCCCATGGATGCGGCACCCCTCGCTCTCACAAGATGTATACCACCCCCCTGAACCATCAACTGTGACATGTCTCTTTCCTTTACTGCAACGAGTTTATTGTGGTGCCTCCTTGCAATCACGTGGTGTCATCACCATTCCATGCATGTCATGGAATTGTTGCTGAGGTGTATGACATTCTATCCCAGCACTACTATCATCTCCATGAAGTTCAACCAATCGCTCAGCCCCATGAGCGTTTGACATTGCATTCATTGCTTGCAAGAGATTCCGCACTACCCTCCCTCTTTGAGTTGACGGTCTCAAAATTGGTGGGGAATCATGATTGTTGATGTTGATTCATGGCCTCACCCACCCTGGTGCTATTATCAAAATTGGGTTGTTTTCATTACCCTTGATTCTTCCTCTTTCAGCCACCTTATGTTTCCCCCTCCCTCGACCCTTCCCTCCTTGAACTTTCGCATGTTCAACGAGGTTGCCGCCTTCAGCTTCAATTCTAGACCCTTGGATAGCACAAGGAGTTTGTGAATTTCCTCTTCCTCCTTGAGTTGTCATGACTTGGCTCCGCCCTTTGCTCTCTCTAGTGCGTGGCAACTTCTTTGTCTTGCTGATTGGAACCAGTTCCAATGCCTTTTCGTTCACTGGTTCTGCTGATAGAGAAATCACTATCCTCGGAGGAGGATTGAGTGTACCATCGCTCTCTTCTACCCCCTGTTGGCAAGACAATGTTGGCGGTCGTTGGTGGAGTTTCAATGATTGCTCGGGGGCCCCAATCAAAATTGATGCTGGGATATGAACTCCCTACCTTTGAGTTGGGTAGGTGATGCAAGACGGAATCTCCACTAGGTATTTGGATTCCCCTTGTGCTCTGCTTGCCACTACTTGGACCTTCCTCTTGACTCACCTTTGCGTGAGTGGGCTATGAAGAGCAAGCCTTGCTTGTACGGCCAACCTGGCAGCCTCCTTTGCATTCATTTGCTGCGACATTATCAGGCCACACTTGCCTAATCAAGTTGTCAATGTGAGTAGGAAATGGTGTTCTTGCTTTCCAGCCAAGCACATGGGCTACTTGTGCCTTCTAATGATATCAAAAATTACGATTCTCAGGAGTCTTTGGCCAAGGGCGGCTCTTCCCAAACAAAGGAAGACGTTGCAAGTACTTCATGTCCAAAGAACAAAGAATTCTCTTCCTTTGTCTCTTAGAACACTTCAACGTCACAAGCCAATCATGAATAATTTGAGCTTCATCTTGCAAATGTGATGGAAAGCAAGAGGGAGAACCTTTTACAAAGTCCATAGTGTAGCCACTTACGCCCTCCAATTCCTCTTACTGGATGTTGTCACGATCCTTCCCACACCCTCTTCTTCTGCTCATTGCACCTGATATCTTTTCCACTCCTATTACCTCCAACATTTGTCCTGTGAAAGTTTGTTGCACGTCGTGTAGCTCTCATTACAAATTGAGGAAGAAGGATCAATCCAGCCATGGAAACTCACTCTAGAGGTGACACTTTGAGATTGTGTCCTTGCAAATTCTTACATGAACGGCTTCCTAAAGTTGCAATGATCCCATTCTCGTCTTATGTAGTGTACGATTGTGGTCACCTTACGGAAAACAACATCCACTACTTTGCCCACCACTCACCAAGCACGCAAGAATCCAAGGAGCCCTCTGTTTCAAAGCACGAAGCCTCACTCTCAAAACTGGGCGCCATAAAAAAACCGCGCCAAAACCCTCCCGCGTGTCTATGCCACGTACCCTAATCCCCTCAACGATATTCCTTCGGGCACTTGGCACTTGGCACCTGCCATTGTGCCCGGTGACATCAGCCTCACCCCACTAATTTCTCTACCGAGGTGTGGGACTTTCGACTACCACAGATTTCTTGAGCGGCTTAGAAATCAGATAACTTTCTCAAATTTCTTGTGTTTGGTTTCATTGGATGGAGCTTCTAGAATCCTACAACTTGTTCTTGTAGCATTTTTCCATCTAAATCTAGAAACGGACTTCAAATTGAGGCTGAAAAACTTTTTGTCCTCGATGGCACTTTGGGGTTAAGTATGGTAACTCAAGGTCATCTTCATGTGACCGAGTGAAGGACCAAGGCCATTTTTTTTGTCAAAAACCACTCAAAACTGCCATTTTATGGCCTCTTGACTACATTAGAAGGCTTGAGCACTTGAGGGCAAATCAACCTGATTCCTTGGCCTACCTGATGAAATACCCCCTATATCCCCTATGATGATGCTCCATTGCTCCTATGCCAACATGGTGTGTAAAAGCCAATCTCTTGTGCAAAACCTTGGGTCATTCAACTTTACCTCAATATACGGGGACCTGTTTCACTCCAACTGTCATTTGTTGACAGACTAACCTCTAAAGTCTCAAGGCCTTATTTTCATCAAATTTCACTCAAAACTATCATTTCTATCACAAATTACAAAAAACTTTAAAAATTGCCTGATTTTTTGGCATATCTAATCGTGGGAGCTTGGCACTAGACTAGTAGTAGTAGAACAATGTTTGGAAAAAAATTCAAAAACTTTGAGTGTATGTGGATTGCAAGATATTTGCATTTGAATTAAAGAAAATTGTTTTCTGGGCACCTTGCCTAATTAGATTTGAAGGCTTCAAATCTTGTTAGCTTAAATTTTTTGCACTACCAATATTGGATTAAAGTAATTTATATTCAAGAATGGAGTTGGAACTCCAAGATGTTTTTTTAGAAAAACACATGCTTGATTTCCAATTTTTTTTTAAATTTTGGTAGAAGGAGGTTCAAGATTGAAAGGAAAACTAAATCATTAAGAGGTCTAAGATGGATTGAAACACAAAAATCCCAATGTTGAGATTGTTCTAGCAAGTGAACTAAATTCTCTTAGCCTTATTTTTGAATTTCTTTGAAAATTGCATTAAAAAAAATGAATCCTACAAATTATATTTTTAAGAAAATGCTTGGATTGCCCCCAAAACAAGAGTCTCCATAACTTTCTCATCACTAGTTCAAATGGAATGAATCAAATCTTTCCATGTAAACAAAAACATTTTCTATGAGAAATAAAATTTTAAAATTTTATTGTGAGTTTTATTGATTTTTTGGGGTATCATTTCGTAAACTATTTTTTGAGCTTGGTGTGGCTCAACTTTTTCTCCCCAAAACTTGTTAGAATAAAAATTCTATTCCTAGAAAGCTGATGTATTTTTATATCTTCAAAAAATATTCAAAAACATTAAAAAAAATTTGAGACTGTAGGAATCTATCCAATATGCATTTTATCCCCCAAGGGAACCAAGGGACTCAAGGAGTTAAGTGGTAAAGTGTTTGGGCAACATTACCTAAGGTAAACCAGCCTATAACATGTTTGCCCTATTGGTAATCTTGAAAATTTGAAAATCTTTTTCCACAGAAAAAGGCAAATGTAAGAAATGGGGAGAGCAATTGACTTTTTTTTTTTTTTTGCCAAAGTATGAATTTGTTCTGAATTTTAGAAGTGTGTTGTCCAATTGTCCACCATAGAGTTTCTAGAGTACTCAAAAACCAACTC
Source organism: Straminergon stramineum (assembly GCA_963920665.1). Lineage (NCBI taxonomy): Eukaryota > Viridiplantae > Streptophyta > Bryopsida > Hypnales > Calliergonaceae > Straminergon > Straminergon stramineum. The sequence continues at coordinate 44,669,450 of OY987264.1, forward strand.
AATGTATTCATAATGGTCATCTTATTCATCTAAAGCAATCATAGTATTTCCTAACATAGTCACAACATGAAGGCCTAAAAACTTCACTTCCTATGATGAGTCTACACTCAAAGGTGGAAATTGCTATTGCAACCACTAATCATTCCATCACCATCATCCAAGACATTGATTGTGAATTCTAACTCAACCTAATGTAACCCAAATCTTATTGACTTATTTATTATGCCAAATATTTAATTAAAGTTGGAAAATCAAATTGGCATATGCTTAAAATGGCAATATTCCCTCAAAATGAGTATTTTCATAATGTAGAATTATTTTTTTGAAAAATAAATTTCCTCAAATTTTAGAATCTATTATTAGAATAATTTTTTGGCAACATTAATTATAGCCAAATGCAATTGTAGATTGCTAGCCACGTAGACCACAAATTCAACCTAGAAAACAATTGTAGGTCTTTTTTACCAAGTTCCTATCCTTTATGCAACCACAATTTTGTACCAAGGTAACAAATACCTAAATGAGTCAGAATAAGGTTTTCAATTTGGTTCCTATTATTGAGCTTTAAAAGTTTTTGTTGGGTCTTATTAGTAGTTGATAGGGAATTCTAGTTTACCTTAGAATTCATTTTTTGGACTTCAAAGTGTTAATAATAGTTGTACCTTAATGGACTCAAGGCTTTCATATATGGAGACTATACAATTTATGCACGAATCTACAAGAGATGGCTCTGCAAACAAATCAGTCATCCTACCTAGCTATCGTGATCAACATTTCATATTGAATATTTAATTGAAGTTGGGAAAAATCAAACTTGGAAAATGCAGCAAAGAAGAATATTCCTTTGAAATTGATGATTTCTCCACATTTCTTTTTTAAATTTGAAAAATTACTTTCCCTAAAAGTCCAGCATCTTTTTTAGAAATACTTTTTTGCTGATCCTGAGAGTGGGGTAGTTGGGTGCAGTAAGCTTAGTTAGTGGTAGGAATAAAAGGCATTGCTGCAGCGTACATACAGTCATACATTACTTAAGCATGACTGCTGTACTTACTTGCAAAGATGCTTGCCTTGGGAAAAGCAGGTCTTGTACTCTATATTCTAACAAACTGAATGAGTCCTAATAGCATGCTACATAACAGAAGATTCCGTTCTGGAGGAGCTAGACTACTCTACAATGAGCTTAGCTAATTGGATGGACATTGGTGAGAATTAGCATTCCTTCCTTCTGTCACTGGGTGGAACTAAGTTAACTTAAGTTTAAGTTACCAATGGAAGGCCACCACAATGAAGAATATTGTCGCAAGGACTGAGGCCCAAACTTTTGGGTTTGAAAAATCCAGTCGACCTGACACTAATTTAAGCTTAGTAACTCCTGCACCACATCATGCACGCCTTCCCTGCAGTTGATGACCCATACTTAAGTTCACTTACAATCAATCAACTCTCAAGGTGCAGTTTCCCCATACATGTAGAAGTGGGCCACTTTGAATAAAAGACAAAATAAAATTTTGGAATCTTACATGGAAGGAAGTATGCAAGAGTTGCAAGATGAGAATTGGAATTCTATATCGGCAAAATTTGAAGGGAGGCTTGTGAAAAGCAGAAGAAGCAAGCTCTTGACTTCTTGAAGACTACTTTTAACATTCAACTTGAATTTTTTGGTGGCTTTTAGTTGCCAAAAAGGCAAAGTTATTCTTAAGATGTAGGCTTTCCCTACTTACAGGGAAGTAAAAGTATAATTACTAAACTTGGTTAAGACAATTCTGAGTTTGGAAAACATGAAAGCTCATTTTGAATTTTGATTTTGAATGGAAGTTCACCCTTGTTAGAGAGAACTTCCAATATGTGGTATGAGAATCAGAGATGAGTTTCCGATCTTTCCTAAGTCAAAATTGCCTTTGCCAAGTTTCATGATGCTTTTACTTCTACATGAGTAGAGTGAAACTATAGTTTAGCAATAGCTTTGTCCATTTTGTCATACAACTAGAAAGTTCAAGTCCAATGTTAAAAATAAGTTTACAAGTTGTGGCCAAAATCCATGCTCACCAAAAAATTTGGATTTGGGAGAAACCAATGCTGTAAATTTTGATGTAGGAAATTGAAACTCATCTTGCTTCATTTAATGGTTTTGGCCAATTCCCCATATAGAACTTTGTCCTAAGAAATTTGATGTAGCCCACAAAAATAAACAACCTTTCAACATGTAAATTTCCAAATCCTCAAAATTGGATGAACAATTTGTGGCAATGGGGTTCACAACCATGCAATGTTTTTCTCCTCTCATAGGTCAATGGATTTCTTTGATTTTTAGGATTAAATTTGCATAGACTCCTTTACTTTCAATCTTTGAAATGATATTTAAAAAAAATCCTAAGATGTAATTTTTAGCAAGCTTTATAGATATATAATTTTTTTATTGTACTTTGACACAAGGTTCAAAAGTTATAGAAATTTGTTCAAACATTTGAACCCTTGGAGCATTTTGGGCAAGGTATTTGCTCTTGACTTTCATGAGGCAACATTAAAGGATTTAATTCATATTCTAGGGGGGACACATGAGTGCATTTTTCCATGCCCAAGCAACCAATGGTAGTTGGCAAGCATCTGGTTGGCAAGGCCATCTAACTAGAAGTTAGTTGGCAACCCAATTGGCCTTGCAGATGGTAGGTGTTGCTAGAAGGCCTTGCATTGTGACAATGAGGCTTGCTTTAGCAATTGCTTTTGTAAGTTGGGACTGGGGTATAACAAATTGTTGGAAATTTTTGACCTAACAATGTAATTGTCAAGTGCCTAATTGACATTAAGCACCTTAAGTTCATAAAATTTTTGGAAATTTTTCCAAATTGAACGCATATGTCTTTGTAAAAGAAGTAGGCATAAAGCCCACAGTTTCCAAAAATGAAGACTTCAGTGCCACTATGAAATCTTGATTGTAAATTTTGGTATCAACTTCAAGTACTATCAAGAAAATCTCCCTAATTTGCTAAGTACGAACAATATAGCCATTAATTTATATCCAAAAATGTCTCCCACTACTTCACTATTAGCACCCAACTTATGTAATCAAAGCAAAATTTAGGGAGATTTCTTTGCTTCTTTGATATTCTTTGTCATATAGAACAAGTCATGGAAAAAATTGGAAAGGTTTAAATTTATTAATTTCCTATCATCATTTTTGATACATAACAACAACTCAAGAATGACCAAGCACCTCATTCTCATAAGTGACACATCTCAACTAGGTTCTTCATTATAGCAAGGAGGATTGGCAATGCCCAATCAAAGAACAACAACTACATTGAACTAGGTACAACAATCCAATATCATTCCTTTGTTTGTATTGACACTTATATGAATCATATTCTAACTTCAATTTTTTTCTATGATTTCAAATTGTGATGGGATGGACTCCCGATTCATTGCAATTATTGATTGTTATATTAGCAAGCTATAGCTTCCAACAACTTGCCATCACCACCTTGGAGTCTAACTAAATCCTATAACTCCATCAAATTAAGAACTTGAATATCAACACCTTTGTAAGTGCCTTCATTACCACAAGGCCTTAAAGATAATTTCTTAAATCTAGATGCACAATGTATTCAAGAACTCAATTATGATTTTCTTAACCCTTGAAAGGTCCTAGGGGTCTCTCTATACGACCTGCATTTTGCTTTATAACTCTTCAATTGTGGTGTAATATATGAGATATGATACACTTTCAATTACGTACTTTCATGATCATTAGTTTACTTTGTACTAAAAAGCATTTGAACAATATTTTCTTGATCAAATACCACCAAATGCATAATATACTATATGGCCGCAAAGGGCTTTCAGTCCCTTTTAGGGTTAACAATCAAGAGCAAGAATTAGTGATAGATCATTTAGTTGTGAAGGTCTTGAAGAAGACAATTTTGATGAGAGTCCCTACTCTGAGCAAGAAACCATAAGTTGGACTAGCTATTAACCCCTCATCACCCAAGGGGACGAAAAGTGTCCTCACATTGTCTGGCAGTCATATTCAAAGTGCTGTTACTTTTGCATCAGAAGTCCGAATTCAATAAAACTTGTTGGAAAAGTTGCGCATATCAGTCTAGTTTCATAGGTAAAGTTTTAAGATAAATCCAAGATTTACTCAGTTTTTGAGAGCCCTTCGAAGTTCACAGGTTCAATTTGAGTTCACCACATTGCATTCTAATGGCTGAAACTTCAGGGGCTTGTAACTTTTTCATAAAATGTTTTTTTTCAATAAAATTTGTTGTGTTTAGTTCCTCTTAAGGTCTAGTTATTGTGGTAAAATTCTCATGTCAAACCAAGTTGTTTTGAATGTTTGGGAGCAATTCGAAGTTCAAAATGCAGACATTTTTGCATTCCAATGAACTTCCGCGGCTTATAACTTCTTCATATATACTCCGTTTTCAATCATTTTTGTTGCAAACGTTTTACATACTAGTCTAGTTTGTGTGGTTAAAATTTCATATCAATACAAGAATTAATGAGTTACTAAGAAGCAATTTATTAGAGGGAGGTTCAGCCATAGATGTGATTTTTGCTACTTTTTTCACTGTTTTTTGATATTTCAAAACAATTTTGTAGACACAATGAGTCAATTGAATGATATTTTTTTTCACCAAAGTGTTTGTCTTTGGGTTTTGAATCACTTTCTAGTTAATTTCTTTTCATTTGAGTAGGTTAAGAAATCGAATTTCACCTTCAAATGTGTTTTTAAGAAAATTTCAGCATGTTTTTTCAAGACTAAAACATTCTAATCTTTCAATCTATATGGTCAAATGACCCCAAATTTGTTTCACACCATCTACAACATGCACACTACAAGATTGTATGGTTGAGATTTTCATACTTCACTGAAATTTAGACTTATAACACTTGAAAAGCAAGGATGCTTTTATACACGTTTGGACTTTGGGTGATGAGGGGTTAATAGCCATTAGAATTATTGCATCACCTTTAACAATTCACAAATTGAAATCAATGCAATCCTCATCTCCAACAAAGAGGAATGTGTTGGCAATAATCTAAAGACAAGTTGTGGCACCCTAGCTTTGGAACAACATGGAATGATGGGATTTTGCATCTCTGAAATGATAATGTAAGTTGGGAAACTACAATGAATGTATGTACTCTTATTTGGTAAATTTTTTGCATGTTCATGGTTCTAAAGCAAGGGTTAGTTGGCTTGTTGGAATGGGATTGGATGTTTAGTGCAAAGGGATAGAGAGCATATGCGTTGGGGTTGGTGGGTAATTGACTTTGGGTTGGGATATAAATGATCTAGGCCAGAGTTTGGGGGGCTAATGAGATGGAATTGGAAGGGGAATGACATGGAGGTGTAGTATAAATTGCATGGAAGTGTAGAGAAATTGGTATAGAGTGTAGGATGAATGGCATGAAGCACTTGTTGTGGTAGAATACCATACCTTTGGAGTAGGGTTGGTAGGAAATAATTATTTTTAAGAAAGCCGGAAATAAATTAAAAAAAGAGAGAAATTATCAAATTCAAAAAGAGTGCAATGAACAAGTTGTTGTAAACAAAGAAAATGCCTAGTATCAACCCAAAAGGACAAAATGAAGTCCAATTACCAGCTACCATCAAGAAAGTTTTTGATGACAAAGTAAGGAGACATTTCATTCACTTATAGTGAGAATTAAGGGTGGAAAGGATAGTACATAATGAAATCTATTGTCCATCATGAATCCTCATAGGGTATGGAATAGTTTAAAGATGAAAGTTTAACTATGAGTGGTTGAGCTCCTACTAATCCAAATTCACATATACCATATGGGTTGTTTTACCTCCTACCACCCTACTTTTAGAGAGAACTTCTCTTTTCAACTCCTTGCATATCAACTAACATGACTTTGAAACTAGATGCCAAAAGTATTGAATTCTTTTTAATATTATGTTGAGTTCTTAGAAATGAAATTATAAAGTGACAAACCTACTATGGGAACTTTAATCAATTATTTGGCATAAATGTGTTGACTCAAACCTAAAGGTACAATATGGTCAAGGACCATTGTGAACAAAGGTTGATTCTACAACACTCACGTTTGGGTAGATGATGGTGGGAGTGAGTTTCGTTAATTTGCTAAATTGGATTTTAGAGAAGAGGGGGACAGAAGCATTCATTGTGAAGTTTATGATGGAGGTGTCTACGATGTCAATTACATTGATAATTCAGGAGTCAACATGGCATTAGAAATTCATAACATGTGAGCCGAACTCTAAGAATTTAGTCATATCTTTGGCTTAAATATTGTGGTTTGTGAAATTCCAAACTTTTTTGATGTTATTCAAATTTTATTGGCCAATATGCATCTTGTAGTACATAGTTATTGAAACCAATTGATATGCAATAGTTGTGATTGTGGATGGCCCACTTTGGATCATTTTCCATGTTGGAGTTGAAGGTGTTTTTGGCAATCATTTTATACATGGGCATGTAGTGTCAACCTAATCTAAAATCTTATTGATACAAGAAGGATTCTATTTTTCTTTGTCCAATTATTTCTTTTCTCATGTGAAAAAATTGATATCATTTTTTCACTAAATGTTTGCATGTCATTGATGTAACTAATTATGAGAGGGATAAAACTATACTTAGGTATGATATAATGGGGCTAGTTGGTAATTGATAAATACAATTCAAAATAATTGTAATAAATCATGGAATGTAGGTAAATTTGTTATTATTGACACTATGATGATTTGCTATAAAGAAACATACTGTCATGTACAATAGTATATGCTTCAAAAGCCTCACAAGTGGGAATTGAAAGCTTGGTGCTTTGTCAATTCTAAATCCAAATATGTATTGAATTTCAAGGCTTATTGTTGAAAGGACCTTGTAGTTCAAAAAGAGGCACATACACAATATAGTGGTGTTTGTGGTGAGGCATGACTAGTCCAGTGCAATATTGCAATTGGTGATACCATTCAAGTACAAGGGATATGTCATTGTTATGGACAATTTTTTCTTAGCATAGCATTATTCATGGATTTGTTGGGGGAATGGACATATGCAACTAGAACAATCTCATCGAATCATATATAGAACTCCTCGAGGCATTGAAAAATATCAAAGTGTTCTCAAGAAATACTCAAGGCACATCGGAGTGGCGCATACATGATTCAAAGAAAATTTGTTCCATTGTATGATGGATAACAAAGCTATCCTTATCATTTTTGCGCACACAACACCAATCTAGTTTCCTTGTAAATTTCTAGTGGTATTAGTTCCATCTTGGAGTGACATGATTTGTGACTAAATCCAAGCATCCCTAGTGTACTTTGAGTATATGACATAAATGGGGGGATAGATGTGACAAACTTGTTACAAGATTCTTACACATGCCAAACTAGGTCATATAAGTGGTGGCATAGGTTTATTTTTTCTTAGTAGATACAAACATTGTTAACATATACATCATCTACATGGATAAATGCAAGATGCTAAACCTTTCCTATCCCCTAATGATACACTTGCAATTCTAAAGTCAATTCTATGAAGCACAAATATGAAATTAGTTGAAAAAAAGGCACATAGAATTTACTAAACTACATTGTTGCAAACATGTTTGTTACCCTACATTTACTAATGTTTTTTAAGTCTTTGAGTGGTTTGCAACAATGACTTAGGGAGTTTGATAAGACCCAAGACTTATTGATTGGTGTGTGACAATAAGTTATTGTGTTGGAAGAAGGGATGCTTTCAAATTTACCACAAAATATTTGTTGAGTAAGTGCTTATAATGTGAGTCTATTTTTTCTCTTGATGTTCACCAATTTTAAGTAAATAATTTTTTGTAAAAAGAATTTGTTATTTTCTTGTAGGGGAAGCAATTCTTTTTACAAATTACTCTCATTTTTTCTCACACTTGTCTTTATGTAGGATAAAAAAATATAAAATTCCAGTAATGGCATGAGAGCAAACTCCTAATTCTAACCACAAAAGGTTGTTTTACCTTAAGGCAGACCAACCTATTACCACCCTGATTCGCAATCTGAGTATATTAGGACCAACTCTAAGAGGGGCACATATTTTTCAAAGGTGTGAGCATGTTTCACGAATCAAACCCAAGTGGAATTATAATTTTTCGATAAAAATTGTAATTTCTATGAATTTCTAAAGTGGTCTGCCCTAAATTACAGAACCGCCACTAGACTAGAGTCATAAATGTCCTATCCTAAACCTATAACTGCCATTACATGTACATATTAGCACTGGAGTATCCACCAATTAAAGGCTCACACGTTACCGAAGTTGGAATTAATGCACTAAAATTGTCAGAATAGTGAATGGATTTGATTGAGTTTTATGGTGGAGATGGGGCTAAAAGTAGGATGGCGGTTATAGGAAAGTGGCGGAAATAGGCTGGTGTACCTTAGTTACAGCATCCTTGCTTCAAGCTATTCCATAGCATGGCCCAGTCCATGTGACATGCAATTGGATTTTAGGACGAGAATGTCCAATGCAAGTGTTGAAGACCGTGATTGAAGTTCCCAATGAACAGGAACAACACCATGAACCAGAGGGGAACAAATTGGGAACATTTTGTGTGGGTGCCTAATGTATTAGTCTCTCTTTTGATCCAATTAGTCTTCTAAAATCAATAAGAATTGGAGGGTTTGGATTTTTTTTATAATAATTTTTTGTACTTGTCAAGTATGATGCACTCTTGGAATTCAAGGTTTGGATTAATTTTTTATGCTGATATGTGTTGGAAAACATTGTTGCAAAAAGATCATTAGTGTAGATTGAAATAGTATTGTTGAACCAATATCCTCAACCCCCCCCAAATTTTTATAGTGACATGAATTTTCAAGGTGACATTAATTTCTCTTCCCTTACTATTAAGATTAAAAAAAATTTAGCTTAAGTACATCATGTTTTATATATCTTGGTGTAGCTTTCTCTTTGTACCAAATGTTTCAATGTATCTAGAACTCTACCATTTATCAATTTATACTAACCCATTGAGTTTTAAAGAAATGAGAAATAATAATTTTCATTCGAACTACCAGTAATAGGTGAAGGTTAACAAAATTGGTGAGTATTACTTTGGTTTCTAGTACTTAGAGCATCCGCAATGTTGTCTTAGTAAATAATCCTTGTATTGTCAAATTGTGGGACATTCCATGAGGATTGCATAATGATGGGGATTTTTAGACCTAAGGTAGGAGGCTCTTGAAATGTGCACCTAAGGGAAAAGACACCTCTCCTGGGGAATCCATGGAGCCAACCATTTGGGAAATTTTATGGTATAGGAAGAAGTAGGAAAGCAATCAATAGCTAATTTTTCCAAATTTTTTTGAATGAAACTGAATTAACTACAAAATTTTAAAGTGAGTATGCAGTAGGGCGCTAGTCCTATTCATAGCATGCCTTTGAATTGAACAAATGCATCCCAAAAGTAATTACAACAGTGCTTCTCATGGTTTATGGAAGTCTTTAAATTAAATTTTAGGCACTTCATTAACTACATGGTTTTTTAAGCTAAATGAACAAATGATTGGGCTACTTCAAGCTTTGCTCATGAGAGGAGAAAATGTGAAGATCTCAATGTCCAAAAAATAAACTTGGGTGTTGCCCTTTCTTGGCTGCGGAAAGGGTGGTCCATATCTAGAACCCTTTGGCACGGTTTATGCTTGCCTATATGGTCCATTGAAAATGACCCTCGAAAATTCAAGCTGCCTACCTTAATCGATCCAAGGCAAAGCCAACAATCTAAATGTCAAATGGACTTTCCACATTATAAAAAGAAAGAAAGGACAAAATTTTACATTAAAAAAGATTTTTCATGCAAACAAGGGAAGGTTGCACTGATGACACACTTACCTATACTTGAAAAGGTATGACAATAATGATTATTCTTACACTGAGCCAATTCACGGGCCCTTCACATTTTGCAAATTTGATGATCCCGAATGGTTGTATACCAAGGTTGTGGAAGTGGAGAGCCCTTTGATGGTTGCATTGGAGTTGGGTTTTAACTAGAAATGACAAAGCAATCTCTATAGTTCTGATATTGGGCCTCTTCATGAAAGCATTGCAAGTGCTCTTACATGAAAAAGTAAAACTTATTAGGATGATTACCTATTTCCGATCACTTAAGCAATTCAGCCTATCTTTGGCATGAAAAAAGTTCAGGAAAAAATTTCCCTATGTAGAGAAATAGATTTGAGAAGGATTTCATAATTTCCTAAAGTTTTCCCCTTAAGAGAAAAATTATCACAAACTTTTTTAATGAAGATTCTATTTGTCCCATTCTCGGTATGTAGGCAAACCTATTTCCAACCATAGGATGGTTTCAAAATCAATGTAAGGCTTCCAATGTACACGCTGTGATCATGTAAATTTTCAATGTACACCTCCTGGACACTTTTGTTGTCCCCAGGGTCCTCTGGTGCATGAGCTGTCATCTATAATTCACCTGATTGGAAATGGAGCAGCCTGAACTGCAAGAATGGGAGGCTGAAGGAAAATGGGTCATCTTCCTTTAGTTTCCAATTTTTTTTCCTTCAGATATAGGTTCCACAAGATGATTGTAATCATGGTGACATGGCACTCAAAACTAAGTTATTAAGGTAACTTACCCGAATTACCTGCCAGAGGTGTGACTTGCTTCTGTCCTTCAGTTTGCTGCTGTGCTTTGGACGACACTGGATACTGTTTTCTGGTTCCGTTAATTGGCCATTTAGTATCAACACTTTGCATTGGGCATGTCAGTTAAGGTAAGTTATGACTTACGAGTTTGCTTTTCTGGGATCAGGTCCTAAATCTGGCCAGGCTTTTTGATGAAGTCTCAAGTACCTAGATGCAATTGTGCAAGACCAAAAAAACAACAATTGTGTTTCTCCCCATCTGTACATGAACTAATTCGTAACTTACATGCACAAAAATTGTGATGCATTAAATGACCATGCATATTTCATCACTGAAGAATAGACAAATGCAGCTCTTTTGGTATACTTGGGTGAACTTCATTTGTTTCTCAAAGCTCCCACAATAAACTCTCATAGCCATCCAGTTGGCTTGAAGATTTTTAGGTGTTAAGATCATATTTCTGAAAAAAACTTATGATAATGGTCATTCAAAGTAAGTTTAAGGGAGACGACCCATTTCCAAACACTTAACCCCTAAAGGACTAAATGGTATTTTTTGGCAACATAGCGATTTCGGGCAGCTCACTATGGATGGAATTTTGATTTTTTTTCTTTGAAATTTTCACACAACATTTTACCGAGGAGTAGCTTTAAGACCCAACAATTTTCATAACTTTTGAATACATGGTTAAAAAGTTATTGTATAATATGTTGTTTTCATTGCTCGGTGGGCAGCTTGGGCAGCAAAAAAAACTTCTTGAAAAATCACTTTTTTTTAAAATAAAAATTTGAAATTGGTTTTCTACATTTATATATACATGAAAAGCTTTGAATCATTCCATTTTGATTTGTGAGACAAAAGTTATGAAGAGTTTTAGTTGTGGGTAGTTTGTGGGTAGTAATGGAATCTCTACTCTCAAATAAACTTTGAAGACCTTTATTTCACTCAATTTCTAATATTTTGGAAAAAAAATAAAAACTTGAGGTGCAGATTGTTTATTATAACATTACAACCATTGGGATTGGCATTTTTCAATTCCATAAATAAATTATTAACACTTTAGTATTTTGAATCATTCTCTACTTCTTTCAACTTACTATTTTTTTCCTATATGTTGTACAATTCAAAATGATTCAAAAATTTTCAAGCATGTAGCCAACATGACTTGAAGAATGAATCCAAAGAGTTACAACCATTTTGGACATTTTTTCATAATGATTTGACCTTGTGGAGTGCATCTGCCCGGATTTTTGCAGGGCCAAAAAATGGCTTTTTGTCACTTCAAATGCTAATATCTTGCAATCCAAACGGTGAAAATTTCTGAAATTTTTTCCACATCTTCCCAAACTAGATTACTACAAGATCCTACGGTTACATTTGTCCAAAAATTTATTTTTTCTAAAATTTGGTACTTGTATTGGAGATGACAATTTTGGAGTGTTTTTAGTGAAAACATAGTCAAAAACCTTTAGGGGTTAAGCGATTACATATGTATGGAGCATGGGTTTCTCGAGTGTGGAAATTTTCTCGTGCATAGAAATAGAGTTTGGAAGATTTCCATAATTTTTCAAAATTTTATTCCTCAAAACATAATTATTGTAAATTTTTTTTAGCATAAGATTCTATTTGACCTATATTGGTCACATAGGTCTTCCTATTTCCAAACAAGGGTTGATTGCAATATTGAGAGTCTTGTAGCCAATCATAATGCATCACAATTAAATGGGGAACTGTGCCATAATGAATAGTGCGCCATTACTATGTAAACAAAAAGAAAACAATCTACATGGTAGAAATGAAGGGTGATTGGAAATGGATCACCTCCCTTACATTTAGGAAAGAAGAAATGTAGTAGATGATATTGTTTGCATCATCATAAGCATATTATCATATGTTGGAGTAATCTTGGGGAGAAATATATAATTGAGCAAAAATCACTTCGGTGATACAAGCCAAATGTGTTGAAATCAAATTCCAATATGTATATACATGTAAAATTGTTTAAAACCTAATTATAAAACACTCCCAAAATTGTCAACAATGATACCATCTAAAAATAGGTATACAAATCAAAATTTATCTACTTTTTAGAATTTATAATTGTAGTATAAAGGGTTCACCTAGGAAAATTGGGGTCTAGTAGTAATGTATGTGTGAGATATGACCAAGCAAAGAAGAAGACAATATCTTTTTCAAAGGTACTTAAGTTTTTGGTAATGTGGCTTTGTCAAGCTTTCAAGCCCCATAACTCAAATTACTACAAAAATGATACGAAGATTGAAGATTTGAGTACAACGTCAAGTTATGAAGAAGTATGCAAATTTTCAAAGCAAAATAATGCTCTACTCCACTTGCTTGGATTGGAGGTCAAAACAGAACCAAAAAAACATAATTTTTTAACCACTTGTTGGATCTTTGGAAAAATGAGATTCCCTAGAAAGTTATTTGATTTTCAAATTTCAAAAACAAAATGAGAGGATCAAACCAAAATGTAATACTTCACTTTGAATGACCCAAACATCCAAAAATTGTTTGGAATTTAAAAGAGTTTCAAGGGTTACCCCCCCCAAAATATGGAGGCCTAAAAATAGCCAATGGATGACTTTCCATCAATAGAAATGAAAGAATGCACCTATTGGTCTAAAAATCAGATAATTTTTTAGTGTCTACTTTGGTCATAGGCTAGCGTCTTTCTAGGGTTATAACAATATTAACTCCTAAATGCATTTGGAAGTAGATAGTGTCTTCTAGATGATTCCTAATGTTAATTTTTGGATGAAGGACGAATATTTTTCATCCAAATCTTTTAGAGATTTCTTTAATATGTTTCTAGTAGATGGTACTCAAGATTATATTATAGAGGTATTATTGACCACTCTGCATAAGAAGATGCTAAAAAATGCATGATAAAAGATGATCTTTAGTGCATTTTGACACATGTACATACTTGCTCTTGATCTAAATTTTAAACATTAAAATGCTTTAACAAAATTCAGTATCATTACTGAATTGTAGCTTTCTAAGTCGAATTCCAATTTGAAATTTTGTAACATACCTAAATTGATTATTCTATTACAATTTGCACCTTAGAGCCCACAACCATGGTGTATTAACTTTCTAATTATAGAATGATGTAGAATTTTGTTTTACACTGACATTCTAAACTAGAATATGTAACAATGAAAAAAAACTCAAATGTTTTCAAAGTTATGTATTTGATATGAATTTTTTTCACTTATTCTTCATAAACTCATAATGATTTCAATTTTTCATCAGATTTTTTTGGAAAATATTAGGACTTGTAGAAGACATGTAATTTCAACTTTGAGAAAATAAAATAAAAATTTCACTCACATTTAGGAAAAATATATTGCTAAGAATATTGCAATTGTGTACACAAGTCTTTGACCAAAGGGTTAGGGGTTAAAGTGAGAGATTAGAAACCACAACAATTGACAATAGACAAACCCATTTTCATTCAAAAATTATACTTATCTATCCAACCAAGTGTATGAATAGATTTGTTATTGGCAAAAAGAGATAGGTAGAGGTGGGATGAACTCCCTAAGAACTTCTTCAATGCACCAACCCTCCCATAGCCTCTTTTTTCTTCTAATGTTTATGTTAATTGGCTTCTAAAAGTTGAATTATCTAACCATTGATGAAAGGTCAAGTATAGACGGTTTTGTTGAGGATTCTCACTCTACTAGCTCACTAGACTGTTATCCTAAGTTGCATTTTATAACATATATTGAAAATTTGAGCTACCTTTCAGGGTTTGCCCTTGAAACATTAGGTTGTCAAAAATAACCTTTTAAATGAATTGTAGTACTTGTGGAGAATGGAAAATTTCAATTTTTTCTTCCAATGTTTTGGATGGGTTTACATGAATATATATCCAAAGAATTGTATTAGAAATTCCTTTATAGTTGTATTGTTGACTTTTCTACATAAGAAAATGCTTCATGTTGTTTTCCTTGAAGTGTATTTAGACAACTTCTAGCTTCTTGTTCTTAATCCTTTAGGGACCAAGGAGTAGTCTAGATTTCGAAAATTGTGAAGATATATTACTAAATGCAATTTAGAATAATAATTTAATGATAGTCTTTAAACAAAGTTTGTAAAATGTGTATTATAGATAATGTCCACATGGTTTGATTTATTGCTACATGAAGCAAAAGTTTTCAATAAAATTTGATACCAATAATTGAATTTCCTTCCAATTTTTAAAAATGTGGAAATATGTGTTATTTAAATAATTTTTACAAGATTTTTTTTTTCTAAGTTGAAAACTACGAATTTTTCATTATGGTATTTTTTTAAGTTTTTTATTTTACATACTCTACTTCTTTTTTTGTAGATTAGTTTTTGAACTAGAAAAGTAATCTCTATGAAAAGCTTTAGAACCCCTTTGAACTCCTTTGAACCTATAGAATATTTGTAAAGGAAAGTTTTGAAAATTTGTATGCTACATATGTAAGACATTTGAAAAAAGGACGAAATTCTTAAACAAGGAAATGGATGAAAAAATCTAGACTTTGAGTGCTTGGGATATGTTTGCATTAAAATTTGAATGTCAAGTCCTTAAGGGGGGTATACCCAGTAAAGATGCACAAGACTAATAGTATCTGATACTGACTTATAAGGAACTGTAGAAACAAAAAATGCACCCATTCATCCACAAATCTTATAATTTTTGGTCAATCTAATGATAGGGTCATGCCTATCCGAGGCTAATTTTCAATGTTATCCATAAAAAAATGTTTATTTAATTTGAACTCAAAATATTGAAGTGAAGTTTATCCAATATAATTTGAAAATTTGTATTAAAAAAGAGCCACAAAATGGGAAATTACCGAATAATGAATTTTCAAAATCATGGACTCGTCCATTCAAGCTTAACATGTCCGCCTTAACATGTCCGCCTGCACTGATGTTTGTTGGTGGAGACCATCCTAAAAGTGTGACCAGATAAATGAGGCATCACACGAAAGGTTCATACACAGAACCCCACGCTTGTGAGGTTTTCATAAGTTCATAAGTAATTGAAATTAACAAGCAATTTCGGAATTTTTGAAAAGCACCATATGTAATGTAAGAACCACCCAAAGATTGCGACGGTTTGACAAATTCAGGATCCGCACATCCACAATAATAAAAAGAAATGAGCATTTCTCAATTCAAAGAGCTTCCCCGTTTTCACAATTTAGCATACATACGAAGCATCTTACAGTGCTTACCAACGTCAAGTGTGTGACAAATACTGCCGCCTGTTGAACGTGAAGCCCCCAAAGATTAGTGGCAAACAACATGAAACAACACCCTATACTCAATAAATCTCCAGTTTCATAACTGCAATATTGAACACTCCCCAACTAAACACACTCAAAATCACAATGTCTGATTTCCTGGAGCCAAAACGAGAAAAAAACTCCAACAAGATCCTAACGGAAACGCTGCACAAGGAAAAAAACTAGCCTCTTTACTATTATTCTATACACATACAGGGTCCTCGTCCCAAGGATTTTGGTAACTCAAATGGAAGAGGAAACAGAGGCATTGCCATTAATCCTCATTCCACCTTGTCGTACACTCCCGCTTTAACGTAGGCAAGGTTCAGATCAGCTCCGTAAGCAACGGACATGACACGTACTCGGTTCTCATTCTCCACAAAGGTAATGTAGAAAGCAAAATCCTTGTGCACAGCAGCTTTCTTTGGTGCAAAGATGGTTACATTGTTGGGCATGTACACCAGGGTGTAGTTGGTCGCTTCTTCATCACTCAAGCCTCCTTTGAAGCCTTGCCACTCCGCCTCCCGCTGCTTCCACTCTAGATTTGGCGATATACTCTCCTCATGACCTCGGTAAGTTCCTTTGGGCTCCTCCCTGCTGTCCACCAGTGGATTCCTGCAGCACCAAAAATCAGTCACACGTAGAACCCTAAACCCTAATCTTAGTAAATGGTAGACGACACTAAACCATTAGAGACCTGATTCCGTCCCCAATACCGACCCCTGTTACGAGCAGCAACTCATCTAGTCATGCAATAGGTTGCACTTGGTTGGACTTATTCGTGAATGGTGTAAGCATCTCTTGACTACATGTCTACGTCCACTAACCTATTTTTTGCTGGAAATGGAAATGAAAATGGGGTCAACAACTTCCCACTTTCACAAAGAAATTCATACTCGGTGATGGAAACCATTTGATCCCAAGAAAGTTTAGTTCTTGTACCCAAAGTGATCACTCCACAGCTCTCTCCTAATGAAATTGGGTTTCTTCAATACAGACGAACAGTACTACTTTGCGTACATGCAGTCAATAACGAATCACATTTCTCAAGCTAGAGAAAGAAGCAACGTGTGGATCCATGCTATGTGGATGAGAGATTAAATTTTCACACCTGGTATGTTTCCAGAGTGTCCCCGACCACGAAGAGTCCATTTTCTCTTCGTGGTCCTTCACCTCCTCCAGAAGAAGAGCCACCCCAAGCTGCCCTTCGTTGTCATAGCCCACAGGCACGGAGATTCTTTGTTTGGGGTCTGCCAACAACAGGTTACTCACCAGTCAGCTTAAGAAGCAATACTAGGTCAATGCTTACTGTTTGGGTAAAGCCTCTGCAGATTGAAAATCAACTGAATTCGAAAGAGATTAGGATTGTGTTACTTACTAATATAAAACATGGGCTCGCTGAAAATGACCGACCTTGGGTCATTCGGCTTGAGATACCTCGCAATCCACCCAAGGTTTCCATTGGGGACCAAAAGAATGCGGTGATCTTTAGAGTTTGGGTGGAGGATTCCATCCGGTAAGGAGTGCTCCTCCAGTGTCATGTTCCATGGCCCATACTCCCAGTTGACGTCTTTGCCGAATCCTTTCGCATCATACCACTGGTTTCTGCACACAAGCCCTAAATAGTGTCAATTGAAACATAAACATTTGGATTAAAAACATACCGTACAAACCTCACACAGTGGAACACGTACCGATGGTACAGCTTTGTCCGTTCAGGGTCCACAATTTGCAGAGACCGAACGGACTTATACTCCTTGACGACTTCTTTCCCTTTGAATGGCTGATAGTGGATCCAAAAGCCATGCCAGTGCTTCCAATGCGTGTCCGCTTGCCAGTACCAGATGTCGCGGGGGGTGACTTGCACCACGGTTTCATACCCGAGTCCCTTGCTGTCGGGCATGGTCCATTTCTCAGTCCCCACCTCCATTTCAGCTCCCTGCTTCATTCATAACCCATGAGCACGGTGAAACACAAGCACAGTGACATAAAGAAGCCCCGGGATTGGGCTAAAGCTGCCTTTGCTCTTAAAGCGGCTTTTAACATACGGGTACATCATCAAGTTTTCGATGTACCAAAAGCGAACATTTCAGGGACGCTTTTAGCACCCCATTCCAACTTAAAAAATTCACAGCTAATTCAATAATTCAATAAGAGTCCCAAAATATGAATCAAAGTGGATTACATGCGGCTTCTTCTTATCTTTCAGGGAAAATTGACCGAAAAATGTTCTGAAGTGTGCAACCCTTTCGAAGACCCGGACTAGCGCTCAGAGGGACGCTTTATGAAAACCCACCTTAAAACACTTTCAATGTCATCTGCCTTTGGTTACAAAAGAATACCTGCGTACTTGCCATCCGTATACAGCTCTTTGCAAGCTTACGTCTAAAAGTGAGGGTGGTGAATCCTGAACAAAGGAGACGAAAATTCACGAATACAAAGTTAGCTGATCTAAACAGATCCGCAATTTTCTCCTGAGAATGTTGGAATGAGGGATTTAAAAAAGTATGAGCCTAACAAATGAAAGGAGAATAAGTTATGTGAGCCAGGAGTGGCGATCACCCCCCAAAGAAGCGAGAATTCATGGTTTGAAAATGACGAATTCGATGCTCACATTGTGAGTAATATTACTCAGACAGTGTCCAATTTTAAATCACCAGGTAGGTGAGTCTCTTGCACTTATCCGATAATTTCCGTACTTTGTTAATCTGATTTGACAACCTAGATTGGCTAGTAAACTTCCGGTCGACAAAATGAGTGCACTAATGTACCTGCGAAAGACGACGCTATACCAGCGCTGAAGCTGTGATCAATTCGAACACAGCTGATCGATGCAACTTTTTGGATGCTACATGCGGGTGTGGGTGCAATCGCCCTATTGAAGTACGTCGCTTCCACTAATCTTGAGGCCATGAATCGAGTCAGCGCATTCTACGACCACGGCGCCCAAACAAAACAAGCACATTCAGATCGGTCAAACCAATAGAACACGGCATCAACATGAAACTATCAAAATTCAATCCCAAGGGGGCCTTCCTGGCCATGTCCATATGAATTGGTCGTACCCATCAGCGCCATAGCCACGACCCTAGCAACAACAATGAAGCTAGAACGATCGAATCTAGTCCAAATAATTCGACAGCAACAGCGTCATTCAAATGCACCCAATTTTCTGGCAGGGCGTAACTACCAAGACAAGCGGCAAACTATGAAACCCCTCCCCCCCCCCACACACTCAATTCGTCAGCCTAGCTCCAAAATTGAGATGCGCATGCCAACCTGGAAGTGAAATTAGACGCAGCGAAGGGCGTTTGCACCAGAAAGGAGTCACGAGATGAATGCTATACGTTCAGAAGCAGCCAGCTATGGCGATGGCGATGGCGTGAAGCAAAGCCCAAGACGAAGGCAAGCCATTTGTCTGGAGTCGAGGAATCGTGGCATTTAGTCAGCAAGTTTGTGATCGACGATGCCAGATGCTCCTCACTGGGTCTCCATCGATCTTCTTCAATCTCGACGATGAAATTCGAACGAGTTCCGCCTCTGTCGCTTCCAAGACGTGAATTGTAGTAAGTTACGCCATCTGCTTTAGAATGACTGCTTTAAAATGATCGCGTGACTTTGGTGTGTTCTTCAAGAAAGAAATAGTGGAAAACTACACTGATTTTTTGTCCTATTAGCGAGTGTGTGTGGATTATCTTCAACTAAAAAATTAGTGACACAACAAATTTTTAATTTTTTTTGTGAAAATTTAGACAATTTCTTTCAACTTACCCTAATTAAACAATATTGAAATGAGTGTGATTTGATAAAGAAGTATCAAACATGGCAATAGGACAAATTAGTGTAATAATACACTTTTGGAACATTTGCTACAATACCCCTAATGCATAAGAAACACGATGTTTTTTTGGTTTATCTTGATGATTCTAGGAGTTTATTTAGACAACTCTACATCAATACGAGGGATTGCTGGATATCACTTGATGGCTTCAACAACAACCATATGTTTTCAATAGAATCTGTAAGAAAAATAGCTAAAACACTTAGCTTATTCTAGATAAGCCAAATACAATTAAAGATACTAGTTAAATAACACATATAACTACAAAACTTTTACATAAAGTTTGATTGTACACAATTCATGAAGTTTGGAAGCTCCTATTTCTTGATCCTTAAGAATTTTAAAAATAAAATCCTTTCATTCTGGAGAATATATTTTCTACTTGAAGTTTGTTGTGCTAGTTGAAAGATTGCATTCCATTTACATATATATATATTTCAGAATTTTTGAAGATATAGTTGTGGATTTCTTTGGGTTCAAAGGCCATTGCTCCTTTTGCATAACTTATTTTGACAATTGTTGTCAATTGTGATTGTTATAATTTTGAGATTTCATCACTGGATCTTGGTGAAACATTGTGAAGTGGTGCATAATGAAATATTCTTTAAGATCTTGTAATTATTTTGTCAAAATGTGTGACAACAAACACATTTTCAATGCATTTATTTGCAAGGATTATTCTTTGGCCACAAATGACCTACTAACCTCCAATCACTTATTGACTTTTAAACCTTAAACTTCATGAATTGTACCCAATCAAATTTTTAAACTTTGAAGTACAAACTTTAAATTTGAGAGGGATAAAATAACCCGAGTTTAAGGGGTCAGAATAATTCCAATATACCTTCCTCCAATCTCAATTCTTTATGAAAGAGGAAGTTATGTTTCCCTCTTTAGACCAAGATATCAACTTGAAACTGAGCAACTCCACTGGACGCTGCAACTCTTCATCTTCAACCAAACTCAAGTCATGGAAGATCAAAGGCCTCACATATCTTCCTTATGTCACGCTTCAAGCCATTGCCTTTGCCTGATTGGAATCCATGAACCCTAATCTACAAGGCAAAGTAATGAACCCTAATCGACCAGATGCAGCAGTTTCGCATCTCTTGGCAGGATCTTACCTGCACATTTCTCAGATGCCAGCACACTTCTCCATGGTAGGAATTTGGATCCCATTCAAATTGACGGAATAAATTAGGTCAGGGGGTGCTCCTGCAGGGTGCATGAGGGGTATGCTGCAACATGGCTGGATTTTTCAAGGAAATCCTTGCTAGTAATGGAGCGTTCAAGTTTTACATCAATGGCCAGTGGAAGGAGTCTGACTCAGGAGTGTACGTGGACATCATCAATCCCTTCACATTACTGAAGCAATACAAGATTCAAGGTACCGTGGGGCTTATTTTCTTATAATCTCGGTTGTCTTGGTCTTTGAATTCGAAGTTTATGTCACTATGGTTTCGAATCAACAGTATACAACATGCACACCAATCGCATGAGTCAAAACATGGACATGAATGTGCAGCGTGTACTCCTGAAGAAGTGAACAAGTGCGTGGACCAAGCTAAGGCAGCGCAGAAACAGTGGGCTCAAGTTCCGCTGTGGAAACGAGCCGAAGCACTTCATAGGTTTGCCAAGATTTTAAGGGACCAGAAAGATCCAATTGCTCGATGCCTCACAAACGAAGTGGGAAAATGCTTCAAGGATGCTGTAGTGGAGGTGATCAATCTCAACCCTAGTTCGAGACCCTTTGTTGTTGATCGGTCCAGTGATAATGACGCCAGCAGCTTTTGTAATTCACACTGCTCCCGAAGACATTTGAATGGCGAATGGCGAATTTGTGTGTTCAGGTGGTGCGTTCCGCTGATCTTGTATCTTATGCAGCAGAGGAAGGAATTAGGATTCTATCTCAAGGTAGATTCTGTGTGTCAGATTGCTTTCCAGGGAACGGGAGGAATAAGTTATGCCTTGCTTCCAAGGTAATTGCGACTCTTGATGTCACGAAATGCCGAGTAGCAACTGATTTTACAGCTTGCAAAACTGAGATTCCATGCCTCGACTATGTTTCTTGATTTAACGCTCTGCTATTGGGTAAATACTACAGATTCCTCTGGGTGTCATCCTCGCAGTTCCTCCGTTTAATTATCCCGCAAACCTGGCTGTATCCAAGATTTCTCCAGCCCTGGTCGCAGGAAACTCGGTCGTGCTGAAGCCTCCCACTCAGGTTTACCACTGGAACTCAGACAATTAACTAGGCTTGAAGTGCCAATGATTACAAGAAATTTGGGTTTTATAGTTCGTCTATCCATTATTGAGTCTTTAAGCACAAGTTTATGGGCGTCAGTGCCATTGGTTCAGAACTGAGAGTTTACAAGTCTGTATTTATCTTTTCAGTTTGAGATGAGAGACATGACATGAATCAGCCCGCTATCGATGAGAATTGTGGAAACCATGTCATCTTAGATTTTGGTTTTCCTGGTGGATACAAGCGTTGGAGACCTGCTATTACGATTCCCTCACGTATTAAAGATCTTCAACGTAGTACATGATTGGGCTCATCGAAGCTCAAGTTAGAAGCCTTTCGTTTCGAATCCTTATTTTTCGGTTAGCCAGTCTGGGATTTACAGCACTTGACGGGTCCATTGATAATCCAGGGAGCAGTCTCTTGTTTGCACATGATGCACTGTCTACACGAGGCTGGTTTTCCGAAAGGCCTCCTTTGTGCTGTAACGGGAAGAGGATCAGAGATAGGAGACTTGCTCACCACACACCCCAAAATTAATTGCATAAGGTGAGCTGCGGTACTCCTTACGAAAATCCCAAAATATAGTGTAAAAGCTTCAAGTGGGGATTTTATTTGAAGGGACCTGGCCAGAGATGACTTCTGATGACCTTTTGTTATGAATATAGTTTTACAGGAGGTGACACTGGCATTGCCATCTCCAAGAAGGCTGGCATGATTCCGCTTCAAATGGAGCTTGGAGGCAAAGATGTTTGTCTCGTGCTTGAGGATGCAGACTTGGAGCTTGCTGCCACTCACATAATCAAGGGTGGCTTCTCCTATAGGTATCCTAAAATCATGGAAACCGTCATTGATGAACTTGAAAAGACTGCTGTCTTTGAATTGGAGGTGGTTCATTGACTTGAAAAGAACCTGCTGATGCTGTATTACAGTTGAAATGTTCCAGTGGACAAAGATGCACTGCCGTGAAGGTGGTCTGCGTGATGGAGAAGGTGGCAGACGAATTGGTGAAGAAAGTTATTGACAAAATGGGCAAGTTGACAGTTGGTTTTCCGGATGCCGACTGTGATATCACGCCCGTCATCAGCACAGTATCAGCTGAGTTCATTGAAGGTCTTGCTATGGATGCGAAGGAGAAGGGGGCTAGGCTCCATCAGGTGAGGTTCGTACACCATGCGAGAATTGCAAACAGTTTGTTGAGCATGGTCAATAAATTTCTCAACTGGGGCTGCTGTCCCACGAACTTTGATCAGAAGTATTTACGATGCAGGAATGGAGAAGGGAGGGTAACTTGATTTGGCCGCTTCTTATTGACAATGTCACAACTGATATGAGAATTGCTTGGGAAGAGCCCTTTGGACCCGTCATCCCTGTCATACGCATCAAGACTCCAGAAGAAGGCATCGCCCATTGCAATGCAAGCAAATTGGCACTTCAGGTACTAACCTCCTTTCAATTGTTTATCACTATAAGTTAGAAGATCAGCACATCTGGAACATCCCCTTGCTGCTTTCTTGTTTTAAGTCCTCTGGCAACAGCAATCAATTGGGTTTTTTTGGACCTTGCCTTTTGTGAGCGACATTGCATCGCAGTCCAAAATGACCTCGAATCATTTACAATCCCGTTCATACAGCAGAGTAATAGTTTGTCATGATATCTGTTTTTAGGATTTTATTCATTGATCGAGAGAGCATAGGATTATTTTAAGATAAAATTTGGCGCTAACCTGGTTGGGCTCAACTGCGTATAACTCACCTGGGCACATGGAGTTCAGGGTTGCATCTTCACCAAGAGCATTGACAAGGCTATCCTGATGAGTGATGAAATGGAGTCCGGAACCATCCAAATAAACGCTGCACCTGCACGAGGACCAGATCATTTTCCTTTCCAGGTTTGAACTCTATCAAAAGCCATCTCATCATGCGTTGAGAAATGCCTGCAGTTGCTGATAATTTTTTTGCGTGTTTTCATCATGAACACAGGGTCTGCGTGATAGTGGCATTGGCTCTCAAGGAATCACTAACACTATCAACATGATGACCAAGACCAAAAGTACTGTCATCAACTTGCCTCAAGAATCCTATAGCATGGGCTAGACCCTCCCCTCTCTTTTTGCATTGCACCATATCTCAAAAAAACCACAACATCTAGTCAAACTATATTATGAAAAAACAAAGTTTTGGCAATAATACATTTACCACACAACTGTGCTAATGGATCTTGCCTGCCACTAATAACCTGTTTTGTACGGTATCACTGAACACGCTAGAAACATGTGAGAATTGGTACAGTTTCGAAATCTACACATCTGAGTACCAAGGCAAAGACGGAAATCATGAAATGTTCTTTTCTCCATTTCATGGTGATGAGCAAAGAACCTGCTACCAGTGAAGAGTGAAGACCTGCCTAAATAATGTGGTAAAGTCTAAGCATCAGATTTGCCACTAACTGCAATTATGCAAAAACTAATGGGAATTTCGAGAAAAGATGAATATGTGCTCCTTTATAGAATGGAAGAGTGACTGGTTGAATTGGAAGCAGTGAACTTTCGCCCCAAAATGGAGTGATATTCTCTTCCAAAGTTCATTTGAATAGATAAAATGATAGATTGCCAATCCTAAAAGTCATGCGAGATCGAGTAAGCTTCCCTCCACCTCTGATATAGGCATCCTCAGCCTCCTGCATTGCTCAAAGAAATTTTCATTTTCATTTAGTTGTAACGTGGTTGCCACCAGGTGCAGCCACCTTATATGCCCAAGGTGCATTCCCTACAAGTGTGGTGCCTCAAAAGAGTGCTTGAGTAGGTCAAAAATAGACCTAAAGTTCAGTTTAATTTAGCTCACAAGTAAATATACAGCGTCTAATCATTGTGAAAATGTGTAACTAATTGAATAATCAACCGTACTCACAATATGAATTCCCCCATGGGCAAAATTTCAAAATTTCATAACTTATTCATAAGAAATTCAAATAATTTATTTTTAGTGCATTACAATCCTCAAATCCTCTTGAAAATGAGAACAAGATCCACATAAAGTTTTGTCACTCTAATAATTCAGAAACAGTAGCTGAAACTCATAAGAATGGGGTCGATAACTTGCCTCAATATACATCTAGTGAAGTTTTAACACATCGTTCACATGCTTCGGCACTGGTGTGTGCACAACTTGTGTCTCAACAATACCAATTCAATAGCTTGGGCTTCTTCGATCATATGTTGTAGAGAGATTGTTCTCATACACTTCCAGTATGTAAATTTGATGTTCAATTTGAACTGAATAAACTCAGGGCCGTCTCGATAATAAAGCAACAAGGTCACGGCAGGCTATCTTAAATTGCACAAAGCATGTCACAGGTCATTAGCCTCTTCGGACTAGCTAGTGACACGGTTGCCTTGAACACAGACGTGCATTTATGGAACACGAATCCGCAGATCACAAAAACTAAATTACCTCAGAAATTCGTTCACATGAACGTGTTCTAGACTTCCAGGGAGCTTCCTCTTCGGGTGCAGATACAATTGAACCCCACGACCTTCTAAAGGAGGGTGTCATTAGCAACACCTCTTCACATCTGCTCAACCAAACTTGGAATAAATCAAATCTCCCCACCAATTGGGCACACTAACTCATTGGAACTAATTCATGGGATCAAAGCTCATCCTTCAGGTTCGTTTCGTCATCCTTGGGATCAGGAAACGGAATAGCAACGTTTTCCTTCAAAAAGGTTATCAGCTTTTTCCAACTGGTCTTCTTTGATTGCGCTATTATCTGTAGTAAGCAACTCAGAAAGTCAGGATATGAATTACGTATGGCCGAGAAAATCACATTGCAAAACTGGGCTTTCTGAAGACATTTCATAAACCCTGAAACGACGGGACTATCATCGTAGTCATCACTCATACCATTATCTATTGGCCAAATAAATACATGCATTCCTCAAGTCTACAGAAACGTTGAAGATCATTCATTGGACACCGTTTAATCTCTAAGTGCCCAAATAGTCAAAAGTGGAAATTCCAAGCTGACACGAGCCAACGAATGCAAGAGGAAGCTGTCCTTGCAACGTTGGTTTGCTTTTCAAATAAGGGCCCACTCAAAGTTACAATAATTAAATACCAATAGAAAGCCTGCTCCCCATGGTCTAGAGTCAATAAATCATTGAGGAAGCTTCAAGGTAAAAAACATGTACCATTAGAAATAAAAAAACTCTTCCCTACATTTTGAACAACAGAATTATGTTTTGAAAGTTACAGAAATCGATTATTACCTCCCCTTAGTGAAATTATTATTTTTATCATCATCATCATCATCATCTTGGACATTAAGGAAATAGGCTAAGTGCCTAAGTAGGAGCTTCCATATCTATAGGAGTAGATATGAATCATTCATCCTATAAGAGCGCAAAACTAATTTACCAAAGTCACACTATTTTAAATACGTGCATGTTGAGATATTCCTATATTGCACTAGATTTCTACAAATTTTATTTTTGGATGACACTGATTTTGCAAGTGACTCTAACAGGATAAATCAGTGTAGCTAAATATAAAAATACAAAGAAGAAACCCAAACACATCTTTTTCAACAGATGAATACATCGTGGAGTTACTATTATTGAATATGACTTTCCAATGTGGACTTCCTATTTAAGTTCGGGCACTCAGGCAAGACTCATTTGAGACAAAATAGAAGCTTAAAAGGTGAAAAGTGAGGGAATGACTGAATACGAACCGGTTTACTTGACTTTCTTCCAGCTGGGAACAGTAACAGTGATGGATAATCTAACACATCCTGCACCAAATAATCAAGCAATGTGACCATCTACAAAGCCTTCTCCTTAACAATATTCGGATACAATTGGCAGATGATCATAAACATGCATTTTCATTTGCAAGCTCAAGAAGTAGAAATAAAGCAGCAAACTTTGCTCCAATATCCCCCCAAACCACAAGCGAGTTCGAGGAGATTATCTTCTTTACCATTAAGAAGGGGTGCTCATTTGCTTGCCCATCAAACCTCGCCATTACAAGTGAAGGCACGTCTTGGACGTGTTTGGCCAAGTTCTCAAAAACTCGACTTACTTTCTCACATGGTTGGCACCAAGGCGCATGAACCTAAGTCACATTCAAACAAAAAATAATAGTCACTGGGAGGAGCCACTTGTTCATGTGCTCTCCATGTTCCTCAAAAGCACTCAGCCGTAAGCTTGAGTAGCTGAGTTAGCAATAGCATGTATCTCAAGTTTATGTTTCTAGACTAATATGATAAATTTAGACCATTAACGAGCTGCCAATTCTTGTTCAGATAGATTTATTGATCAACAATAATTTAATGGTCATTTCAGGAGTCAAATTTTGATTTTTGTGTCTATATTGATGTTGAGGAGGATTTCAGGTGTTCGTTAGTCATTTTCATTGCTTCGAAACATTTTTCTCGTCAATAAAGCTGAACGGTCTTATCGTCATCATGGTGGCTATCTAACATTTGACCTTTTCCTAGACTAAGATTTGGTCTACCATATTTAAATTTGAGTTCTGTCAACATCGGCAGACAAGATAGTTTGAAAAAAAATATTCGATGGACACTTCATGTAAGAAGAGTAGCATAGCATAAGAAAAGGTCATGTGGACACTCTTATCAACCATGGTTGTGAGACTAGCAAGTAGGAAAAGTGGATATTACTTCAAGAAAGACATCCTTCGTGTCATCCATCACAATCTCGTCAAAAGTCTTCCCCACAACTTTCTTCACCAGACCTTCATTCTGCACACGTTATCAAAAGTGCCAAGATTGGATGACCGACAGAATATTTCTTAGATGAAATCCAGAATTCTACAAGGATATTTTCAGCATGTTTTAAGTACCCTTCACAAACTGATTGCAAAAGAATACCCAGAGACAGAACGTACCGGAACAGGAACCGGTTCAGATTTGTGATATACTGGCAAATGTCCAGTATAGAGATCATCTGCAAATTTCTGCATTTCAGAACAGGTTAAATAAACTGGTATTTACCACAGCAGTCTCACTTCAAATAGCGTAGTGTTTCTAAAAAGCCTACGATGACAGTAACTAGATTCCAACTATAATTTGCATTAACATGTAGCTTTCCATCACATGAACGACTATGGAGGAAGGCCTTAAACACTCGCAACCTATGCAGCCGAAATCGTGCCCATACTAGCTCAAAAATTTCCAAGAAAAGCGTTCAAAATCCTGAAATTCATCTGCAGTGAGACCAGAAGCCAACCCGAAATGAGTTTTTCCATATCCTAATGCATTACCTTCACATTCGCAACGGTAACGTCTGACTCCATAACATACCGCGAACCATCTTCATTGTTGAGACCAGCAACCTGCCAGAACAACCAAGATAAAGGGATACGGTACCACAAATCTATAACTCAAAAAAATAACTCCGGTTCCTTCAACTATTCCATGGTGTGAGAATGGTCAAAAGCCGCCACTTTCTTATATAAGAGTTGGAATTAATCATATAAGAAGCTTCAGAAAAGTTAACAAAATGTACCAATGGAGAAGAAATCACACCCTACAATAGAAATGTCTTGAAAGTTATCAATCAACAATAAACTTCCCAAGTGCGAGGGAAATGAAGTTTGGAAGTGACATAACCGTTGCAACTCACATTAGTACAACCGCGGCTGTTAGCAGCCAGAGAGGATGCAATTTTCATTCAAATCCTCATTTTATCTGATCATCTAATCCACGGCACAGTAACCATTTCAGAGTAGGAACTTTTTAGAAAGCTTGACATCTTACAAGTGGTTTTTTGGCGTCTAATCCATACACAGCAAGCATAGGCATTGCAAATTCTGCGTCCTCCATGTCAATCACTAGAAACATTATCTGCCCCAACAATGACACGCAAATGTTAATTTAGTTAAACATAGTTGCAAGCAATGTGATCCAATGTGTCTCAACTCTCCCCTCGGTCTAAAGCCGATAAAATATAAGTTCTTCGTTATCCTCAATTCATGGACGTCCAAGCAACATGTGTCCAACAAAACGCATGCTTCTTCATTGCCATGTCATCTTTCATGGGTCACATAGGATACCCAATGCATGTCCAAATGACAAAAGAATACTCAATCTTTCTTGCAATTTCGCTAATGTGGTAGCCACAAGCTGTAATAGATCAAAGACATTCATTGCATTTCGCATAAGATGAAAACAGAAGAGAACACTAATAAAATAGTGCGCGGGTCTCTAATTTCAGGACAATGTAAACAACAGACGGAACAGAAATCGAACCTTCCCCTTGAAATCTCTTGCTGCTTCCAGGTACAAAGATTTTACGTTATCATAGTCCTTACTTTCTGCAAATAGCAAAACCTGAAACCAAGCAGTATGTTCTGTCATCACTTCAAGCGTACTTTTCAGGACGATAGAAAACAGGCAAGAGCTTCCTTCTTCCCAAAGTCAGAATTTCACTGCCAATCTTTTATACTTGCAACACTCAACCATATGCAGGCAAAACCATTTCTATAATGTGACAAAGTTGGTAGCCAGGAATTAGAAAAAAAAGGGAAGTAAGAATGAGTTACATGCAACTTCATAGCACTCGCATAAACCGTGTTCGCATTCTTGGAATTCAAGACGGTAAGTAGAGGGTGCTTGTTGATCTCCACGAAAGACTTGATCTCCTCTGTGTTGAAACGACCGCCTGCATCATTAAGTGCAACATAACGACAACTTCAGTCACTTCATAAAACTCTAACGCCAAAGAACTATTATTCATCTGCAAAAGCCTAGAAATTTATTAATGTCCTATTCTTAGGTCTACAAGTACCAGTATAGCCAAGAGCACAAAACCAAAACCATACCGAAGGCAGTGAAGTGCTCTGGTTGTTGCTTGCGCAGAGCGATAAACGGTGCCCTAAAAGGCGGGCTCATCAATACCTCTGCAACGTCACTATCCGTAGTTTGCACAAACTCGGTGCCAGTTTCTGCTTGAGCCGCTAACATAAAAGCATCATGCTCTGGGCCCTGCAGCAAATTCAAATTTAAGAGCTTGAATTACAAGCACTTCAGTACCCTAAACCCTAACCTACATACTCCAATTCAACCTGGCTCCTCAAACCATGCATCTATAACCTCCATCAAAGTCACTTAGTAGCAACCAAAAATCACCACATCCTATGATTCCATGCTCTTGGCAACAACCAAAAAACTTTAAAAAACAACTCTCACCATAGGTCAGATCACGGTTTGAGGGAACTTATGCTAAAGACCTTAAACCCTGTCCATGCAACGAAGACTAGGAATGGGTGATGCATACCTCTAGATTGGAGAAGAAACCAAAGACCATAGTCACACTCTTGCTCACAAACGTCTCGGCCTCGTCTTTGCTCGTGATGGTGGTAACAGCGTCACCCGTTTGTTTCCGCACCCACAAAACAATCTCCTCTCTACAACGCCATTACACATGAAAAGGTTTGTTACTGAAGACGGTCAGGGTGTAAGACTAGCGCTCCAAGCATAGAGGCAATTTCAGCAGCGCCATTTGAGAGTTCAGCAGAGGGTCCCAGTGCTTTGATTCTGACTAGATTCTGGGGCTCAGAATCACACAGGCGTGGATTTGAAATTAGGGTAAATTCCCACGAGGGGAAATCTATGCGAGGATTACCGTATTATTTTGGCCGGATTCTGGTACTCAGCATCATTCATGGCGCGCAATAGAAACTAAAAAGAGAATCTCACAGTTAAAGTCACCTACTTACACCCCCTACTGGCATTGCTGCAGGAATTACTAAGCGAAAGAGGCGAATAACCGCGTTAAGGAATGGTTGCCACCCCAAAGCTATGCCACCAAGCCTGGCATTGTTGTTCTGACATTCGCAACGCCAGTTCAAGGCTGGACCGGACATGGCGGATTGCAGCTCACCTGGAGAATCCGCCGTTGTACCCCTGTTGCGAGCCGTTGACGAAGAAGACGAGCGTGGGGAAGCCGCGGATCTGGTACCGGGACGCCGCGGACGGATTGTTGACAGCATCGAGCTTGGCCAGCACGGCGGCATTGCCGAGCTTCGCCAAGCGCACGGCAGCGGCGGCGAATTCCGGCAGCAGCTCCTGGCTCTGCGTGTCCCACGGCGCGTACCCCAACAACAACAGAAACTGGAACTTGGCGATCACACGCTCCACATCCTGGTCGTTCACATTGGCCACTTGGCTGGCCGCCAGCGCGTCCGCGGAGCTCGACGCCCAGTCTCTTCCTCCTGCTGCTGCTGCGGCTGCTGCTGCCCCCTCCATCTCGTCCATGCCCTCTTCCAAATCCTCCAAATCCTCCAGATCGTCATCGTTCTCCTCCTCCGAGGGCACTGGGTGGTGGTTTCCCAAACATTGGATCCACACTGCGGACAAAACGAGCAGCACGAGCAGGAAACGAGCCCACCGCTTCCCCATCGCGATGCCGCACCTGCCCATCGCCTCCACCAGAAGCTGCAGCAACTCCACCCCTGCGCAGGAAGTCGAGATCTAGGAAGCGCCGCAATGGAAGGCCTAATCAACTCTATAAGTTAGCTGTGCGACTGCCCACACACATTCACTTGGAAAAGCAAGCAAGACCACCGAGAACTCCTTCGATAGTGCACGGGCACTGTTCCCAATGGCCTCTTTTTACATCACTACTAGTCTACTGTTGTCCAGCACTTCCCATTTCCGGAAAACTCTGACAAAACTCCTCAAAACGGGGCCTTGCCAAACGGAGTTGCAGTGTTGCCCCCGGCAGATCCGATCCGAAGGAGGCGAAAGAAAGGAAAAGAAACAAGACAAGGAAACGGGGCCCGAGAAATCCTCATGAGAGAAGTAAGTTAGCACCGAAGGTCCGAAGCTCGGCTGCTGGCCAAGACACATTTCATGCCATCATGTCTCACCGAGGAGACAAAGTAACTGACCTCCAGCAATGGTGGACGCGAAGGGTCCAAACGCCAGAGTCCAAGCAAAGTCGTCCATTCGTCAGAAACCAGGTTAAGTGGGCCAGGGAGGATTGCCGTGACCCCCCCTCAGTCCCCTCATTGCCCCAGCTAAGGGTAAATGTAAAAAAACAGACCCTATTTTGTGCCGCCATTTTTTTGTATTTCTTCACCTCTCCCACTTAATTGGGGGTCTCTGATTGCAAATATGAATTTGTTGCAAATTAAAAAATTTTGATGTTTTCTTCAAGGATAAAAGGGCGGGGCAATGAGGGGTCTATTTACCCTAGCCAGTTGAGTGGGTGTGATTGAGGTACCTCAAATTTAACTCAGACCCATTTGGGGATTGGAGAAATGTTACCATAGGCAACTAGCAGGTTTGACAAAAACTAATTCAAAAAAACAGTATTAACCCCTAAAGGACCAAATGGTGTTTTTTGGCAACATAGTGATTTTGGGCAGCTCACTACGAATGGAATTTTTTTTTTCTTTGAAATTTTCACACAACATGTGCCCAAGGAGTAGCTTTTTGATCCAACAATTTTCATAACTTTTGAATACATGGTTAAAAAGTTATTGTATGATATGTTGTTTTCATTGCTTAGAGGGCAATCCGGGCAACAAAAAAAACTTCTTTAAAATCACTTTTTTTTTAAATAAAAATTTGAAATTTATTTTCTTGATTTATATATTCATGAAAAGCTTTGAATCATTCCATTTTGATTTATGAGATGAAAGTTATGAAGAATTTTAGTTGTGGGTAGTTTGTGGGTAGTAATGGAATCTCTACTCTAAAATAAACTCTGAAGACTTTTATTTCATTCAATTTTTAATATTTTTGGAAAAAAATAAAAATGTTAAGTGTAGATTTTTTATTACAACAATTTAACCATTGGGATTGGAATTTTTCAATTCCATATAGAAATTATTAACAATTTAGTATTTTGAATCATTCTCTACTTCTTTCAACTTACTATTTTTTTCCTATATGTTGTGCAATTCCAAATGATCTCAAATTTTTCAGTCATGTAGCCAACATGACTTGAAGAATGAATCCAAAGAGTTACAACCATTTTGGACATTTTTTCATAATGATCTGACCTTGTGAAGTGCATCTGCCCAAATTTTTGCAGGGCCAAAAAATGGCTTTTTGTCACTTCAAATGCTTATATCTTGCAATCCAAAGGGTGGAAATTTCTGAAATTTTTTCCACATCTTCCCATACCAGTTTACTACAAGATCCTAAATTTACATTTGTCCAAAAATGTATTTTTCCTCAAATTTGGTGCTTGTACCAGAGATGACAGTTTTGGAGCATTTTTGGTGAAAACGTAGTCAAATACCTTTAGGTGTTAAAAAAGCCATGTTTGTGGAAATTAATGGTTACATCTATTGAAATCAAGAGAATTGAAAGCCACATAATGTCAAAAATTTAATTGTTGAAATTTGATTAAGTATAACAAGCACCATCTAGAATCAAGATTTTTTGTAAGGTGATATGAGAAGTGTACTTCTTTGATACACTATGCTGCGAGAGGGAAAGGTGGAAAGGCCCTTGTAGCGAAGTTCATCATTCTTTATCAATCCTCAAAGGATATGGGATATTTGAAGCAAGGTGGGTACTTTGACCACTCAAAGAAAAAACCAATAATTGTGTTCACAACACAACTTCAAACTTCATTTAAGCATTGGAAATTGATTCTTCTCCAATTTTCATCATTTGTAAAAATGTGGGAAGTGAAGTTACGTTTCACTTGCAAAAGTTTATTTGTAATTTGAAGTTTGTAATACTCCATAGAAAGTTATGGACAAGCGTAGAGACAATGTATGACAATGCTCTTTCCTACCTACTTCTTAACTTTATCAATAACTTTTGATAGAAGGCTTCAACTCACAACAGAATTTTTTGAGTTGAAAGTTATTTTTATTTCCCTCATTTATATAAGTTGATAAATTTTCCACATGGATTGTACATCCTACTTCCCCACTTCTTTAAAGCACTCTCCTCTAATCAAACTTTATTTGACTTTTGAACGTGTATGAGGTACATATGGATAAAGGGACTTGTTGAATTCTATATTACTGTACCTTGGGGATAGCGTTGGTGGAATATAATTATTTTTAAGAAAGCCAAAAGAAAAATGAAAGAGAGAATTGCCAAATTCAGTAACAATTATGTGACCAAATTGTTGTAAACGAAGAAAATGTCAAGTATTAGTCCAATCACCATCTTTCATAAGGTAAGCTTTTGATGCAAGTTGAGGGGGATAATTCATTCGCATGCAATGGAGAGTGTGGGATGAGAGGTTGTTTTTTATAGTAAAATCCATTGTCCATCATGAATCCTCAAAGGGTATGGGATAATTTAAAGATGAGAGCTTAACTATGAGTGGTTGAGCTCCTATTAACCTCTAAAGTTCCTATACTATGTTATCACCAAAAATTCTCAAAAACTGCCATTTTGAATACAAGTACCAAATTTTTGAAAAATATCATTCTTGGACTCATGTAACCATAGGATCTTGTAGTAATCTAGATTGAGAAGATGTGGAAAAAATTTCAGAAATTTCCACAATGTAGATTGCAAGATATTTGCATTTGAAGTGACAAAAATCCTTTTTGGGGCCTTGCAAAAAACCGGGCAGCTGCACTTCACAAGATCACATTGGTATGAAAAAATGTCCAAAATGGTAGTGCTTCTTTAGATTCATTCTTCAAGGCAAGTTGGTTACATTCTTGAAAAGTTTCATATCATTTTGAATTGTGTAACATATAGAAAAAAAATAATAAGTAGAAAGATGTAGACAATAATTCAAAATACTAAATTGTTAACAATTTATTAATGGAATTGAAAAATGTCAATCCAAATGGTTGTAATGTTGTAATAAACAATATACACCTAAAGTTTTTATTTTTTTCCAAAAATATTTAAAATTGAGTTAAATAAAGGACTCAAAAGTTTCTTTTAGAATAGACAATCATAAATTGCCCACAAACTAAAACATCTCGTAACTTTTGACTCATTGATCAAAATGGAATGATTCAAAGCTTTCTATGTACATATAAATCTAGAAAACCCATTTCAAATTTTTCTTTTTGAAAAAAGTGATTTTTTTAGATCTACTTGGATTGCCCGAATTGAGAAACAAACTACATACTAGGCCATAACTTTTGACTCATATTTCCAAATGTCTTGAAATTTAGTGTACTTGAAAGATATTATTCTTCAACACCTTCTATTCAATTTTGTGCCAAAAATATGGAAAGCTTTAGTTGCACGTACCTGCCCAAAATTTCTATATTGCCAAAAAACACACCTCGGTCTTTTAGGGGTTAATCCAAATTTACATATTCCACATGAGTTGTTTCACCTCCTACCACCCTAATTGTATAAATAATTTATACTACCTCTTTTTAACTCTTTGAATATCAAGATCACTGACTTTTGAAACTAGATGCCAAAATTGATGAATTTTTTTTAATATAATGTAGAATTTTTAGAAATTAAATTATAAAGTGATGAACCTACTTTGAGAACTTTAATTAATTATTGAATATCAATGTGCTAACCCTACCCCAAAGGTATGGTAATTGAGTTAATAAAATGTCAAAAATATAGTGAATCAAAAATTGGATGATGAATCCATCTTTTTTACTTTTAATAATTTTTCAACCAACATGTGTCAAACATGCTAGTTGCGTATGGTAAAGGAGGGACATGATATTATGACTCTTAATAATCTTGGCATCTACTATAGTAGAACCATCCATTACCAACCAAACCCATGGTCAATATATAGGTAATAGAAAACTTAACAAAGAGATGACTAACAAGTAACCATTAAGTTTTGGGTTTCCCACCATCTTGTAGACATCACTATAATGACACATTTGTTTTGTTTTGAGAGCCAAATTAGTCTTTAGATGAACAGTGATGGAAGAATCTATGTATTGGGGATAGGAGCAGGTTAACTTTTGGCTTCTAAAATTTATAACAATTTTAATTTAAAGAAAAAAATTATGAAAATTTGACAACACCCATCGTTTCCATCTCTCTACACAGTAAAAGAACTAACAATGCCTTCTACTACTCCAAATCATGCACAAAATGCTTAAGTGTCTGGTAATGGGTTGTTCTACTATAGGTAGATTACTAATAATATCAAGAGCTCTTGTACAAGCAACATGAAATGGATGAAGTACATTTAGGCATGTTGAGAAAACCAAATTCGTCTTTTCTTCAACATTATAATTGGTATGGTCAATTGATGCTTCATGATTTTTAAGCAAGGTTTTGAATCAAATAAAGTAGGATAGGACGAAAAGAAATAGTTGCAAACATGAAGATTTTTAATCTAGAATCTTCACATGCTTTAAATGATTTTGCCCCAAAATTTATAGATCTACATCTCCCTCCTCACTAAAGACTCTAAGGGTTTAAATCTTGAATATTCTGAGCAACTTCCATGTTGTGTTGAAATTGAAATTGAGAGGTTGCATTTTCCAAAGTCAAAATTGCATTGGCCAAACTACATGAGACTTTCACTTCTATTTAAGTAGGAAAAAACTACATTTGTAGGAGTATCTTTGCCTTCTTGTCAAACAATCATAAGCAACCAAAATGTTCATGTCTAATGTGAAAAACAGTTTTTCAAAAGTCAATAACTTACCTCCTAAAAAAAATTTGTTAACTAACAATTCTTATTTCAATATTCCAACTATTACACACTTCCATACAAAATTCCAATTATTTAATTTGACTTGTCAAATACAATTTAGCTAATTCTAGGTTCTTGGAAGTCCACTTGAATAAATATATCATTTAGGCAAAGAAAATGATATCTAAAAGTTGAGTTCAAATTGATAACTAAAAATATTATCCTCAACGTTATTTAGAAACCAAGCCCCTCAAGTTGGCTATAATGTGTAAGAATTAAGTTATTTATTACTAATATACTGGTAATCCAAAAATAAAAGGTAGTTGATTTGTCCTATATATATTGATAGATTCAATACACCGTTTATCCATATATGGATATTGTTCATTACTCTCCCATTTTTGACAAACTTTTCACAAGACTAGCTAGAGCAAACCAATTAGTGTCCACACTTTTTCTCATTTGTAAATACAAGTGTTAAGACACAAAAAATAATATGCTTTGCAAGCACTGAATCATATTCCTGCAAAAATGAACACTTTGTTAAGAATGGAAATTTCAGACATCCTAAAAAGCCACAATGAATTTGGTCCATGTTTTGCACCTGATCGAGATTGGAATTGTATTTCAAATCAATTTGTGTGTGCTCTGGAATGAGAAGAGGCATGCCTGATTGCAAGTCATCTAATAATAATTAATTGTATTCTTCCTAAATTTAGGATTTGAACCCACATTGCCAGCACAGTAAACTATCTTGCTGTGGAACATAACATAAAACGAAAGGGCTCAAGTGCTTCTAATCTAGCCATCATTATTCACAGCCCATTGGTGTGGAAGCCACCACCAGGGCAGAGGTGTATGGAAAGGTAGAAAAACGCAGCACTCATGTCACAGGAGCTTCAAAGCAGCACAACAGAAATACTGCGAACTCTTACATATTGTGCACTGCTCCAATTGTTCACCTTTGGGAAGCACAGGCGTCTGCAGAAAAAATAGAAAATGCCTTAGCTACCCCCCCAAAACGGTCCGTTTCCGATAGACTCTAAGCTTCATGCATTCAAGTCTCCATGTCTGTAGGACCTTCACCTTCAGCACCAACCCCAGCATCTCCTCCGCCTGGAACATCCTGTCGCTCAATAACGACAGCAATAATTTCCTCCTCTACTTCAACCTTAGCCGCTTGGTCATCCTTGCCGCCTTCCAACGAGTCGATATGCGCCTGAAGTGTCTTCGGGTCAAGGATGACAAACGACTCTCCAATACCGACTATGGCAACTCCACAGTTGCCGCTGCTAAGCTCCTCATCTTGAAGTGATTCCTTCACAGCGTGGAGAGCATGACGAACCAACTCCTCTTTGGAACAGTCCATAAAAGTCTCGAACTTGCGTTCCAAGTATGTCTTCGCCGCCTGTGACCGGGATCCAATAGCGAACGCCGTGAACTCGAAGTAGTTGCCAGAAGGGCAGTTCTGGTAAAGGTGAGGTCCAGTTTCATCTAGGCCTGCAACTAGAAGACCTACGCCGTAAGGCCGTCTCGATGACCGCTGCGTGCACACCTGCAGAAATCGAATCGGCAGTCACTTAATAAACATATTGCTTTAAACAGGTACGCTTCAGTGTCTCATGGTTCAAAAAACCACAGATAAACGCCAGCTCAGAAGAGGCCAAAAGACGAAGGGGATTTTCTCTCGCGAAACTAAACCCTAACGCCGAGCAAAAACAGATTCAGGGAACACTCAGAAGCTTAATTTGCTTCCATTTGAAAGCATACATTAGAAGTCATAAATGCATTTGAGACGCATGATCCAGGCCTACGGAGCATTTCCACCCCTATTCTGATGAAGCTGTATGTTAACTCCGTATCCTCACTACACCACTAACTTCGAGGAGCTATATAGAGGAACTCGAACATTCCGGGAACTGCCATCTCGGACCACTTTAGGTATGTAATTCTAGGCACTCTCCATGACCTTTGCATAGTACCGGCATCTGATATCCGAGGAGCAACAAACCCACTCAGTGACGCGTAAGCTGCCGTCCTTCAACCTGGTGCTAAATCCACGTCCACTAATCTCATCGGGACCGCGCCTATCATTCGAGTAAGATTCCTCGAACCCTAAACAGAGGACGAACTGGTATACCCTAAATCCTACCATAGTTTTCAGGCCCTTCTGAAACCTAATTCCTTGAAATGGGAGTACTCGTGATCATACACGTACGACGCGTGCTCAAAACGCCCTGTAGTCTGGCCACATTTTAGCTCAAACCTAGAAGTGAATCCGATCTGAAACAATCAAAGGAGGCGACAAGACTGCACACATACCTGAGCTTTATCTGCAACTTGGACCACCAACCGGCCAACAGGGAGAGGCGACTCGTAAACAAAATGGTGATTGATGCACTCCGATCGCATGTACCGAGACAAGACACGCCCATCGGCAGTGAGGCCTGCCATGGCAATCCCGATGTGATTATCAATCTTGAACAGCTTTTTCTGATACGCAGAAAGCTCCGACGAGGACTTGTTGACGGTCGCTAGGACCACATGCGTCTTCGACCGCACCCCGATCACGGCGCTGCCCTGCTTCACGGCCTCCATGGCGTACTCCACTTGGTGCAGGCGCCCCGCAGGACTCCATGTCGTCACATCCGTATCGTACTGGTTCCTAAACATCCTTCACACCCCGCAAACCCTATTACCGCCTCGATCACGCTCTACACAGAGCGCCTCAATCGTTACAATCAAGCGCAACTTGAAGCTCCTGAAACACTCAACAATCCGAACCGCAAATGGTCTCCTTCTTCTCGCCCCAGTCGCACGAATTGAATTGCGATTCGGTAACAATTCGGCGATGGGAAGCCTTGATGTTCAAGTTCGAAGCCGAAGCCGACAAGGCAGACTCGGTGCCTCGAGGGAGGGAGGGAGGGAGGGAGGGAGGGCGGACGGGTATAAAATTTTCCGGTTCTCTTCCCGGGTACCATAATACACAACTGGGGATTCCGTCGGTCAACATGCTGTTGACCAGACTCAGTGGGCGGGTGTAATAAGGTAGGAAGCCCGTAATTGTGAACTGTTTGGTAGTTGCACATATTTGAACTCTATTGGTGGGATTGAATTTTTTTCCCACAACAAAATGGCAAATTGAAGAGTATTTTGTTGATACTTGGGTCAACTCACATTTAGGGTAGAAAGTCCTGTATTTTAGGTGGTCAAACCAAAAATATAGAGCTTCCCATTTTAGTTCAAATATAGGGATTATTCTTGCCCTTTTGGATTCCAATGTGACTCTCTTACTTTCCTATTTGGTTCTAATGTGCATCCACAAGCACCCCTTTGTACAATTGAGTTCAATGATCTTATAAATTTTGTTCCTAGGAAGATTCAAGAAAAAATTCATGAACTAATGAAGCTCAAGTGGATAGATTTCCAACCTGCAATTGCTTTGGAATTGCAATTGAGAATACTTGAGTATCATAACAAATATATACATGTTAAATTTAAAATCATACAACAATTTGGATCTTTTCAATACACTATCTACCATCTAGTGTTGTCACCCTTTGTTGAAAATTATATCTTGCATTCTATTGGGCCAAATTGTGTTTGTAATTGCTATAGAGATATTCAATTTATATTGCTTGATTTGTTTGTATCATTTCTTATTTGTTCTTAGACTTCTTGTGTTGTTGCAACAAATCTTTGACTATTTTCCGAAGGTGCTCATACATACTACAAGGAATTTGTGTTGATGTCATTCGGTCAATTCTCTTGGATCATTATTAGGCTATCCAAGTTGTTCGAACCAAGTTTGCTACATCAAAATTTGGTCAAAATGCCAACTTTAGTAAGAATTCTTATTGTCTCTATCAACAAATTCGAGATGCCTAGGTTTTGGTTATTAGGATTGGAGCATTGGATCTTTAAACATCTAGGACATCAATTCTTCAATATTTGGCTCCTTCTTGGGCTCTTGTATTTTCTCTTCTAAAGGCTCATTTGTTGGCTTCCATATAGGCTCTTGTATTAATCCTTCATGGGATGGCAACAACATAAATTATGCAATTGGTGGGTAAATGGCTCCTCCTTAGGCTCTTGTGAGTTGCTCTTCCATGGGCTATGATGACTGAGATTCATCCAAGGGTATGAAACTTGACCTAGCTAGGCTCTCTATTGGAGAAATAGGCTCTTCATAGAATGGTATCAACACCAATGTTTTTCAAGCATTATTAGTTTGGCTCATGATTCCTAAACTAACTAATTCCTAATCTAATTGGAGTCAATTTTGATCATATTCCAAAAGATTTTGATTGATCCTTCACCGAAAGACTTGAATTGTAAAAGCCCACATTCCCATCAGTGTGGGTGTTGAAGCTCATAAAGTGAATAAAAAATGACTATTAAGTGGCACACCATGCCATGACTCTTGCGTTTCTCTCAACATAGTTCAAAATAGAATATACTTGACACAATCCCAAGTTTCTCCATATGTAACTACAAGTAGGAATACATATAAGGGGGCTTGTTTTATCGATCTAAGATACCTAGGACCAATGAGCAAAACATAATGAACTAGACAAAGTTATGCTTTTCAGCATATAACATCCTAAGGCTAAAAGCTCTTGATGGCCACACTAATAGAGGTTGAAATCTACCAAAATTCATGTGCCATCACTTCTTTCTTGTAATATTACAACTACTAGTGGTCTAGAGAAGAGTTGCTCCTTGATTTTATACTAGAGTTGAGTTTGAATAAGTATCTTGCTAGCTTTCTAGCTAGTGTTCTATACAAAGAATACATCAAATTTGAATAGGTTGGTGTTGTTAGTGGGTGATGGAATAGTATCGCTCCACCTAAGCCTTTTATTTTACCCTACTTCTTGTCAATAATGGCAAAATTTGGCCAACTTCGTCTTGAAGTCTGAAATCCCTAATTAGCTACTTGACTCTAATACAATCCAGAAGGTTGACACCATCATGTGAATATATAAGACACATGTTGCATTTAAAGATGCAACTTCATGTAAAACCTTAATTTTTGTGAGACTCTCCATTGTGTGAATAGACCTTTATGCT
Organism: Straminergon stramineum; assembly: GCA_963920665.1. Taxonomy (NCBI): domain Eukaryota; kingdom Viridiplantae; phylum Streptophyta; class Bryopsida; order Hypnales; family Calliergonaceae; genus Straminergon; species Straminergon stramineum. The sequence continues at coordinate 44,711,120 of OY987264.1, forward strand.
AATTCGAATCTTAGGTTATGGCTAGCATTATTGCCTTTTTTTATACTATTCTTGATTGCATTTGCAAGATTTTCATAGCCTCCAAAAGAAGTCTTTGTTCTTTACAAATCATTGGTCTTATTCTAATCTAATTAAGGAATTCACAACCATATACTTTATTTGAATTGTCCTTATCTAAGTCAAAACTTTATTCTAGTTTATCTTCTTTAATTTGGATCCATTTCCTAAGTTTAAATTAGTTTTGAAAATCTAGGAATATTTTCTAATTGATTCTAATTCTAACTTATTCCTCGATTGTCTTCAAAAGATTCTATTTAATTTCCTACTCTATCTATCCCAAAATGATCTTCCTATTGGCCTAAATTTTCTATCCCCAAATCATCTTCTTGTTGTACTTTGTGACATTGCAAATTGGTCAATTTGACTTTCAATTGCAATATGAGACCAATAAAATAATTATGAGTAGTAGTTCCCCCTCCATCCATGTAATCATCAAGCAAAAGACAAATGAAATGACTAAAAGGGTCAATCAACATTGTTCATTTTTTTTTTGCATCTCTTTGAGTGTTGCTTGATTAAAAGAAACGAAGCTTTGGAAGGGAAAATAGAGGTCCACACATGCTCTTGGAGGGTGATTGCAAGAAACACCTGCCAGTTTCGTTGCATTTTTTTTTTGGAGCTCTATAACTTTTGAATTATGAATCCAATTCCAAAACCAAAAAAACTATTTCTAGATATCTTTCTTGTTATTGTATTCCTTATTTTTCAGAAATTTTAAAAAATTATTTTATATTTAAAAGTCAATTTTGTTAATATGTTACACTTTGACGTTTAGGGGTTTTTTATACTATTGAGTGGTTTAAATTAGTAATTTTCAGCTGAAATTTCTATGGTATATTAGTTTAGTAGGCATACATGTGCCTACCAAAGGAAATCTAAAAATTCATTATTTTATATCCTCCACGTTCGTGCAAATAGGCCTCTCTTGCGCGCGCAATTCTAAACAATAGAGATAGTTTTCAACTCATTTTTTTGCTCAAATCTCATCATCAAGAAGTCCTCCCAAATGGACAATTTTTAGTTTTGTTGAAAATTGTTTTTTATATTTTCTACAAATTAAAACGTCAAAATACGTATTTTCCATGACATATTTTGGGACGTAGAATTCTAGCATGGAAAATACGTATTTTGACGTTTTAATTTGTAGAAAATATAAAAAACAATTTTCAACAAAACTAAAAATTGTCCATTTGGGAGGACTTCTTGATGATGAGATTTGAGCAAAAAAATGAGTTGAAAACTATCTCTATTGTTTAGAATTGCGCGCGCAAGAGAGGCCTATTTGCACGAACGTGGAGGATATAAAATAATGAATTTTTAGATTTCCTTTGGTAGGCACATGTATGCCTACTAAACTAATATACCATAGAAATTTCAGCTGAAAATTACTAATTTAAACCACTCAATAGTATAAAAAAACCCTAAATGTCAAAGTGTGACATATTAACAAAATTGACTTTTAAATATAAAATAATTTTTTAAAATTTCTGAAAAATAAGGAATACAATAACAAGAAAGATATCTAGAAATAGTTTTTTTGGTTTTGGAATTGGATTCATAATTCAAAAGTTATAGAGCTCCAAAAAAAAAACGCAACGAAACTGGCAGGTGTTTCTTGCAATCATCCTAGACCCATATTGACTACCTACAAATGGCAACTTTACACTCAACAAGTAAGTGTCCACTGGTGCTCCCTGAAAATGCCCTCAAAATTCTATTATTTAGTAATCCAAAACTGCACTTTGAAAAGAGCTTTGAAACTCAAAGTTTTTAGGACATTAGGAGAGCAGTGAACTCTACTTGCAACACAAAATGGATTTAAGAAATGTTATTCTAAGCCTTCATCTGGAACATTTTGTGCAACATGAAGATCATTTTGGAACATGGGAGTATTTGTTAACTACTACTTTTGACCTCTAGGTCTACTTACTTTTTTTTTTGAATTGGAATACTTTTAGTTTGAAGATCATAAAATTAGCTTTCTAAAAATTTTAAACACTTAGATTTTTTACTTTCCTAGCAAAATTTATCCATGGATGATGTTTGACCGCTAATTAGTGTTTTAAATTTCATCCACAAATTCTCTTGACTGAATTATTCAAATTAACTTTCAATTTTGGTTTTGACTTCTAATTCTACTCTAGATTCTAATCTTTTTTTTTGGATTCATTTGGAAGACATCTCTAATTTTCCATCCACTCTTACTACTAACTTTCATTCAAGCATAACTTTTGGAATTTTTACCTATTTTCTATGTTTAATAGTTTTTGTAAAGCTACTGAAATTACCTAGTAGATTCAAAATTCAAAATTTGCTTTGAACCACTTCCTAATGGTTTGACTTGACCTCCTAAGTTCTACAATGATTTTTCTAATTCAAATTATCATTCCTATAAATGGGAATAACAGGGGGGGAAAGTAATTTCTAATACTCACTAGAAGAAAAACGTGTCCTATACAACTAGCCTTTGCAACTACCAATTGTCCACAATGACTCAAAATGAGTCATTGTGGACAATTGGTAGTTGCAAAGGCTAGTTGTATAGGACACATTTTTCTTCTAGTACATACTTACCTCAAATTCCATGGATTTGTTGGTTCCATATTTGTGGATCATAAGCATGATTTCTTCACAATATCCTTTGCCCTCTATTTTGTACTCCTTTATATTTGAATTCTATATGTAGTAGAAACATATAAATAGTTAAAGAAGTCTAAAACTCATTAGATGGAATTCAGCTGCCTTGGAGGGCCATTTCAGTACAGTTCCCCAAACTAGGAACTAGCCTTGGCCAAAATTTAAAACCATTAAATTGGAAAATTCATTTAAAAAATTTAAAAATTTAAAAAATTATTTTTTATTATTATCTAATGTGGCCGTCGCATGACCACATCAACAAGCTATTGTGGCCGAGTTCTCATAGTCCAAGAACTTGTGGAAACTTGTGGGAACTCACGGTCTTCCGCAAGAGCTCATTCTCTTCTAATATCTTCCTTGCTCCAAAACCTTTTTTTCTCCTTCTTTCTTTTTAATTTTTAATTTCTTGTAAGATATTATTTGATTTGCAAATCCTATAAAATCTAATTTCCTAATTATTTGCTAATTATCTCAAGAATCAAACAAACCTTGAAGGCAAGTTTGTTTAACTTCTTCCAACTATAATTAAATACTAGAATCTCTAAAAGTCAACTATTCCTCTATTTGGACTTTTTCCTTTGCATTTAACAAAGTTAAAACCCGTTTAGGGGATTCAAACATTCTTCAGTGGATGTTTTTTCTTTACTTCAAGAATTCCTCACCCCCTTCTAAACATCAACTAGCTAACCTAGAGCCAAAAAATTCTACTTAAGTTGCATGTAGTTGAGAGTTCACACTTGAGTTTTTGTAATCCAGAGCTCAAAACTTAACTTGTTGTGGCTGGATTTTTAGAAATGAACTTTGCGCTTTTAGTTTGCAATTTGATCCCCCTGTGTATGAATTTTGAAATTAGCCTTGGACCTCCTGGTTTGCAAGCTTGACACATGTGGGCTGAGCATTACATTTTAGGATTTAGCTTTGGACCTCTGATTTGCAACTTGACCCATGTGGAATAGAACTTAACCCCTACTGGACTAGCATGCATTTTTTGGCAACATAGAAATTTTGGGTAGGTACGTGTGACTAGAGATTTGCATATTTTAAGCTGAAATTTTAATAGAAGGTGGGGACAAGGAATATATTTCATATGCATGAAATTTCATGACATTTGGAAATATGAGTCAAAAAAGTTATGGCCTCTTATATTGCTTTTTCCCCTAGGTGGGTAGATTGGGAAGATCAAAATTGCTTTTTTCATAAACAAAAATTTGAAATTACTCAACTAGAGTGTTATATATATATATGTGGAAAGCTTTGAATCAATCCATTTTGATCAATGAGTCAAGAGTTATGAGGAGTTTTAGTTTGTGGGCAACTATGGATTCTCTACTCTAAAAATGAACTTTGAAGTCCTTTATCTTACTCAATTTTCCATATTTTTTGAAAAATATAAAATCATAGGATGTAGATTGTTTATTACAACATTGCAACCATTGGAATTGGCATTTTTCAATTCCATAACAAAATTCTTGACAATTTAGTATTTTAAATAATTTTCTACTTCTTTCTGCTTACTATTTTTTTCCTATATGCTATACAATTCCAAATGATGTGAAAATTTTTAAGCATGTAGATAGCTTGTCTAGGAACCAAAGAAGCACTACCATTTTGGACTTTTTTTTCATTAAAAAGTGAGCTTGTGAAGTGCAGCTGCCCTGTTTTTCTTAGGGCCAAAAAAATAATTTCAATGAATTTGAATACTTATATCTTGCAATCTACACTGTGGAAATTTCTGAAATTTTTACTACATGTTCTCAAGTCATCATACTACAAGATCCTATGGTTACATTTGTCAAAGAAAAGTTTTTAAAAAAAAATTTGGTACATATACTAGGAATGGCAGTTTTGGAGCGTTTTTGGTGAAAACATAGTCAAGGAACTTAAGGGGTTAAGAAATCAACCCTTGACATCTGATTTGCAAACTTGACTTCTGCTTTTGCAAACTTGACCTCTATGTGGCTGGAGTTTTTAGAATTAGCTTTGGACCTTTGGATTTGGGAACTTGACGCCCATGTGGGTTAGACTTTTTGAAATTAGCCCTTGGACCTCTAATTTGCAAAACTTGACACCACCTGGTATGGATGGTATGTCAGAAATTGGGAACCCAATTCAATTTAGCATCTAGTCTTCAGACCGACCTACCCAGTTTGCCTTGCAGGTGCTGGCCAAATAGGTTGTCGCATAAATTGTTGTATAAGCTGGCTAACTCACTGGCTCAAAATCCTTCTGGACTTGTTATTCAGGCCCTTCTAGAATTATTGTAATTTGTACCTCTTCTCGACTGTAATTTAGACCCCTTCTAGATTTGACCTTTTCAAAATTTGGGGCAAATAATCAACACACAAAATGAAAACAAGACAAGTCAAGAATTATTTAGCCAATGAAAAAATACAATAGCCAAGCTTACAGCTTTGCCGTGAGAAAATGAAAGTTCTAGAATGGGATTTTTTTAGACTTTGGCAATTCCATACATGAGAATAGTTTTGCCGTATGGGGTTGGTGTAGCCACAATACCAATACCAAGGAAAAAGTTAGTTTAAAATGACAAACTAGCAATTGTGTGACTTTGAAAGATTGCCATAGACAATACTCTCCAATTGACACCAATACTACAACTAGGACCACATATTTTGTATGCCAAGGTTCTAGAGGGCTTTTCTACAAATACTGTGAAATTCCTCTCAAGGAGCTTGATACAAAATGGTTAGTACACAACTAACTCAAGTTTCTTCTAAGATTGTAGAAACAAGCAAATGGTTAGTGAATGAGTTCAAAGCACAATCAAGTGGACAAGACAAGCTCAAAGTGACACCCAACGTCCTTTCAAACAAGCTCAAAACTCACAAACAAGGAGCAAAAATGGCTCCAAAAATGAATTCAACAACTTTGGCAAAATTGCCAAATTCTCAAACAACATGCCAACATTTATGGCAACTTAATAGAATGAAAAAAGGGTGCAAAGGGAGAGGAAGGAAAAGGCTTTTCTATTTTTTTAAGGCCCCTCCTACTCTCATATTACCTAAAAACTACCTAGAATAAAACCTAAATGACTACTCATTTCTAAAAATCAAATCTACTATTGTGACCATTCTAACTTTTGGAGAAATGCTCCAAATGGCAAATGGTTAGTTTTTTTGGCTTCAAAAGGCCCAAATTTGACCACAAGATTGCCAAATTCCCTACTTCTAGTTCATTTGACTCGTGAAAGCCAACAAATTGCAAATCAAAGAATAGGTAAAAAAAACCAAATATTGGAGTTTACATTTTCAATGAATTTGACTAGCTTGGGATGTTTGGAAATTTGAGAAAGTAAGAAAAGATTCCAAGCTGAAATTCTTTGGACATTGCGAACTCTTGGCTGGTAAGTTGGTCAACCCATCAAATGTTTTTAAATTCTGCTTGATTTTGAATCAAGTTCAAGTACTTTTTGGTTTCGAAATGCCTTGAAATTTGGTGGGGATATTATTTATGATAAAAGAAACCTACCCAAATTTTTAGTGGGATTTTATCACCACTTGTGTAATTTCCATGAATTTTCCATTGATGGTAAATACAGTTTACTTCACATGGAGTCCTTTTCTGCAATTCAAAAAATTCCAAATATTTTTGGGTAAATTTGAGGAAGTTTTCAAATACTAAGTGAAATTTAAAAATTTTCCTTTGCATTATTCACAAGAAGATTAAAATTAATTACCTCTTGTTTAATTCGTCTAGTGAGGAATCATTCACATAATAAGAAATTTGGATGAACCATTTTCATTGTTAGGCTCCTAGTGTGTTGTCATGCTAGAAACACCTCTCTTCAATCTTCATTTGCAAGTTCTTTGTATCGTTTAAATTTTACTTACATAGTACAAAAGTAACTTTTTATAGTTCTCTCAAAATGGATGGTGACCTCTACCTTCGTCATTTGCATGAATTCCTCAAACCTAATAGAATATTTTCTATTATGTACTACTAACCCCTATAGCTTGTATTTTGTCACATGCACTTAGAGGCTCGATTCTATTATAATCTACTTTAAGCATTTTTCTATGATTTTTGGCCAACAGAGACTAAATATCTCTCAAATTCCTAACTTACCTTAATACACGCCTAAATAAACACTAGAAATAGGAAATAAAAGTGTCTTAGATACTTCCAAAATTTTAGAAATAAATCACCGTATTTGTAGGGATTTCTATCAAATATGATGTAAACACTCTTTTAGGTTCTTTTTGCTATAAATTTCAACAAAAATGAGCAAAAACAAAAAAATAAATCATGAGACCAAGGTGACAACTATGGGGGTCATATACTACCACAATTTTTCTAGTTTGATCTATTTTTTAGCTTTGCAATTCAAGTGAAGGAATGGCGTGTTGACATATGTTTGGGTTGTGTGGTTTTTAGTCCACAATGTTGTCTAGCCCTAGTTTGAGTAGAACTACACAAAGTAAGTAGGACATCATGAACTACAATTCCAAACACGGATTCACTAGTTTAAAAAAGTACATAGACACTTTGCATGTAGGGATGTATGTGCACTTCAAAAATATAATTAGTGAAAAAAACTTGTAGATGAATCAAGGCATACAACACACATTTCGCATGGTAGTAAATTTTTTAGAATAAATTTGGTTTCCATGGCATCTAATTGTCTAGGTACAAAATAGACAACACAATGAGGTGGGGCCTACTACCTTGGCTCAAGGAATTTGGGTTTATAAATGAGGTAAACCCTAATTCTTGTTTGATTCAATTTTTTTTAAAGTTGAGCATTGAATTGGTCAAAGTTAAGGATTTCATTACTACATCTTGTATAAATTAGATTCATTTTGGTAAGAAAATATTTCTTGTTAGGTGAATCTCATGAATAGATTTTGAGTAGTGTAGATTTTTCACATAGAAAGTGATCAACTAATTTAAAATTTCATATCTATATTATAGGTGTACATCTATATTATAGAAATATTTTATAATTATAGTATAACTACATCATAGATATCCATATTATAGGTGTTTATATTATAAGCACCTTCAATGGTTGTAGGAAAGCTACTTGTACATATACTCAAGGCTTGTGACATGCTCACATTTTCATGCTCTCACACTAGCATTGTTGTATTTTCTTCCAAATCATTGCATACATCAAAGACAATGGCACAAATTTGGTGAAGTTGGAAAGTGTTGTATCAAACATTGTTAGTTGTAAGGTTTTGGATTTGGCAACACTAAACAAAGGCACTTGTTTGGGCCAATATATGAGCAAGGTTTGTCCGTACAAAATAGATTCAAATATGGTGTGTGCATCAATGAAGCATGTATCTTTGAAAAATGTCAAGGCCTCTTTGTAGAAGACCATTACATAGGAAGGCAAAGAAGAGTGGGAAAGGTAGGCAAGAATAGGACTAGGTTCTATTGAAGCTAGTTTATTGTGTAGGAGATTGTTGACTCTTGGAAAGCCAAGTTTTGCATCCAATTGCAAGATTTTTCACTTTCAAGAGATTCTAGGATATGCTTCAATGATCAATATGTATTATCAATGCGAATTCATCTAGTTGCAAGCTCATGATCCATCACTAGTAGAAATCCATACTAAGAAAAAAAATTGTCCAAATGATGGTTTTGTGTTAACTCTGTATTCTTTTAAACACAAAACCATCAATTGGATTTTGGAATGGTTCTTTAAATGTGGATTTCTACTAATGCATTTGGTCATATGTGGGTAATTGCAAAAGTAGTGACCATAATATCTTGAATTTGGTGGTTGAACAATGCAACTTAAATCCAGGTAGAAAATTCTAGTTGTTTTCGGATGCTTTAGTATTTGAGATGTGCATTTTGATGAAGTTGTAGGCTAAGAGCAATCACTAGAAGGTTGTAGTTCCTCCATTTCAAGTTAGAGATTGCACTTGGAGCTAGAGGTCTTGTATAGCTAGGTTCCAAGGGTTGGTGTTGCAATTCTTAAGCCCATGGTATATTTTATTGTCATTTTAAGGAAGAAAAAGCACAAAATGTGGTAGTGATCATATTTAGTCATGCAACAAGCGTTTGTAATCTATTTCAAAATTTGTGGGACTTGAGCAGGCTAAAGGATTGTAGACAAGCACAATAAGGAATTGTTTGTGATGCTTCTTCTCAAAGTATACGATTGTTTGAATTCCAAAAATTAGATTCAAGCATGAGAGTTGATGTGACCAACGGTATGAATTGAGAATTGGACTAGTTTTGTTCATTTTGAGAAGGAGTTTTGGAAGAAGAGTCTATAGAAGGTCAATTATTGAAAAAAATATTAAAGTTTTGAAGACATGTGATAGATGCTGTAGATTTAGAATGGTAGAGGGTGAAAAAGAAATTCATTTCCTTCATTGGGCTTCCTTGCATACCACAACCTAGGCATCTCGAATTTGTTGATAGAGACAATAAGAATTCTTACTAAAGTTGGCATTTTGACCAAATTTTGATGTAGCAAACTTGGTTCGAACAACTTGGATAGCCTAATAATGATCCAAGAGAATTGACCGAATGACATCAACACAAATTCCTTGTAGTATGTATGAGCACCTTCGGAAAATAGTCAAAGATTTGTTGCAACAACACAAGAAGTCTAAGAACAAATAAGAAATGATACAAACAAATCAAGCAATATAAATTGAATATCTCTATAGCAATTACAAACACAATTTGGCCCAATAGAATGCAAGATATAATTTTCAACAAAGGGTGACAACACTAGATGGTAGATAGTGTATTGAAAAGATCCAAATTGTTGTATGATTTTAAATTTAACATGTATATATTTGTTATGATACTCAAGTATTCTCAATTGCAATTCCAAAGCAATTGCAGGTTGGAAATCTATCCACTTGAGCTTCATTAGTTCATGAATTTTTTCTTGAATCTTCCTAGGAACAAAATTTATAAGATCATTGAACTCAATTGTACAAAGGGGTGCTTGTGGATGCACATTAGAACCAAATAGGAAAGTAAGAGAGTCACATTGGAATCCAAAAGGGCAAGAATAATCCCTATATTTGAACTAAAATGGGAAGCTCTATATTTTTGGTTTGACCACCTAAAATACAGGACTTTCTACCCTAAATGTGAGTTGACCCAAGTATCAACAAAATACTCTTCAATTTGCCATTTTGTTGTGGGAAAAAAATTCAATCCCACCAATAGAGTTCAAATATGTGCAACTACCAAACAGTTCACAATTACGGGCTTCCTACCTTATTACACCCGCCCACTGAGTCTGGTCAACAGCATGTTGACCGACGGAATCCCCAGTTGTGTATTATGGTACCCGGGAAGAGAACCGGAAAATTTTATACCCGTCCGCCCTCCCTCCCTCCCTCCCTCCCTCCCTCGAGGCACCGAGTCTGCCTTGTCGGCTTCGGCTTCGAACTTGAACATCAAGGCTTCCCATCGCCGAATTGTTACCGAATCGCAATTCAATTCGTGCGACTGGGGCGAGAAGAAGGAGACCATTTGCGGTTCGGATTGTTGAGTGTTTCAGGAGCTTCAAGTTGCGCTTGATTGTAACGATTGAGGCGCTCTGTGTAGAGCGTGATCGAGGCGGTAATAGGGTTTGCGGGGTGTGAAGGATGTTTAGGAACCAGTACGATACGGATGTGACGACATGGAGTCCTGCGGGGCGCCTGCACCAAGTGGAGTACGCCATGGAGGCCGTGAAGCAGGGCAGCGCCGTGATCGGGGTGCGGTCGAAGACGCATGTGGTCCTAGCGACCGTCAACAAGTCCTCGTCGGAGCTTTCTGCGTATCAGAAAAAGCTGTTCAAGATTGATAATCACATCGGGATTGCCATGGCAGGCCTCACTGCCGATGGGCGTGTCTTGTCTCGGTACATGCGATCGGAGTGCATCAATCACCATTTTGTTTACGAGTCGCCTCTCCCTGTTGGCCGGTTGGTGGTCCAAGTTGCAGATAAAGCTCAGGTATGTGTGCAGTCTTGTCGCCTCCTTTGATTGTTTCAGATCGGATTCACTTCTAGGTTTGAGCTAAAATGTGGCCAGACTACAGGGCGTTTTGAGCACGCGTCGTACGTGTATGATCACGAGTACTCCCATTTCAAGGAATTAGGTTTCAGAAGGGCCTGAAAACTATGGTAGGATTTAGGGTATACCAGTTCGTCCTCTGTTTAGGGTTCGAGGAATCTTACTCGAATGATAGGCGCGGTCCCGATGAGATTAGTGGACGTGGATTTAGCACCAGGTTGAAGGACGGCAGCTTACGCGTCACTGAGTGGGTTTGTTGCTCCTCGGATATCAGATGCCGGTACTATGCAAAGGTCATGGAGAGTGCCTAGAATTACATACCTAAAGTGGTCCGAGATGGCAGTTCCCGGAATGTTCGAGTTCCTCTATATAGCTCCTCGAAGTTAGTGGTGTAGTGAGGATACGGAGTTAACATACAGCTTCATCAGAATAGGGGTGGAAATGCTCCGTAGGCCTGGATCATGCGTCTCAAATGCATTTATGACTTCTAATGTATGCTTTCAAATGGAAGCAAATTAAGCTTCTGAGTGTTCCCTGAATCTGTTTTTGCTCGGCGTTAGGGTTTAGTTTCGCGAGAGAAAATCCCCTTCGTCTTTTGGCCTCTTCTGAGCTGGCGTTTATCTGTGGTTTTTTGAACCATGAGACACTGAAGCGTACCTGTTTAAAGCAATATGTTTATTAAGTGACTGCCGATTCGATTTCTGCAGGTGTGCACGCAGCGGTCATCGAGACGGCCTTACGGCGTAGGTCTTCTAGTTGCAGGCCTAGATGAAACTGGACCTCACCTTTACCAGAACTGCCCTTCTGGCAACTACTTCGAGTTCACGGCGTTCGCTATTGGATCCCGGTCACAGGCGGCGAAGACATACTTGGAACGCAAGTTCGAGACTTTTATGGACTGTTCCAAAGAGGAGTTGGTTCGTCATGCTCTCCACGCTGTGAAGGAATCACTTCAAGATGAGGAGCTTAGCAGCGGCAACTGTGGAGTTGCCATAGTCGGTATTGGAGAGTCGTTTGTCATCCTTGACCCGAAGACACTTCAGGCGCATATCGACTCGTTGGAAGGCGGCAAGGATGACCAAGCGGCTAAGGTTGAAGTAGAGGAGGAAATTATTGCTGTCGTTATTGAGCGACAGGATGTTCCAGGCGGAGGAGATGCTGGGGTTGGTGCTGAAGGTGAAGGTCCTACAGACATGGAGACTTGAATGCATGAAGCTTAGAGTCTATCGGAAACGGACCGTTTTGGGGGGGTAGCTAAGGCATTTTCTATTTTTTCTGCAGACGCCTGTGCTTCCCAAAGGTGAACAATTGGAGCAGTGCACAATATGTAAGAGTTCGCAGTATTTCTGTTGTGCTGCTTTGAAGCTCCTGTGACATGAGTGCTGCGTTTTTCTACCTTTCCATACACCTCTGCCCTGGTGGTGGCTTCCACACCAATGGGCTGTGAATAATGATGGCTAGATTAGAAGCACTTGAGCCCTTTCGTTTTATGTTATGTTCCACAGCAAGATAGTGCCGAGTTTGTGAATTTTATTGTTAGTCAGCGTGGTGCGTCAAAATTTTGAGCGTATGCTTATTTTCTAAAATTCATCTTTAACCTCTCTTCTTTGAATATAACATTCAGAGATGTTATTTAAGGAATTTAACTAAGTCATTTTCCTGCGATTGCATTGGTATCTGGCACTTGTCCAGAAATATTTTCGGGTGAGCAACTGTAGAGTTTCTGTTGATAGAACTGTACCGGATAACCGTGAACTACTTAGGTTTGGTCACTTTCGTCAGCTTCATAATTAGCCACTGAAAGCGAATTCTTACGATTTTCCTGTCCTTGAAAGTTGATACTGTCGTATTCTCTCAAAAACATGCAAGTTTCTTGACGTACATGTTCAAACTCAGTGTTTACCCGCGCAATTATTCGAGACATCATCGATCAGTTTCTGCAATAGGAGCGCCAGGTTTTCTACTTTGGACCGTTTCTATTAGTAGACTGGGGAGATTTTTTAACTTTAGCATTGCAAGTGATTGCAAGTGATAGGAGATCTCAATGCATATAAGATCACATCATTTGGAGACCGTATACAAAACTTAGAGTGTTGTAAAACTATTTCTTGAAGCCGTCTGGTACAAATGGGACTAGGAGATTTTCGTAGTGTGAGCACCTCATCAAGTGGCATTGTAGGTACCTAGTGCAATGGGGTGTCCTTACTTTAATTGTGTTAGTTTCTTGAAACATCATTATTTTTTAGATTAGAAACTTGCCTATAGACTAAAAAGCAGGAAATTTTGCAACAATTTCCTCTATTGGTAGATGTCCAATGGCAAGTTTGATAATGTTCACATTTCACAAAACATTTCCAACAATGACACTTTGTAGGTTACAAAGTAGTTATTAAACATTCAGGAACATGTCAATCAACACTATTGATTTTTTTCCCGATTTTAGTCAAAAGGTGGCAAAGCTCAAAGGCTTGCAATTTAATGTGATGGAAAAAAATTCAATAAAATAGAATCTTCCCCATGTTATCTCTAAGTTCAGATGGTCAACTGCAGCTTTGCAATCATGCCATTGAGAATAAGAGGCTAAGGACTTCTAGGGTAACTTATGCATTGTCCAATCTTAGGGCTGCTACTTGAGCTTTTAGGAAACCACCACCACCCTCTTGCACTTCTATTTCTGTAGCAGACTTCGCTTGCTGAGAGCTGCTGCAAGTGGCCAAGTTTAGCCTTTGTGACGACATCATGCTGTTGTGGTGCGCCTGCCTTGCGACAACCTATGAAAATAAGTTCACTTGGAAATATTGAATCGTCCTCTACATTTGCAATCTTGATCACAACGTTGACATTGATGCAATTCTCTCTTCGTTTTCTGATTTATGGCCCTAATTTCATTGTTTGGGAGTGGCTTGGGAGTGGCTTGCAGGTCCGGCATCATGGGGGTGAGCTTATGTATGTCTCCGACTGGCCTGCTCAGAAGCTCATGGGTCTCCATTGCTAGCTGGAGAAATTAATGTGCATTTGTGAACTGCATTAGACTGCTGCCCTGCCACTGCGCAAGTCTGGAGAGAACTTGAAGGGAGAGTTGGCTGTCCGCAACGAAGCTCTCGGTCCCATCTTCGCTTGATTGGAGGTGCCTTCAGTTTGCAACGCCTTCGATCAATTCTAGTGTTCCTTAATCCTGACCACATTGCTTGCTTTGGATGTTTCTGGAACCGCATATTTGTCAAGGGATTGTGGGGACTGGTGCTCGGATCAGCAATACACAGCCATTCTTCATGATGTGGGCCACCTTTTGATAGAAATCGCTGGAAATTGTAAAGACTGGGTTGTTCCTGTCCCCTGCTAGTTTTGGCGCTGTTCCAGTTATCATTTGCGCCAGTTAATCTCAGTTCCCGGGTAGGAGAAGAAATCTAGTAAGCTCAGATATTCAGTCCTGTATATTACAATGACATGTTTCCGAGCTTTAAAAATTGACTGAGAGCTCTAAAAACTAGGGCTGTTATAGATCCTAGGATTCAGTCGGGTAACTGAAACTGCAGTACTGCACCAAATTTTACTGAAATCCGCTCTCTTAACACAATGAAGTACTAACATGCATATATATGTGGAGAATTGGAGATGTGAAATTTTCCCCATTCAGACATCGATCTGGTGCCAGTATTTTCTAGTGCTTGTGAGTGCAGGTGCAGCGAGCACCCAACCATTAAATACGGGCGATTTAAACATGTATGAATCCACTGAAATCGCCAGGTATCTTGGCATTATGTTGTACCTCTACGGTATGTTCACAACTAGGTGCATAGATTAATTGTTTCATTTAGTTCATTTTAAACCTCAGTAATAGTGCGACAACTTTTGTTTACCTTGTAAACTGGCAATCTGGCATGGACCAACTTGTTGCTTAAAAAGTCCGCTGGCATGTCCACTTGCATGCACTTGTTTGTTCAAGGTTTTTTATACTTCAAACTTTTCCCTTTGAGAAAAGTATCCTTCATTGGAAGGATATGCGATGGAGGTGTGGTATATTGTACTTGGTGTATAACTGTGTTTTCTCTAACTTTTACGGAGGTGTTTCTGAATGCTTCTTTGTCTCCATGACCTCAATTATTGTCATGGGTTTGAAATTTCAAAGAGTACTTGTGTTTCTAAATGCTTCATTGTCTCCATGACCTCAATATTGTCATGGGTTTGAAAGTTCAAAGAGTACTTGTGGATGATAACAATAATTTTTCCACTTTCATGTTTTGATTTGCTTCATCAGTTGGATAAAGAAACCACTCTCCCTCAATTTTTGTTTTTATCACTTGAAATGCGTGTGCTCATTTTTTTTGAGTTTACTGTCAAATTTGCTCATAAATCACAAATTTACTTAGTCATTTAATGAACTCGGAAAAAAATGCGTAGCTTTATGGTTGAATATTTTTTTGAACATTAGCCACAAAACTAAAATTGGATGCATGCATGTAGCCCATTCCCCACTTCTTTCAGTTGGTTGAAACTCTAGTTATTTTATTATGAAATTTAATCTTCGCCTGAATGCTAGCGAGGTCCGCCCAAAAGAAGCCCGAACATGCTCCAAAGGGTAAATGGGGAAGGCAATTGCTGCTACATTCTTGGCGAGGGATTAGTCAGTTGACTACTTCAATTCATAAAAAAAATCATCGATCAACGCTCGAACCAGATCAATGTTGGATACAGATGGCCTGGTAACCAGAAACGACACAAAGGAATAGTTGCCCTCTTTTTTCTAGTGGAGGTTTTATTCTCATTTCTAAATTGAAGTGCTATTTTCTTAGAAAACTACTAAAATAGCACACACAAGTAACGAGTTGAAATACACCTGGCACCTCCTAAATCAAAGTACCCGTTTAGAGACCAAGCAATTAAGATGTGTGGTAAAATGAGCTGATAGCAAGTCGACCAGACAAAACTGCGAAGACCAAATAAGCACAAACTCAAGACCACCAAAACTAATTCTATTCACCCCTCGTCTCAATAAGATATTAGACATAGAGAGCAACGGTTCAACCAAACTGATCCATTCGTCCCGTCCCCAATCTCTCTCCTGCCTCTGTGCTCACATCACGGAGTAAGACGTACTAAAATTTACTAACTTCGAAAGGTGACTAAGATATCCGCTACAAAAATGAACTAAGCGATAGCTTCGCTCTGCAAGCCACTAGAAAACTAAAATTCGGTATATAGCAAATGCAGACTTCTGGAATGATGTATTGAATGCATCTGGGTCGGTCTCCCCAACACCCTGTACAATGTGAAATCGATCCCAAGGGAAGGACGAGTACGCGATCAGTAGTTCGCGATTTGCTTCACGTAGTTGGGATTCTCCACAGGAACCTTGGAGAATGAGACCTGCGAAAGCAAGCTGGGCCGGTCATTGTACGACGCAGTGTAGGACGAGCCGTTGTCGTAGAAGGAGCGCGGACTGTAGTCCCGGTCGTCGTCGGCCGCCATGTACTCGGCGTCGTGGTAGCGACTGCGGTTGAAGGACGGCATGCGTCGGATGGGCGCATTGAACTCCCTGTGCAAGGACGCCCGGGGCTCCGGTCGCTCGTCGTAGCTGGAGATGTACTCGGCCTCATGGTGCCGGGACTTACCGAACGACGGCATGCGGCGGAAGCCGGTGTAGTCTTTGGCCTCATAATCCTGGCCGCCGGGGCCGACGCCGTCATGCTGCGTCACCTTGCCGCTCGCGAACGAGGGCATCCGGGCCAACGTGGGCCGACCACCCGGGCTGCCGCGACTACTGCTCACGGGGGGCGGCGCCAGGATGCCGGACTTCGCCACAGTCTCATAGTAGCCGGACGGGCTGGTCACTTTCTTGGAGTTTGGGGTGCCCCCTTCAGCTTGGTTGCTGACGAGCTCGCATTTCTTCTTCACCGCGCGCTCGGCCTTCTTGAGGCACCGCTCGATGTCGATGGACTGGGAGCCCGTCACGATCACTCGGGAGTTTTTCGGGTCGCAGCGGACGGAGTCCACGCCGTCGACTTCGCTCAACTCCTCCTGCACCTTCTCCTTGCACTTGTCGCAGCACATGGGCACCATGAGTTCAACCACGGACTTACCAGACGCGGGTGATTGGTACTCGCGCGGGGAGGGTTGGGTCGTGCGGACATACTCGCCCCGTGGGGGAATCTCCACGCGAGGGGAGGCGCGATACTGGGACCCGGCACGGGGGGAGGCGTCTCGGATGCTATAGGCCTGGCCGGACTCGGATCCACGGGTAGAGGCAACGTAAGGCTGGCGGTACTCGCCCCGCGCCTCGCTTCTGGTATCATAGCTACTGCGGACGTAGTCGTCGTCGACCGCTTGCCTCCCCAGTGGTACTCGGTATCCGCCGGCAGTCGCATTCGCTGCGTATCCGCTGCGCCCATCGGCCGTCGCGCTCACTGGGTAGCCTCCGCGCCCATCGGAAGGGTATCCTCCGCGCCCACCGGGAGAGTATCCTCCGCGCCCATCGGGAGAGTATCCTCCGCGCCCTTCGGTAGGGTATCCTCCGCGCCCTTCGGTAGAGTATCCGCTGCGCCCTTCGGTAGGGTATCCTCCGCGCCCTTCGGTAGAGTATCCGCTGCGCCCTTCTGCAAGCGAGTCCCCTAAGTACCCGCCGCGCCCATCGGCAGTTGGGTCCACTGGGTACCCGCTGCGTCCTTCGTTAGCATACGGGCTGCGCCCTTCAGTAGGATATGAGCTTCGCACTTCGGGAGAGTTCGCTGAATACCCACTGCGCCCGTCGACCGTCGCGGTCACAGGATAACCACTGCGTCCGTCGGCAGGATATGAGCTTCGCACTTCGGGAATCGAGTTTGCTGGGTAGCCACTACGCCCATCGACAGTGGCGGTCACTGGATAACCACTGCGCCCTTCAGCAGGATAACCACTGCGCCCTTCAGCAGCATAACCACTACGCCCTTCAGCAGGATAACCGCTGCGCCCGTCGGCATAATAACCACTGCGCCCATCGGGAAGATATCCGTTGCGTCCTTCGGGGGACGCATTCGCTGGATACCCGTCGTATCTTTTGGAGCCTGGGGCTCCGCGCTGGTCGTAGCGGTAGCGGTAATCGTCATCATCGTCTTTGCCTTTCAAGAGCTGCCATGGCCGAGCACAAAGACGTTTCTCAGTGACGTAGTGATAATCTCACTTTCTCACACAAACGAAAACACTCGGTGAAATTCATGAACGTGTACAGTGGCACGAGAAAAAAAAAAATCGGCACCGACCAATAAATGGAAATACGGCCCCACGAACCGACAACATCTGGTGCCAGGGTTATCTATTCATTCCGAAATTTCGTGCACACTCCTATTCAAGTCCGCATCTCTACTTGCTATGGCGAACCCGTGGAGTTACACGGCGCAGTAAGTAAAGCTTTTTGAGTGGTGAGAGATCAAAACTCCAGCCCATACGTATTCATTCTTTGACCACAAAAAAACACAGGTGCAGAAACGGGCGAAACTCTAAAGCCGACCGCCCTTTCGCAGCTAGTAGAGAACATACCTCTTTTATGCCCTCCACGATGCGAGACATGATGACCTCCGCACCCGCAACAAGCTCGAATCTCCAAAAATCGTTACTCACCAAAGAGCTCTCTCACAGACGCTGCCAAATAATCAACTCAGCACAAGGAAGCCTTCACAAATTGGAGAACTCAATCGACGCACAATATCGACTCTCCACCACCCGACTACTCCGAGTAGAGCTTGGCACCGTCCAGCCTCCCAATTGCAAACAACCCTGCACTGCTACCAAAGAAACTAGGCACCGTACGAGCGACGCTGAGATTGACCTAAGTTGGAACGGGGTAAAGGCGAGGTGGATGGATTGATGATTGAACACCTTAGCTTATTTAGTGTGTCGAGACATTAGAGGAATTGAGCTCTAAATATTTAAGCGACGATTTAAGCGTGTGGCAATCGTGAACAATGCGATCTTGAACCGAACGTCCAGGTGGCGTGCGAGGGCTCCTTTCGGGGCAGTTGCCGGGTCTAAAATGATATCAGGAACTGGGACACCGGGCAGCAACAGCCGATGGCATGGCCATAGCACGCTTGGAGACTCAGAGATCTTTACAAAGCGCCACTGCTGGGGCCCCACTTCGCCTTCTTTCATCATTGTGGAGAAGGACTCCTACGTGGGGTGCAGTGCAGTACAGGGCCAAGCGGTGGAACAGGAGTGGACGCCTGGCTTGGTGGCCAAACCAGCTGGCGGGGACACACTACGAAGAAAACCACGCCGGGGCCGGCAAACAAATGCTAAGGTAAAACAGCCCATTACGGACCAAATGGGGGTTTGCCCTCTTGTCATTTCTGAAATTTTCTACTTCTTTTTCCAGAGAAAGTCAGGTGATAGAAATGGTGAGAGCATTTGAAACTATATTTTTTCAACAAAATGTTAATTTGTTATGAATTTTTGAAGTGTTCAGCCCATCACAACCCAAAAGAGTATGTAGACTACCCAAAACCAACAAAAACTGATCCATAACACTCATCTTACTCACCTATTGTGGTCACAATATTTTCCAACACAGAAGACCTGAAAAAGGCACTTCCTTCAATGAACTAACACTAGAAAACTGAAAGTTCCTATTGCGGTCACTAATTATTCCATTCCAGTTGTCTAAGGCATTGAATGTGGCCCAAATCTCAATAACTAAAAGAAAACCGTAATGGGGTCATTCTTAGGAGTCCGCAATGGGTAAAAGGTCCGTAATGGGCTGTTTTACCTTAAATTCTGCTCCACACCGCGGCACTTCTGCATCGAAAATTCCATCGGCATATCAGTCAAGCATCAATTACGAAGCTGCCTTGTGGGACATACCCCGGAGGACGGACTTATCGTGGACGGCTGTGCACGGAACCTATAGTGCTCTATTTGTACTATACTGGAGTTGAAGAAGTCTTTCCCTCAGACTACATACGTGATGCACTTAAGCGAAATCGGGACGTGTGTAGACAGTGTGAACAGACAGACAGGATATTGTGGCTAGTGGTCCCAAATGTGAATTTCATAATTAGCTCAGGTCGCTAAAAAGCACATCTAAAATTTTGAATTTACTAGCACTGATATTCACATGTCCTGTAGATGAAAAACAAATACCGTAAAAGTTTTGCAAAATTTAGCAA
The DNA here is from genome assembly GCA_963920665.1 of Straminergon stramineum. Lineage (NCBI taxonomy): Eukaryota > Viridiplantae > Streptophyta > Bryopsida > Hypnales > Calliergonaceae > Straminergon > Straminergon stramineum. The sequence continues at coordinate 44,730,954 of OY987264.1, forward strand.
CATTAGCGAATACTGACTTGTAACAAGGCGAGCAGCTGACTTATGAGATTACTGTGCAGGACAGGATCTGTGATATACGATTACAATTACATATGTTACTGTAGCTCATCATTTTGACGGTTGACCTCGGATATAACAGCTACGTACACTAAATCTAGATAGCGTAATACAGCGTGAGACCGAATACTTGCACATTTTCCCATTTATTGTAAGTGGACAGGTTTGAAGTTCGATAATATCCAACAGTTGCAAGTTGCCAAGTCTCCAGTTTCACCGGGTGTTCGACTCTCACCTTGTAAATCTTTCGGCTGGAGCATGGTCGCTCCCCTTGAAATCAGCGACGGGAGCAAATGATGTTCTCTTAGACTCCAATGAGATTGCTTTCCGAGACGTGATACACTTTGCGGTTAGCACTGCATAATTGGAACGCATAACTGGCCGTTGATGCAGGGATTTAAAAGTGTTAGAAAACTCCACCACATCATGCAAGAAATAGACTCACAAAGAGCGATTTACTGGGTCATTCTTCAAAAATTGTAGAAAACGCGCAAGTGCCATCATGAAGTAGAAAGTAATACCAAGGACATTTAGCGTCCTAACCTATTTCGGGGGGGTTTGGTCTCAGGAGAGTGCGGTTTATGATTCGTGTTGGTGCGGGGTCTCTCACCCGCAGTGAGAAAAAGTGTAGAACATTATCAACTCCCATGCCATTGAACGAGCAGGTCCGACTATATACGCTTCAGAGGGAACCATGATTTCCAATCCATATGGGATAAATGAAGAGAGCAACGTGCTCACTACTGGAGTGCAAATCCCTTGTTGACACAACATTACAAACCAAACCAATTGGGATGTTGTTTGACCCAACTAGGAGATGGTTGAAACGACATCCCAATCTTGTTTTTTCTAACATCTTTCAATCCTCATGGAGAGAGAAGGACAGAGTTCTGCTGTGCTGAATAAACTGAATCGGATAAATGATTGAAGCTTAAAACCACATTCCTCAATTATGAAGAAAACGAAGAAGGGAAGAAGGTTCAGTTCACCACAATGTGCACATGATGTGAGGCTACTTCTCTCAGTTACACACAACCTGGTCTGGACTCCCAACTTCAACTAACTTGCATTCCTGAACAACCAACATTTCGGAGAACCAGCATTCCGCAAAAGGGAGGGTTTATAAATCAGTTCAGTTTCAAATTACGAAGACCTTAGAACCAATGCAAGAAAACAAGGATGACAACAAAATGAAAAGAGATCGTACCCGTCTGCCAAGGTTCGCATTTTGTCCTCTGCCCTGCCTGTAGCCCCGACGTCTAAACGCACGCGAGAGTTCACTTGAGCCTACTAACTCCTGCCACCACACTCATAGAACGAAAATGTGAAGCTCTCTCGAAATTTGAAGGTGCAAGGCGTGAGGAAGGGAGTTAAGGTTCAATCGGCAAGGATGTCGTCCATCTGAACAACAGTCCCTGTTTGCCCTCACTCCACCCCAAACATGTTCCACGTCAGATACGTTGGGGAAGTAGGCTACACTGATTTGTTCTAATAGTGAGGATAGTGAGGGGGAAATTAGCATCACCTAGAAAATTAGTGTTACCACAAAACTTTATTATTGTGAAAATTGATACTAAATGGTAATATTTCACCCTGCACTAACTCAAATAGTGCAAATTTCGTAAATTCTTGTCACACGCACTATTTAGACAGATCAGCGTATTTAATCAACACCTGCTGCATTCAAGCATTAAAAAACGTTCACTTTGGGGGGACAAGTTAGAAACACCCGAGACCCAAAACGTTCAAATTAGGTGACAACACCAGAAAGAAACATGTGATACGAACGACACGCGGAACGTCATTGGGATGTTGTTTTAACCTCCCAATGGAGCGAAGCTTACTGTAAAAATAAAGACATTACATTTCAATGTCGTTCCACATGTCGTTCCACATGTCGTGAAGACAACGTCTTTAAACTGGCATGGATACTAGTTTCCCTCGGATTTGCATCAACTGCGGATTGATACCCGTCTGTGTGCTTTCTGGCGCATTTCTCTGCTTTCTTTTAGTTTTTGAAAATCGCTAAAAATTTTTAAAATTTCTTCAAAAAAAAATCTCTTCCGACTCGCCGAGGGCTTGCCCTCTGATTCTGTGTACTCTTTCCCTTTTCAATGGAAATTATCCATATGTTTAAAAAAATAAAGTGGCTTGGATAGCTTAGAATATAAATTAAGTAAAGAAATAAATATGAAACTCTACGTTACAAGACACCCTCTGTTTCCCCACCAATACTCCCTTCCAAACAAAACTCCAAATTCAAAATTCAGTTCAACATTGGGAAGTCATGATAACAGGTAGGCTGATTACCAAGTTAGCTTATCCCAGAAAGAGCGGAGACACGGAGCTCCATGAGTGCGAGCTAAGATTGTAATCCAAATGTATGCTCCTGCATAAAACATTTCCATAATAAAAAATACAAAGAGATCAAATAAACTTTCATCAGTTTGCAGAATAAATGTCACTGACCAATTAGAAAGTACTTGATGAGTGAAAGAAGAAAAATCCGGCCCATAAAACATGGCCTTATGATTCAGTGCAATGCCCTTACCCTCCAAGCAAGAAAAACCTCCTCTGAATCGAATGACATAATTTTAGCACCAATAATGGATCGAGTGAGTAGGATGTAGTCGCATCTCCTCACCTTGCACTGTCACCAAAAGTTGGAAAACTAGCCCAACAACTACAGCAAATAGACAAATAAACCAGTCCATAACAACGAACAATGCTCACCACTCCACCAGACGAGAATAAAAATTTGACTTCTACACTGTTTGTGTGCAGATGAAAGAGAACAACTTCTCCGAAGTCAGTTGAAGGACAAAGTCGACCAGTGAAAGAAATGGCTAATGCCGCAAGCCACCTTCACAAATCGTAGCACAACAAGCGGCTTTCTCTTGTCCGGCGATAGCACGTTCCAAGGACAATTTCTGAGTCACTCAGCACTGATTTTACCTGGAGTAGTTTGACCGTATGGAGCGCATTTTGCGTGCAGATATTCAGTGTGGACACGAAGATATTTTGCGTGCAGATATTCCATGAAGTATGAGACATTATCCTGGAAGATTGGGTTTCTATGGCATTCGCGTTTAGCAGCCCTCCTGTTATTTATCTCACATATCGTTCCGCCCTGTGTTTCCTTGATTTGGCCACCAACACCACTGCTTCATTCCCTTCTGACCTTGGGACTGATAATGCCGACAATAGACAACGCTCGCTGCCAGGCTACCATCTTGAGGATAACTAACGAGATCATGGGAAAGCAATCGTCAGCAGAAAAAAAACTAAGAGATTCAAACAGAGGATACTAAGACTGTTAGGAACCTGACCTTTGAATGGGAATGAGACTGTTTACTATGACTGATACCGACAGTGGTCTAGGGCCTCCCACTTTTAAATGCATAAGAAATTCTCACATATTTGATCACAAACAAATCTGGTTGGCTCTTGTACTCAAAGATCTCTCCACCGCCCTATATACCGATCTCCCCATTAGGTTAGACTGCTTCTAGTGACGCAGTCAGTATCCACTACCTTCAACAACTTAAGCCCTTGGTCATGCCAAACCAACCTCAGGAAACATCAAAGACATTGCAAGGGCATGGTGTGTGTGTACCGTGGTAGCATTCCAGCATTGTGGCACACGCTGTGGGCGTGAGAGAAAACGCAAAATGCTTTTCTGGACACTTGAGAGAAAAAAGTGTCTACACCAATCGATAGCTCAGCTCTCCTTCGGCCTGGCAATTACAACCCATACCTAAATAGAATTCCCTCACGAGCATGCACTTGGCAACATGCAGAGTTATTGCATGCAACCAGGAGTCCAGAGGACGAATCAAAAATCCTAACCTTGAAAATTTCAGCTCACCTATAGTCTACCCATTGGTCCTTTTGGACACCAGATTGTGAAGTTCCTCCGGCAGCCATGGTACTTTGTGAACCAAAATCAGTAATTTTTGCTGACTCTGCATACACAACGCTCAAAGGGGGTTATACCTTCAGCCCACATTCAAGTAATACTAACAATGGGGATTAACTCATTTACAAACTAACTTAGCTATTCTGCCATTCAGAGAATCTTATATAATATAGAATACAATTCTCTTTTTTTGTCTTGTATAATCAACATTCGATTCATATGCAATTACAATCGAGTGTACCAAATTGCAGTTTCAAAAAACCCAAACTCCATTTTGGGTGAATTTTTTTCATTTAATTTTCATGGTTTCACATGATGATTCGTTGAAAAACATTGGTAAGGAATTTTTTTTAATTTGATCGCGGAGATATGTAGGGAACATCCATATGCACATCTTTCCTTCAACAAGCATCTCCAAAAAAGTTTCACAATTCCCTCTATAGATATTTCAATGTTGAGGTGACAATGTCCTAATTTTGAAAAATAGATATCTATTTTTATTGTAATTAGATTTGAATAATGTAACTGTACCACCACGCTCAAATGTACAAAATTAGTTACAGTGTGAGGGTCAAATAGCAAAATCTAGTTAAAATATATAAATTTCTATTTCACAAAATTTGGTCATACGACACCTCACACTAAACTCTTCCTAGAAGGAATTGTGAAACTTTTTTGAAGACTCTCGTTGAAGGAAAGGTGTGCACATGGATGTTTCCTACATATTTCTACAATCAAATTTGAAAAATTCATCACCAATTTTTTTCAATAAAATATTATGTAAAACCAAGAAAATAGACATTAAAAATTCAATGAAAATGAAATTTTTCTTTTTTGAAACCAAAATTTGGTATGTTTGATTGAGATTGTGTACAATTTGTCAACAAGTGCTACTTGTGCAAAATGACAAATTGTCTAAATTCTTTTCTATGCTATGCAAAAAAATTGAATGGCACAATAGCTAGTTTGTAAATGAATTAGCCTCCATTGTATAGTACAATGCTATCACCCTATTGTAGTAACTTCCTCCAAATCCTAATTAGAACTCAAAACCAATTTACATCAAGCCAAACCATTGTAACTACTTGAATTCTCAAAGTAGTGATTGGTGAAGAAGTGGGTAGTGGTCTAAGTTGGATTTACACTTTGGTTTAGGCCCATGCCATTTTTCATGATGAGAAATACTCTTGGAATCCTACATGGTCCAAGTAGATGATATTATGTAGGCTTCAAAGAGCTTTTGTGTTGGACATCCCTTTGAGGTAGCCCTACTAGATTTCTAGGAAAATATAACAAGCTAAAAACTCATAATAATAGATTTTGTCTAAATCTGAAATGATATTGCATTTCACAATGTTTGATTTAATAATAAGACTTTGCAAAGTATCATTATTATTTTATATCTTGGACTCCTATCTCCCATGGTCACATCTAAAAAGTAGGATACTTTTAGGGCCTCTTCACACTATGGCCGTCCAAGTTGAGAGGCCATGGGATTGAGTGGCCCAACTTTGGTGGGAGTCCAAGGAAATGAGCAATAAATAGGCCCAAAAAATTAGGAATTGGAGCCTTCAGCCAGCCATAGTGTGAAGCCTCCAAAGTCCAAAGTCCAAGCCCAAAGCCCAAACCTATTCCATTTTTTCAACTTCTAATCCATCCAATTTCTGAAATTTTCAACAAATTGTCACCCATGTGACAATTTTTTCAAGCAAAAGGTTAAAAAACATGAGAAAGGAGTCAAAAATGGCCTTGGAAAAATAATTACTGCACATGCTCTCATCATTAAGCAAGGAATATGAAGGATATAAATGGAATAAAAAGGTGGCATTAAACATTGAAGGGAAGTAGGTTCATAGAATGCAAAGACTCCCCATTGTAATGGTGGAGACTAGGGTTCAAACCCCAATGGGGACACAAATAAACAAATAAACAAGGTAGGGCATCCTACCTATTTCTACAAAAACAGTCCGATCTAATGGCTCAGATTTTGTCAAATTCTAAAAAAAACTTGACGGACTCTCAATTAGAGTTTGGGTTGGCCAAAAATGGAGACCCTTGTGTGAAGGCTAGAGAGTCCAAACTCTTGGGTTTCTGCAATCTCATTGGCTGAAATCGACGGACTCTCGATCTTGTGCTGTAGTGTGAAGTGGCCCTTAGTGCTTGTAGTCCCTTGGTCTAGCCTTAGTATAAACCACTCCTCAATTTTTTCTCCTATAGTAAGTCATTGATGAAATACAAATTAGTTGATTACGTTGAGCAAATAAAAATTAGGATTTGGAGAAAATCACTATAATTCTACTAATATCTCATATTAAATGAAAATTGTATCATGGTTTCATCCATCGTGTAAATTCATCCACACATTTTTCATTTCTTCATTCTTGCTAAACTCTAATGACATCCAAATATATTTATTAATGACACTTTTTTGGTGTTATTGCATGATTGCAATGGACTTTGTTATTAGTTGAATATTAAACATAATTAGCTTTAATTCAAAAAACTTAAGGTTCAAACCTAATATGGGCATACTTCAATATAAATGTTGGCTTTGACAACTCAACAAAAGAAAAAGCATAGCAAATTATATTGTCATCATTTCGAAGAACACAAATTAAATCAATAAACATATCCATGAAGATATTCCAATAACAATGACATTCAGTTGGATAGGTATGCTAGTTGCATGATTTTCCATTCTTAAACTTGATTTATTATGGACTTTGTAAATTCTGTCTTTTAGCTTGTCTTTAATGGGTCTATTTTGGTTGTTCTCATTCAATTCAAATTTTATCATGCCTATTTCATGTGATTTTTGATGCACTTTCAATAATAATGTTCTCAAGTTCTTTGAATAATGCTTTTAGGCAAGATTTAATAAAAAGTCAAATTTTCATGTAATATAAATTATTTTTAATGGAAGTTATTTATAAAATATTTTTAAAAATAATTTATCTAATATTTTTTACGTAGATAAGAATAAAAAGTTTCAAATACAATTGTTGTTAAAAAAAATGATTGGGGAGTTATTAATCATATGATGCATTGATTGACTACTGTTCACTATCTTCTTGAAAACACTAGCCGGTTTGGCTCAATATGAATGTGTATAAGAGAAAACACAAATATAATTATGGATGCATATATGGATACAAATATAAGTCTAAGTTTTGGAATTCCATATTGTTTCTCAAAATGAAGATTCTATAAATTTGTAAATTCAAATTAAATGAATTCTAGATAATTATGAGACATTCAAAAAATTCTAAATATGAAGATTACAAAAATGAAATCACTCTAGAAAATTTTGACTAGCAACCAAAATTTGACATGTGGCCCCTTTAAAATAGTTTTCAAAAATATTTAGCTTTGGTGGTGTAGTTGCTCTTTGTGATTGGTTTACTAAAGTAATATCCATAAGATTCACAGATTGTATCTTCTAGGTACATAGTGACTATCCACTCAAATATGGAAGCTACTATTGACTATATTTTATATTTATACTACTAATTAAAATTAAATTAAATTAAAATTAAAAATTAAAAATTAAAAAAAATATTATATATATATATATATATATATCTTTTTTTATCTGTAGAAATTTCAATACTTCAAAATTTATTTAATGAAAATCTAAAAATATTGCAAATTTTTTACTGTGTGGGTATTATAAGAGCATTATTATTAAAATCTTCTTTGAATATAAAATTTTGAAAATACCATATATCACATTCAAGATATTATATTCTAATTTTGTTCCATATCTTTCAAGCATTTAAAGTAAATTTATTTATAATTTTTGAAATTAGAGACTTGTTGGAATTAGTATCTTCTATCGTCTATCACATCATTAATGCATTGCAAAGAAATATTGCTTTGCTATGCAATACACAACTTCCAATGGAGTTTCCTGTGTCATTGAGAAATCGGTGTGCTTGCTTGGTATACATCAACAATATGGAATATAATAGATATTTAAATTTTATGGCTTGATACTAAATTATTAAACAATTCAAGAACCATTTTGATAAAGTTATAAACAAAAAAAATTAATGAATTATACCAATATTAATTCATAAATATATATATGTATATATATTTTAATTATTTTAATTTAATATTAAAACATCATTGTGTTAATTTTTTGTAAGTTATGGATGTAAGATCATATGATATAGCCTTATGCATTTCTTATGCATTCCCTAGGAACATGTGACCCTTAGACCCAGGCCAAGAAAATCAAAATTTCTAAACTTCTAAAGGTAAGAAAGGGTCTCATCATCATAAATTGAAATTCTTCTTATTTTCTTTTTTCTTGGTTTGATCCTAGTATAAAGTGCCCCAATAAAATCCCCAATATTATTGTGTGTTTGTTTCCCTACAATTTGTTTATATTTAATACAAACCAAAACAATGCCTATTGTAATGCAACAAATTTAAAAAATTATAAATCAAGTTATATTATGGCATTGAGAAAGTCAATAGGATATCGCTAAAAAGATTAAATAAAAAGATATGTGGATGAAGATGTGATAAATGAAATCATGACATAATTTGCATTGAATACAAGAGACTAGAGATTTGGACCAAACCATCTATACTTAAGTTAGGCTATTTGTTTTGTTTGTTTATTATGATGAAATCTTGTAGCTAGACTATGCATCCCCTAATCGTGTTCTTGGTACTATAGGAAACCCATTTGCAAGGATGGGTGCACGGGCTTTGTTTCGTGGCATTTTGACTTACAATAGAAAAGATATTGAATTTCAAAGTTCTTATGAATGAAAAAAATGAAAAAATGACATATACTTTTCTTTTGACTTTGGCAATGGCACAAGGCATACTAGTATACACCTTAACCCCTAAGCGCTCCTACGTCCAATTTCTAGACAATGAGCAGATTGAACTTGACTTTCATCCTCCTAACTACTAGGATGAAAGTTATTATAATTTGTGGAGATATGTTATCAAGTTGTTGTCCTATCTAAGGGTTGGATTTGGTGTTACAAGAATACAAATTTTTCTAAAATTACAAATGTGCAAGGATGTCAAGTGGTCAAATTGCATTGACTTTAGTTCAAAACTAGATTTGCCAAAATGAGGTCATAGATTTGAAGAACACAAAAATTTCAAAAAATCACTATGTTAAGAGAACCTCATTTCAAATCCATCCCAACAAATTTTATTCAAAAAATGATAATATTTTTCTTGTAATCGAATTTTGAAGGAATTTTGAAATTTCTTGTTCAAAATTTATAAAAAGAAAGATTGGTGATAGCATTGGTAAATCTAACTATAGAGATGGAATCTAAAAATCAAAATCTCCAACTTTTATTTGTATATGGATTCCAAAATATGCTTCCAAATAGCACTTTATAGTGATTTTTCTCAAATCATCAAGTTTGGATATGAATCTCATCGTTTAGGGGTTAAATGAGGCCATTTCTTTTTTGTTATGGTGAGATCTCCAAAACTCTATGTCCTTAAGTTGAATTATTGGTACCATTAGAAAGGTTTCTACAGGGAAGGTTGCATAAGCTTTGTTTCATGGCATTTGAACCTACAAAGTGATAGATATTGAATTTCAAAGTTTTTCATGATCTAAAAATTTAAAAACTATTTTAACGGTTATTTTGACTTTGGTAGTGGCTCATGGCACATTAGTCCATACATTAAATTAGCTTGAGTTTTTTTACTATATTTAGGTATCATATCTTTTTTTTTTCTGTTACAATGAAATCTCTGGAATTGTGCATCTGCAATCACTTTCTTGGTACCATTACAAAGCTATTTGCGAGGATGGGTGCATGGTCTTTGTTTTGTGGCACTCCGATTCACTTCATAAATGATATTCAATTTCAAAGTTTTTGTATGAACCAAAAAATTTTAAAAATTACTTTTCATTTTCATTTTGTTCATTTTTATTTTTAGGAGGGCTTAGTTATCACTTTTGTGGCAATGGTTGTAGCAATGGCACAAGACATGCTACTGTATCTAGATAGTAGATTTGGCTTAAATTAATTTTTTCTTAAATTATCAAATTTTTTCCTAATTTTGGAATTAGATAATTGAATCCATAAATACATCTAAAGATGGTGTGTCAAAAATTCAATAAGTCAAATACCAATCTAGCATTTGATTGTCTACCATGAAGACAATTTTAAATGACAAAATGAAGAAATTAACTCATTGACAATTAGTGAGAGGGTGGAAAGGTTGTTTTTACAATTAAAGCCATTGTTTCTCATGGATATTCAAAGGAGATAGGATAATTTGAAGATAGCTTTACTGCTCATTGTCAAAACATGAGAATTGTGTTCAAAGTAGAAATTTTGTTGTCATTTTATATAGTAGAATAATTTTTTTGAAGAAACTTTGAAGTAGGAAAAGTTGGGAAATCAAACTAGCTTTTATCTCCAAAAACCCATTTATAATTTTGATTCTCTCCCCAAAAGTTACGAACAAAATTTAGAGAAGATGTTGAAAAATGTCAAAGAAAATATTCCTTCCAACCCTTTTATGAACTTTATCCATAACTTTTGGTTGGAGGTTTGAAATCTCAAAGGGACTTTAGAACATTAAGGGTAACTTGATTTTCCACATAAATTTATTTCAAAGTTTTTAGAAAAATATTATTCTATGTTGCCTAAATGAGGTCTGAAATTTTATTTTAATCAAAATTCTTGCTTTTGATTTGACTATGGGTGGTTGAGCTCTTACTAATCTTACATATCCCACATAGGTTGTTACCTCCTACCACTCCATTGATATAATCATCTTGTCTTTAAGTATTTCTACAAACTTCAAATGGTTTTCAAAGCTATACATGAGACTCTTGCTCAATGTGAATAATACCCTACCTATGAATCAGGGTCGGCGGCAAATAATTCTTTTTAAGAAAGCCGGATAAAAATAAAAATAAACGAGAGAAATTGCCGAATTCATAAAGAATTAACTGACCAAATTGTCATAAACGAAGAAATTGTCTTGTATTAGACAAACACAAAAAATATGAAGTCCAATCACCATCTACCACCAAAAATGTTCATGTTGTCAATGTGAGGAAGACATACTTTTTCATTCTTGAGCACCTCATGAATGGAGAGGTTCACTTTTATAATCAAATGCATTGTTCATCATGAATCCTCAAAGGATATGGGACAATTTAAAGAAGAGAACTTAACTATGGGTGGTAGAGCTCCTACTAATCCTAATTGACATATCCCACATGGGTTGTTTCACTTCCTACCACCTTACTTGTATAAACAAGTTGTCTTTCCATGTGAATTGTAGGGAAATGAAAGAGACTGTAGGTGTAGAATGCCAGACGCATTGAAATCATAGGAACATAATGTTGGATGCTTCAAAAATTTTAATTTGTTGAACCTACTTTGGGAACTTTCATGAATTATTCGGCAACAATGTGCCAACCCTGCCCTAAACGTACGGTAGTCTCAAGTAGATAGATCCTAAAATATACATCTTGGTAGAATGGAGATATTGTAGGTTGGTTGCCAAATACAATTTTTTTGACTTAAGTGCCAAATTTTTTTAAATTATATTTTAAAGAGGCCAACCTTATTTTTGGACTTTAATCAAATTTTCAGCACCAAAGTGTCAATCTTACTATTTGCATATGGTAAGTTAGTCTCATCTAAATTATTCTATGTAACTCACAAAGTATACCATGGGTACAAGGAATCTTTGCTTTAAATTAATGTGAAAATACAAATGTCAAATTTTTTCCTAACTCTTGGAGTAGACAATCAAATCTGTAATTAAATGTACAAAAAATTTGCTGAAAATTGAGAAAATCCATTGAAAATCCTTTGAATCAAATGCCAATCTATCTATTTTTAAACTAAAACTTAACCAAAAAAAAAAAATTCCGCTGGGGGCTTGTCCTCTTGGTTCGATGTATTGTTTCCCTTATCAATGGAAACTGTCCATTTGTTTCATAAAAAAAAAAATGCCAATCTACCATCAACAGATTTTTTTGACAACAATGTAAAGGAATTACTTCATTGATATTCTATGAGTATGAAGGATGGAGAGGTCATTTTTATAATGAAATTCATTGTCTGTGATGAATCTTCAAAGGGTATGAAATAATTTGAAGATGGGAGCTTCTTTGCATATTGTTAAAACGTAGGAATTGTATTCAAAGTAAAATTTGGGACCTCCTTTTGGAATATTAGTAGTGGAATACATTTTTCCAAAAAATTTTGAACTAAGAAAAGTTGGGAAATCAAGCTACTTTCATCTCTAGAAACATATTTGTGACTTTGAGTCTCCCCAAAAAATCTATGCACAAAATTCAAAGAGGATGTTTGAAAATGTCAAAGCCCCTCTATGAACTTTGTCCATTACTTTTGATAGGAGACTCCAAATCTCAAACATTTTCTTGGAGATGAAAGTTATCATTATTTTTCACATTAAATTCATTCAATTTTTTTGAAAAAAAATATTCTACTATGCCTAAATGAAATCTGAAATTTTATTTTGAACACAATTACTATTTTTTGACTTGACTATGAGCAGTTGAGTTCTTATTAATCTTAATATGCATATAATACATGGGTTGTTCTACCTCCTACCACCTTACTTGTATAAATAGATTGTCTTCTCATTTCTCATCACACATTCAATGGCCTTGAAGCTATGTGCAAGACTCATACATAGGATGAGTAATCATGTTAGGGTGGAAAATCTACAATAGGTTAAAAGTTGGATGAAAGGTAAAACTATAATTATTTATTTATACAAGAAGTTGAATTTCAAAAATTTCTTTCTAGAGGTGTCAAACATTAACCCCTAAGTGCTTCGACATCCATTTTCTGGACGATGAGCAGATTGGAACTACAATTTCATCCTCCTAACTGCTTGGATGAAAGTTATTTTAATTTTTGGAGATAATTTATCAAGTTCTTATCCTATCTAAGGGTTGGATTTGGTGTTACTAGAGTGTATATTTTTCTAAAATTACAAATGTGTAAGGTTGTCAAGTAATCAAATTGTATTGACTTCAGTTCAAAACTAGATTTGCCAAAATGAGGTCATAGATCTTAAGAACACAAAAATTTCAAAAAACTATCATGTGAAGAGAACCTCATTTGAAATCCATTCCAACAAATTTTACTCAAAAAATGATATTATTTTGCTTGTAATCAAATTTTGAAGGAATTTTGAAATTTCTCATTCAAAATTTATAAAAAAAGATTGGTGATAGCACCGGTGAATCAAACCGTACAAATGGAATCTACAAGTCAAAATTTACAACTTTTATTTGTATAATATCAATTCCAAAGTATGCTTCCAAATTGAACTTTATAATGATTTTTCTCAAATCATCAATTCTGGAGATGACTCTACACGTTTAGGGGTTAAATTTTCAAATTAATTAATTCTTCGCGTGGGCAGTGGCGAAGCCTGCACCTACGAATGAGACGAGGCCACCTACGCGAGGAAATTGCTAACCAACCAGATCGTCCCGCGCGTCAGTCTGGCACTTGATGAATGAAAAAACGCCTGCATCACTCCACTGGTGCCGCAGTGGTTCTAACTTAGTAGGCGAGCTTCATGATGACATTCCGACTCTGGCAACCGAGGTCCACGCCAATCTGTGGACGCGATGCCATTGTTTCCTTGGATAAGACTCCAAAGAATATAGCAGGCCACAGATTGAGCAGTAAAATATCGACAAATGGACTTCAGCATCCTCCGATGAATGCGCGGAGGCAGTACTCAGACATCGATGACTGAGAAATCGTGGACGGAGCAAGAACAACTTAATCAATTATTTAGCACTCCTCGCCATGCCAATTGTCCATCAGTGTCCTGCACACAGAGTTTGAAGTTTTTTCATGCCTCTAACTTGTGGGTCAGTATCGAAGAAAGAGTCAAAGCTTTTGATTTTTCTGAAAGACTTCGGTTGTCCAAAATAAGTTAATGCATCGAGCAAAAGGATCTACGTTACAATTGATGCCTGTCTGGTGTCCTCATGTATCCTCATGCGCCCATTTGGATGTTAACTTAAGGTACATAGATTTTGTTCAAAGACGGACTGTTGCGGTTTGAACAATTCAACATAGCAAAGCCAAAGTGGATGTTCATGAAAGGCGCTCAAGTCGGTCACTGAATAATCATCACTCTCAAGTCGCAAATGGTGAACCGTACCACACGGACTCGATCATAGCCAGTGCAATTCGACTAAGTACTCTCATCCAAATAACTCCGTTCATCTAGCACACATGACTGGGAGGGGTGGGATTGTGTACTTTGCACGGCCGGCACACAGATGGCGTGCGATGAACAATTTCAGTCGCGCTGCCGACTCGTAACAAGAAAAAATCATTCATCCGAGTGACGAAGAGCTTGTGGAACGAGGCCGGGGACCCAGGGCTAATCCGAGGTGGCTATGCAATCGTGGCGAGCACCAACGGGGCGAGGTCACCTGGCCTGGCTATGGCGTCAGCCAGTTGAGGGATCCCTTCGCCGCTCCGACTTCAGTTGCGTTCATGGCTATGGCGATGGTGATTTCTGGGAGCACAAGGCCGCAGACGGTAGTGTAGATCAGTGAAAATAGATCTGCGTCAGCCTGATTGTAAGGAGCCCTGGCGTTTCCATTTGAAGTACCAAATCCTGTTGAGAATATAAGCGTGGTTCAGTTGCATGCGATTGTGTGGTAGGATGCAGTTGGATGGTTTGCCGGCGCGCCTGTTGTCTGCTGCGTTTGAGGTGAGCAAACGGGAGCGTTCAGTTTTGCAAATGTTATGCGGTTTTGGAGTAGCGTAATTCTTCAGTGTTTTTTTCGTGCTCTTGAACGTGTCCGTCGTTTCGTATGTCTTTTGGCGTTGGTTTACGTGAGGATTCGAGAAAGATTGTGCTTGACGCAACCTTTGTGGAGCGTTAAGTGTACGCTAGCGCAGGAGTAGAAGGACTGAAGCAGCAAAACGATGTGGTTTCAGAGAATTTGTTCAATGTATCTGCGGCGGAAGTGTGCAGGGAGGGAATAGGAATTGCCGTTTCGGTTCTTGGTGCGACTTTACGTTAGAATTTTTTCTTGTTCTTTGGTGAGATCTTTGTGAGAGTGCTATTGTTAGTGATCTTCTTGTGGTTTGCAGGGAGGAACATGAGAGGGACTACCGGTAGTGAGACGCACTGCTGGAAGAAGATATGGAGGTGAAAAGATTGCGGTGGTACCGACGCTGGAGACTGGAACGGGTGGTTGTCGTAATCTGATAAACTACCTGTTTATACCTCTTTCGGGAGTACCTGTCTGATGATTTTCACTTCGTCACAGTGCGACTAGAGAATTCGCTTCCGATTGTAACGTATCGAAGGTGTGTGTGATTATGTTGTGCGAATGGTTTTTCTTTGCACGCCTTTGACAGTGAGCTTTGTATTTTCTGAAATTAAGTCACGAAGTGACAAGACTTTAACTTGTGTACGGAGGTTTACTGTGCGTGGATATTTGAAATGACACCTTTTCATTGCTACGCAGGATTTGTCACATTTTTCTCAATTTTGCCAATGCAGACGATTAGTTGTTTAGTGCCACTTTATCTTCAAGATTAGCTATGTTATTTCTCATGAGGTCTTTGGAGAATTTCTTGCATTAAATTTAAAATGGGAGTGTTTTTGATGACAGACGAAGAGCTTCATTTGCATAAGTGCTTGTCAAGTAGTGAGAAGACTCCATGGCGGCTGCAGAAGCGCGCGCTGTCTGGCAGCGCACGGCCGCAAACCGCGCCGCCCAGGAAGATGTGGTTAAAGCTCCCAAGTTAGCGCACTGTCCTTCTCTGAAGAAACAAGACTCTCACGCGTATTACCTTGGCAATAGTTGGGGTTCCATGGATACGAAAGTCGACTTGCCACGGCAGATTAACTCCAGCACTCACCGTGATTACCGATCTGAGTATTTTGGAGCAGAAGAGGTTCTTGGATCGCGGTTCAAGCCAGGTTTACAAGCCCTTGCCGCAGAGCGAGACAACACGAAGTGTGGGATCCCAGGTTTGTGCCATCTTTAGTCCACATCTGCATCTTTGTCTTGGTTCGGCCTTACAACATTTTCTCAAATCCTGGTTGCATTGATGTATCTGCGTTCACAGTGCCGAATATCTCCTAATCTTGAGCTCTTAGGCCTCTGAAGTCATACCAGCGATTTTGTTTTGCTGGATGTACGAACATCGCTGATAGTTAGGGTGGTCGTTTTCGCTTAGACCTTGGGTATCCGAGTATCACAGTTTATTGTAGGTGTAAATGGTAGTCGTCGAGAATATCAGACGTACAACCTTGAGTGAGTTATTTGATTAGACCTGTGTTGGATGTGTAAGATGATTAAGGTGTCGGAAGTGAATTGAATTCATTCTTATCGGAGTTGAATGTCACAGGTTACATGGGTGTGCCATCCGAGTATTCAGTTGGAAATGAAGTTGACCTTGGGTGGCAGTTTGTTTTGGATCCAAAGCCTAAACCAGGTTATACATCTGAAATCGAAGTGCTTGACAAGAAGGTTGAAGAAGCCAATATTGCAGCTAGTCTAATTGAAGAAGATGGTGAAGCAGCACCTACAGGCAATGGTGAGACAATTGACCTCAGCATTATGGCACAAGAGATTTTGACGAAAACTGTTCCAGAATACTCCGATCAATCTTCCATCTCCATCTTGGAAGCTGAGGGCATATCTAAAAAATCAGAAAACATGACCATACATCGGAAGAAGGAAGTGGATTACTTGATAACTGAGCAGTCCACATGGTCATCATCAAATAGTCCGTCTTCAAAAGCAGGAAGTTCGTGGCGCACAGCAGATAAGGAAGCTTTGGCGGTCCTAGTTGCACAGAGGACTTCAGAAAAGCTTGAAAACTGTGATCTTCCAACCCCGCGGTCAGGATTCAAGTGTAAGACCTCTCTGGACAGTTGGGACATGTTGGAGGAAAGTCCTCTTGATGTCTCGAGGTCTTTGGATCGCGATTTCCTTGCTTCTGTATTTGAGGATGGTGAGCTCTCTCTTCCTGAAAATTTGGGTCTACAGACGAACGCTGCGTATAGCAGACCGGAGCCTAATCCTACAGCAATCCGTCCGATACCTACCGAGCCTGTCAACATCTCCGTGGGTCCTAGTATGCCGGCCCATCCCCATCTTTCGAAAAGTTACAGGTATGTCATAATGTGTCCGTATTGATTCGATTTGTGAGGACCATGTGAAATATAGTTCGCGACGCTTATACAATCGCAGCTCTTACTTATGAAACTTCATGCCGCTGCAAACGGGGAGAACGGAATTCTTTGATGTCTATGCGGGCTACTCATCAATAGTCCATAGTTTTAAATGTCTTACTGAGCATACTCTACTTTGTAGCCCATCGTCTTGCGAAAGTCGGACAATAATTTGGAATGCTGTCTGTGCCTGTGAACCTCTTACTAGTTTCATACGTTCATACCTTAACCCCAAGCACTCCGACGTTCATATTCTGGATGATGAACAGAGTGCTTCAGACCAACGTTTCATCCAAATCTTTCTCGTGCATCCAATGCATTACTTGAATCTTCAAATGATAACCCTTCTTTATGACCAATTGGATGTTCTTGAGGTAAAACATATATTTGTACAAAGACACAAGCAAAAAAAATACAAAACTTGAAGAAGTTTCAGGCATTGAAAGGTCAGTGAGTTTCATGTTCGTTTTGTGCAATGTATAATGATGGAGCTCTTGGTTAATTAATTATTTGGAGTTTGGATATACAACAGCGCTGACAACAGAAATACAAGCTGGAGCGGCGGTGGGCGTGGGTCTGGAAGTTTTTCAAGTAAGGGCTCAAGTCCTTTAGTGGAAGCGTTATGCCACTCACAAACTCGAGCTAGAGAAGCTGGACAGAAAGTTGAGGAGGTTACCAAAGAGTGCAAAAGACTGTCGGACTTGTTTTTCCGGGAAGCTTCTTTGTCTCTTACATATCGCCACTGGGTATGTTCTTTGCAATCGGAAAATGCATGGCTCAAAATGTGTCTTAAAAACCATCAGGGGGCTATATGGCTGAAGCATAGTTTCCCGTCAGCTTCTGCCGTTCTCGAGCATCTTTCGAAGAATCCTTGGAGGCATTTCAAGAAGGACAACATTCATCGCCAGATGCTAAAGCACTTCTCCAGTATTTGGCGTTCCCGCGACCCGACCGCAATTGCGAGAAATGCTCACGATGACACGAGTATCATTTTGGGTTGCACCATTGGCTTTGCGTTTGTGCTTGGTCTCACCCTAGCTGGTGCTGGACTTGTGTTGGGCTGGAGGATGGGGTGGATAATTCTTCCCTGTTAAGGTGCTCTTCTTAGGTTTATGAAGGCTTGCTTTTTATTGTTAGTCTGATCAAAGATGGCAGGATCCGCAGTGATATCATATTCCTAATTGAATTAGATTTGAGTAATGTAAATTTTTGTAATGTCTTCAGCCTGAACGTTGGTATAAGTTAGTCCGATTTCTTAGAGTCACTAAGTTTCAGGTAGTATATAGGAATGTCAATTAACTATATTTCCTGCTCTTAGGTTGAGGTTCGGAAGGTCTCGTCACGTTGGATATAATTTGCTGTGTTTTTTTAATCGATTTCAAGCTACTCGTGAAGTAGATGTACATTATGAACCCTGTAGCCATTGCTGATTTTTTGGAACAGCTTGCAATGTAATGCTGTGACGATTTGCGTGACATATCTGAATCTTCAAGGATCTCTTCTAGAAGTGTAGAAGTTTGTGGCAGTCCTCAAGGGTACATGGAAGTTTGATCGTTTCAATTTAACGTCATTCTACGAGCTTTGCTGGGTTTTTCCTTAGAATAAAGGGATTGTTGAATAGTAGAATCTTGTCCTGGTTATCTGAAACATTTACTTAGGAGATGTAATAGTTTTAGATAGTTGTAATTGATGTGAATGTTTCCATTCATGATTAAGACCAATGCTTTATGTACTTGCAGTGGAACTGTCATGTGATATTTGAAGTGAGGCCTCTCGTCCTCAGTCGGCTTTTTAGAGGAACTTAATTCATTGGTGGGTTTGACTGATTACAACTTGATTCTTCATGACAGAGTTGGTCTGGTTGTACGGGGGGTGATGGCATGCGGGTGCCAGTGACCAGGATGATTTTGTTCAGATCCAATAATCTACCCGACAGATGTTTGCAGCTGCTTTTCCTCAGATTTTCTTCTATTATTAGTGGGTGCTATATCCTTTTAGCCCAGCCTTGGCGAGTTCTTGCAAAAATTAATTCTCTCTGAGCAGGTAACCGGCTGACCTTTAAGGTTGTTCTTCCATTCATAGTACTGCCTCGGTGTTGTTGTTTTCATTTCCAAGGTAATCATTAGGTGGAAGGGTAATGGTCGACTTGCCAGTGGATTGCAGATGAGCCGCCTATGACGGTGTTGATTGAGGATATGTCATATGTGTCCTTCAAAGTGTGTAGAGCCTGCCGTTGAGGTAATCTATAAGTTCCGCACGGCATGCTAAAGGTTGGATTTGTCCAACTGGGCGACTTCGTGCTACAGAGGCCAGTAGGTCACACTACCGGCATATTTGGTTTACAGACTTTTCTGGTCAAGCAAACGTCCTATATGAAATTCAATGCTCTTTAGTAGATAGTCATTCACATGTAGTATAGCTCTCTATGAACAGAAAGAGCAGCTTCGCCGTTTCTTTCACGCGGCCCCCATGTTCCTCATAAGTATTCCCTTTTAGAAATGTACGGGAGTCCCAAACGATTGTTCCATGGCCTGGACTTGTTAATAAATCTGGTATTACAAGAACGATTGGGCATTGTTACGGTGGAGGTAGATGTGCAGTTTGGTGTTTCAGCAGTACCATGGTCAAATCTCAACAGTTGTCTACTTGACTGAGAATTCGAGAGTCTGGTGGTTTAGAGTATATGAAGGACAAACCTAGTGGTACGTGAGCAAGGTACGCTTACTCATAAATGTGCATGACAGTTACAATGTCGCATCAAATCTAGGCCCTTTGCAAATAGATTCATCTTAGCAAAATCCCCTATTGACAATGGGGCATTCCGCAGTCATTTAACCTACAAATTTATCTCAAGGAACTACCAGAATTTTGCGGAGGCCTTTCCTCTGCATCTATACAGCAGCTGGTTGGTGGACAATGTGGTCAGCCTCGTACCGTGCAAGGTAAGTTCGTGCTTCTTCTTCGGTAGCAGGTAGCACACGACGCACAGCACGATCCACACCAGGTTCCAGGCACTCCGGATCAAGAGAGAATGTGAAGTAAAATGTATTCGATACCTGCCAACAGGAAAATTACAGCAGTTCAGGGAAATTCAACATTAATATAACAAAGGGAGATGGGACGTACATAAATGCTCCGAGAGCTTATGAAGGTTGTGTCAAAATCAACAGGCTCTCAAGGTGAAGTGAATACTACCTCGCTGGACCTCTGCTCCGGTTGAGTCACATGCGCAATCACTTCGACATGGATGCGTGGTTGTTCCACATTCTCTGTTTCGGTGTACAGTACACAGGATTTGAGTCGGAGGAAGTCCCCAACATCAACCTGCAGATTGGACAATCCAAAAGCATGGTCAGGATGATGAAGAAAAGCGAGATTGCTGCCGGCACAGAGGGCAGGCTTAAGTTATTAATTCCTACAGAACTAAGAAGCCCAAATAGGGCCTCATGGTATTTTTAGCAGCTGTCAAGGTTAATCATATGAAGACCACTCTCAGTTATCCAATTTTGTTTATTTTACAACCAACACGTGCAATGTTCTGCACTGATTCTAGTGAATTAAAATTAGGGCCCATTCTGGAGTATCCTGCACACTAGTATTGCCTGTATTGCCAGTAGCACACTTGTCTCACATTCAAACTATTTGACTTGTGATATGACTGTCTCCCAAGCAGTCAGAATAAGGGGGCAGTGCGTACTCAATCAATCCAATTGGTGGAATTATAACCATGAATCCGTGGTCCTCGGGGGTCAACACTGCGGCTATTCGTCAAGCCACAGAAATTATGTCTAAGCTGACAAATACCTCGCAAGCGAGAACTTCAGTTACCATGAATGCTTACCGGTCGTCTGAAATCTACATGATCAACTTCCAAGAACAAAGGTCGGATGCCACCGAAGACATACGCAGTTGAAAAAGCAATTTCAAAAGCCCTCCGCATCAGAAACCCCCCAAAAATACGGCCATGCATGTTCCGCTGCTGGGGTTGGCAGATGATGGCATTCTCCAACCTAGTGTCTCTCATCAGAATACTGTTCCGGTCGGCCAGTGCTGGCATCTCACAGACGACCCGCCCCTACTATCACAAGCAAGCAATGGCGCGACTGAATGAATACGGGGGAGACTTTAATCGACACTGCAATGAAATATAAGCATGCAGTAATAATCTTTGACATGAGTACTGGTCACCACACCTCTCTTAATACTTGGGTGAGACGGTCGTTGTACTGCTTCGAGAACGGAGAAGAAGAACCATCTTGATGCTCCAGTCGAAGCTTCTTGCGATGGGCATCACGGGCACTACCCATTGCAAACAGCTGTTTCTCTTCTTCGGTTTGCGGCACCAAGTAATTCACAGGTGCAGCCTTTTGTGTTTTCCAGTCCCTGGCCACGAATGTGAAATTTGCAATCAACGCCACGTCGTCCTTCTCCATCACCTCTGCTTGCAAGCACAAATTTGATCATCTGGCTAAACCCAGGGCTAGCTGGTAAATTGCAAACGGAAGGAGCACACCATTTGCAGCTTTTTGAGAAGACTACAGATATCGTAGTGATATAATTTATTTGCATGATCATGAGCCTGCTTAACCCATAAGTGCCGTGCAAGACATATAAGTACCATTCATCCCATTCACCCACTAGTTTCATCCAACAGAAAGCTACTTAGAAGGCATACTGAGTATTGCCAAACTCAATAATGCGTTGACTTTCTACTACTGCTTTTTGCAGCACCAATGAAATATTCAAAACCACGCGTATGTCCATAATTTTCTTCGTAAATAAAATGAAAAATTTAAAGACTTTGGACACATTAAACGATCACTTTTTGAATGTTCTAACAGGTGGGTAAAGATTAATTTCGCGAGCAAAGAAAAATTGTTGGAAACGCACCTCGAACTGGTTGTATGACTTCCATACGAATCTCCATGGACGATCGTCCAACCCAAGCCACAGCTCCAGCCAATTTGAGATCCACATCAACCAGGAGGCGCTTCTTCATGCTGATCTTATCAACCGAGGCTGTTACCAACAACAGTGGCCTTGTGGTGTGGTCACTATCAGAACAATGCTGCCATAAAAGCAATCATAACATCGACATCAGATTGCCACAAAAGAAGAAATGAGGAGCAAATTATCCAATTCTTATTAGCACGTACCTTCACTGCAATTGTGCCGGCTAACGCATCCAGATCTTCCAGAAGCTTCCCAATGCGAATGGAGTTCCAAGGGTTGCGATACTCCTCTCGCAGGATGACGTCAGAGGAGAGGTTATACAACACGCTCGTCCGATTCTCCTCTGGACTCTTCCTCTGGAGGTTTTTTTGAGCGGGACCATCCATGTCCAACGTCTTCGCCCTCTCCACAAAGCTCGACCTCGCGTGCCACAAGGCGGCGGTTACGGGCGAATGATACTTCCCCGGCCACAGACTGAACGACTTCTCCGGCAACGGTACGTTGATCATCCTTTCCTTCTTCCCCTTGGACACCGTCTCCTGCCCCGCACCCTCCATCTTCAAATAAACACAACCCGTATGCGATGAAAGAGCGCGACCACGAAGCCCTAAAACGAGGATCCCAGCATGCCCAATCCCCAATCCGCAATTTCCCCTGCAACCCAATTGCAAACGAGAGAAAAGATGAGACCACAGACAATCGACCGCATTGGATTGCACTGCAGAAGGCGAAATTTGGAACCCCCAGTCCACCTAGAAAGGATATTGTTGAGTGCAGAAACGACTTGCGTGAGATGGAACGAAAGGCTATGAGGGCGGCAGCGCACGTCTCCGAGAGGTCACAATTACGCCATGGCGCAAACCAGCTGCAATCGCTGAACACATTTTTGGGTTGGCACTGCCTCTGATTGCGACGCAATGCCAAGGCAAATTACACGGCGTCCAGTGCTGTAACGAAAATTCCAAACGTCAAGAGAAAGGAAACGCCAACCACTTACTGCATCTGGGTGATTGAGAGTCAGTCTATTCCGAAAGCGAACACCACGAATCCTGCAATAGGATGCATGTTTGGCGACCGAACCAAGTCTAGAACGGCAATTTGTGGCCTTTGCTCTAAGGTAGGAACACCTAAAAGGGACACTTGTTTGAGATGACGTGATTGTGAGGGTCTGTGTTAAAAAAAAATTGGTCTATGGGGTAGGAAATGGTTCATGAAACCAACAAAATTAGTTTTGTATTTTTCCAAGCTTGTATGAATATTCTATGAATTTTTGAAGACAACTTCGTAGATGTACCTCCTGTGGTCACTAGACTAACACCAAAGCGGGCATGGAAACACCCAAAAGGGACACACTCTAAATTTGAATTAAGTGCGGATGACTGGCTACTTCTTGAAAAAGTGACAACTTCTTGGAACCCCACATGTCCACTTTAGAACCCCACTTGTCTACTTTGGGTCCACAAGCCTTTGGATTTAGGTTCTTTTATAGGTGTCCATAAACGACTCCTATCTGTTTTAGGTGTTCCTACCTTAGATCATGGTCTTCATGTACCACAAGGTCAAACCCGCCTAGAGCCCCAAATTGGCTTATGAACCACCCCGTCTGGAGTGGTCAACTAGTTCCAGTTTCACATAGACAAATGAATTTTTTTTATCCATAGACAAACTATTTGTGTGGAACATCAATGTGGCTTTGAAGGGATTGAAGGGCAGGAAGTTTTGCATTGCCAGAAGCTACATGTGAAGAAGTTTGAGTAGGGCCCCATTTAATCCCCAAAGGGCCATTTGTTCTCTTGGGGGACAATTTGGGTCTAGTTAGGTTCTTATTGTCTCAATTTGTAGTGAATGTATTTGAAACTTTTTGAGGATGTGTGGTTTCACAAGAGCTTCATGGATTTATAATTTTTATTCCAATTAGTGCCTAGGAGCAAAAGTTATGGTGCAATAAGCCAAAAATGGAGGTTGACGAGCACCAAAAAAATCAAAAAATTTCGTAATAATTCTTTTAAATTATTTTCCATAAAAGATTATGTTTTTGTCTACATGTGAAGCTTTGTTTCATTCTATTTGGACTAGTGATGAGGAAGCTAGGGACAATCTTGTTTTTCAATCAATCTAGCCATCTTCAAAAAAACCCTTTTTGTCCAACTTTGAATGCTAATATCTTTAGATTGACTGCCAAATTTGTGTGGTCAGATTTGATGGAATTTTTACCCCATGATCTCAAAGTGAAGTGTAAGATCCTATGGTTAGATTAAAAAAAAACATATAATTTAATTTTTTATTGGATGAACACAATAGAAGTGGCAATTTTGAGTGGTTTTCGACAAATAATGGCCTTGGTCCTTTATGGTTTAAAAAGTGAGCCGATGACAAAGCCTCTTGTAAGAAAATTATTTGATGATGATATATCCAAATAGTAGATGACGAATGATTTTTAGAGGAATTGTAAAAACTAAAAAATACTCTTATTCATTGAAGAATCAAATAATTTTTGGTTGACTACCTCAAATGATAGGCTTTGGTAATTACCTTAAGTACTTCAACTAAAATAAGTAAGAAAAGCTTGTGGTGATTCTAGAAGGTTGAGGTGAATATTTAAGATAAAATAAAAATGAAAAAGTAGCTTCAAAATAGTCTTCAATTATAGTAGTTTAGTTGTGGTACTTCTCTTCAAACTTCTATTTGGAACCTCTATTCTTCAATACAACAAGGATGAAGGTCTTCCCTAGAATAATTGCAACTCTTCTAAGTATGTATCATCATTAATTTGTATAGGACATTCATTTTTCTTTCGATTGATATATTTTTACTATTTTTCTTGGAGTAACCTCAATGAATATTGTGATGGTTGAGACTTTGGGGGTAACTTCAAATTATATTAGTTATTTTCTAATTTTATAAAGAATATAGTAGCAAAAAGATATGTAAATGTGTAGTATATTTGAGCATCTTCTCCTTAAAACTTGATTTTGATATTCAAAGCAATTCTTCTTGCTTTAGAATAAAACTTACAATGTCAAGTTTCCCAAGTTTAAAGTAGGAGGCTCATAAATTTACCATCTAAGGGCTCATCCGCCTTTTGACATTCATTTTTTATTTTTTTTTCTTAACATAAATGACATTATTGATTATTAATTTTAAGATGTGAACTCAAATGTCTTCTAAAAATCATGAAAACTCTAGAATTTTTAAAGATACTAATAATTATGAATTTTAGAAAATAAAGTATAAAATATTCATATCAAATACATCACAAGTTAAACAAATCTAAATTTTTGTGATACATGTATGTTGTAGTATATCACAACATAGTTCAAACCAATTGTTTTTATCATTCTAAATATAAAACATGGTTATTCACTACCTACTTCAAATCTACAATAAAATTGTCATTTATAGGCTTTTTTTTATGGAAGTTTTGAGTGGAGAAGAAATTGCACATTGATAGCTTGAAAGTTTGACACAAAGAAAAAGAAAATATTTCATTTGATAGAATCTAGTTCTTTAGAATGAAGTCAAATGAGTTGTAAACATAAGATGGATGATTTGTTTTTTTAAACAATGTCTTCTAATTATTTAGTAGATAAATACTATGATTATGTTGATGTAATATTTACAAGATTTATATATAGATTTATACAAAGTAAAAATAAGAATACATTCATTTTTTATTTATAATGAAAAAGACCTATTTGACCATTTAAAAGTCACTTTTGGTTCCTCCAACATTTCAAGGTTAACCTTTAAACAACATTGAGGACATTTTTTGTTCAATAAATGACAAAGAATCTTCCTATGTAGGACAAAAGTGTAATTATTCATTATTAGAATTTTGTACAAAAATGAAAGGTCTTGTATAATAATTTGACTTCCAATGAGTATTTCTAGTCTTTTTAAAGTAGATGATGTTACAAAGTATCCAAAGGGATGATTTCCACAGTCACCAACTCAATGCTTAAGGATTAAACAAAAATTGCTCAAGATGCCAATTAGGATCAATCACATACTTCCAATATATCTTTTTACATTTGAAATCTCACCCATCCATTTTTGTTGAGATACATGTATTACGGGAGTTTCCTACCATTTGTATGGTGTGGATTTTCAAATACTACTCTTTGCAATAATTGGATAATTCAGAGATTGCAAATGTGCTTCATCATAACATTCTTGAACTCCAAGGCAATAATCGCTTTGCTTCAGTGAAGAAAAATTTGAAGGGAAGATTGTGATGCATTGTGAGCCAATGAGAGAATAATTTCCACTGTAACACAAATAAGTCCACAAATAAGTGACACAATTGACAAGGGACCCAGACCTCATATGATTTGAAAGCCTTTCCTTGATCCACAAAAGGCCATTCAAATACAATTTCCATAAATAGTAATTTAAAAATCTTTGAAAACCAGCATGGTTAGATGTGCACATGATAAACTCATAGCAAACTGAATCTTTTGAAAATCACTTACATTCATTTCACAATTGATTTTGGAAGGAATTTCAGATTCTCGGTTTCCTATTCCAAGAATAATTTCAAAGAATAGAGACCATGATAGCAATAGAGACGGACTCCACAAGAACGACCCGAATACGAAAGGTTTCCATCTGAGTCAAATCTTGCACTCAAAAGAAGTTTTGCATAATTAAAAGCGTTATGAACATCAGATGTACAAAATTTCTTGATACAAAAAGGTTAGCAACACGACTCTCCCCTCAAGTGGAGATGCAACAGAATGGCTCCCAGCAACTTGCTGCGCATAGATTCTGATGCTTTAACTTGACAGCATGAAGTTTAACAGCGGAGCCATACTTTTGGTGTCCTCACTTCTTTTCATCCTCCTCGTTCTCACTGGTCCCTTCCTGCGCATCCTCCATCTCCTCTTGCACATTCTTATCACCAGCTTCCTCCTTCAACATCTGCAAAGACTCCGGGTTCCGGATCAGCTCCTTCCCTGTGAAGAACACAACACACGGCACCCCTTACATATAAATTTTCATGAACACAGGGAAATAGATCAAGTCATCATCCCGGGAGGTAGACGATACTAGACAGGCAAGCATTGGAACATATGTAGGAGTGGAGTGTGATTCTTCGGAGATGTAAAGAGCCATGTAGAAATCTTTGGTTGAACGAACCAAATCTGCCAATGATCTGTCTGCACACCCTCGCCACATTACGGCCTTCAAACAAACCCTACTTGCTCCGCACTATATAGGGTGAGTGATGTAAACTTCCTCCGGGCTATGGTACAAACTTAGAGCTCTCAAGCGCAAGCAAGTAGTACATCCAGCTGTGGCGAACACACATTTTCATGAAGACCTAATTGATAGGGCGACAAAAACTGCAAAACTGCGTATATTAGAAAGTGGAAACGCACGAGCAGACATGCAAAACGGAGCCTTGCCTTTGTCACTCTTGATGCGGTACTTCGGTTCTTCCGGAGTGGCCTTGAAGTTCTTCCCATACAGCTTGGTGGTTTTGGTCACCCTCTCCACGATATGCCCCGTGCCCTTCCCTACGCCGTAGTTCCACGACACTCGATCCCCTGCGTCGAATTCCGGCTTCGCCATGGCCCTGCAAACTGCGTGCGCCAGCCGTGTCAACAAAACCACATTGCAGCCAATGAACAGATGTCACTCTCTAGAGGTGGCCGTAGGCGAAAAAGAAAATCCAAACCCAGTGCATCCCATGCTGAGACGCGACGTCACCCACATCCACAACAAAACCCTCCGGCCTACCAACACTCCAGGAAAAACTAAAACCCTAGGTAGGTCTAAACACTCGCTGAATGCACGAAACGAGAAACCGTGGAACACATCACAAAGCGAGAACTTCAGATGTGAGCTCCTCTACAGTACTACCTTTTACCTTTGAGAAATAGCTGACTTTCACAACCCCAGACACAGACCACCTGTCCAAAAACGAAGGTTTCCTGTTCCGCTCAGAAATGTAGATGACAAGCGTAATCACGAGGTGATCAAAACTTGCACACAAGATTTGAAAAAATTGAACCTGCCTGTAACTTGATGCTGACAACCTTCGTGAGAATGTGGGGACTGAGGATTTGGTTTCTCTGAAGCGAGCGAGGGTAAGATGTAGACGATGAAGCAGACGCTGACACGCGTTATGTGCCACTTGGCTGAAATCGGGGATCACCTTCCTGGGTAACATCGTATAAGTTAGGGTAAGGAAGAGACCCTATTGCCACTATTCAGAAGCCACCACATGGCTTCTGCACTACATTAGTAGAAAATTCGGAATGTGAACCTCACTAATAGTCCGTGACCAACAAAGAGACCCTAGATGATTTTTTTAGCTGAATTCATTGGTGTAAACTGATCAAGAAATGATTGAGTGAGCAATTTTTGGTGAATTTTTTGAGAATAGGAAAAGTATTCTCGGTTATCACTTCACATGCTCATATCTTTTTTTTCACACCTCAAAATGATTTGAAAAAAATTATTCATCCAAAACATGATGATATGTACTTGTGGAAAAAAATCAGAGTTTTTGGATCACTTTTGAGCATTCAGATTTCAACATTCCAATTTCAGCACATGTACAAAGTTCTGCCGAATTGGATATCTCTCATCAATTTTGTCAATGGTGGCATTTTCTCAAAAATTGTGTGATTTTGTCAATCTTTTTTTCATAGGAAAGCTACATAAGTCTTCTTTAATTTCAACGGTGGCAATCATCAAAATCATATCACACATGTGAGAAATTATGCTTGTTATAGGAGCTAGTCAAGAAAACAAGAGCTTTGCTCAAGCACCCCCGATCCTTTAGGGGTTAACCCTTAAACGTCGACATAAACGTTTCATGTCCGATGGATGACAAAAACTAGTCTATTGGATGTAAAGAAGGTATTTTTCATCTATTTTTTTTTGTAAAAGTGAAGGTAGAGAGGTGTGGCGTCACGGATAGCCAAAAATAGTATCATGAAATGTATGTTTATTATTTGGTGATGCAAATTGTAAGAAAAGGTCACGGAGATTTAGAGACATGGTCTTACAAGCCATGTTGCCCTCCTTGCATTTTCCATGTGGCAGCATACTATGCAAACTTCTATAAGTTTTGACAACCACATTAAAAATTGCAAGCATTTTCACCCATCACTCTAATAGCTAGTGACCACATGCGAACGTCTATTGTAGTGCCAAAGGTGGTTGTTACACATTTGAGAAGGGCTCTGAATACATCCATTGGGGCCATTTCTATTGTTTATCCTCTACTTGCTGGGCTGCCCAACTTCACCTTTTTTGTAGCACTATTCACATCTCATGAGTAGTGCACTCATTTGCAGTCAACACTAACAACATGTATTGCTCACAACCCACTTCCTTCCACGGTGATCAACTCAACCTCCAAGGGATAAATGATGTTCAGGATGTGTTATGTCTTATGGATGATAAGGGATCTTTATGTGTAGGACAAAAGTGCAATTTTTCATACTTGGAATTTTATGCGAAAAAGAGAGATCTTGCATAGTAGTTTGACCTCCAATGAATTTTTATTTTTTTAAAGTAGATGATGTCATACAGTTCTAAAAGAGATGATTTCCATGGTCACAAGTCTATCCTACAAGGGTTAATACAGTAATTGTACAACCTAAGTTCATGCTTTGTTAAATTTCACTCATGCCACATTTAACTACTTTTGGACTTTGGGGGGAATTCCGGACTTTTTGTCGAGAAATCTCCAGATGAAAGCTACGTACATTATGATGCATTTGAGACCACAATGATGTTTGAAGTAGGAAGGACTCTATATGATAGAGCCTATAAATATACTAAGAGCTTTATGAGATAATATATTTTAGCAATGTAAGCATGAAGATTGTTTATATTTGTATATAATTAATCAATCCATTTGGAGATATCTTCACATAAAAGAATAACAAAAATTAGCTCTTAAAAACTGTAGATTGTATGTAAGCAATGAGCATTCATATTCTAAAACATCTACATGATGATGTAAAGGCATTCAGTTCCTCCATCAAACATCAGTGTTCCAGTACTTAACTTTGAAATTAGACATCTGGAGATCTTCAGATAGCCATCCCCTCAACATTCTTTCACAAGTTTTCACACAAAGAGAATTCCAAAATAGAACTTGGGAATGGGAGATCTGGAGATCTTCGGATAGCCATCCCCTCCACTTTCTTTCACAAGTTCACACACAAAGACATTTATCTACTGAAGTAAAGAGGATTCACCCATATTTATTCACTTCGAGATACAAACGAATAGGCCTGTGCCTTCCATGGCTTAGAGTTCTGAAGCTAGTCTATTTGATATTTGGAATGCAGGTATCCCTAATACAAACATGTGGGAGTATTATAGACCTTTGTCGCAAGTTTAGAGGATTGATGTCAATGAACATAACAGTGTGATTCCTAAGCAAATTGCGCATTGCATCCCTACTAAAGAGTTCCCTAAAGAAGTCCATCCTATTAGGATGCAGATCCGACTTGTTCGGAAAATCACATCCTTGAACAACAAATAGCCTGGAGACTACATTGCATGGAAGAATAAATTGAAGGAGGTCTTCCAATTTTGAAGTATTCATCCTTGACCAGATACCAACGGCAGTGCATCCTAGCAACAATCGAACCAGATATCTAAAGCTCTCCAAGTACGCATTCTGTTCAGCAACAGAGACAACACCTTCAATGAACAGAGGACCCGTTAGTACGATGACCACCACCCTCTGCAAAGACCCACCTCAACACATAATCAATTGTAGACAACTTCCAAACGTATAACAAACGAACTAAAAACAAGAGGAGATCTCTAGATATCCCACGGCACACCAAACAAGGCTCATACACAAATGGTCCCCTTATCCGCATTTACCACAAAACGAGCAGGAAGAACACAAAGCAGACTTTAGAATTTCAATGACATTTGCAAGTTACCAAAAACCTATGCGGGTCTTGTACCATAAGTGCTATCCTTCTGCATTACTGACCTAATGATTCAATACAATACGTAAATTATTTCCATTGCAATAGATTCTTCAAAATACAAACTAAGAAAAGTGTCGATATGAACAAATATTCTTCATTAGATATCCACATAAAAATTGCCAAATGAAAACTACATATGTTCACTTGCAACGTCAACTACCAAAAAGTAATTGACAAATGCACCTACAATTATACATACAATAACATTACAATGCCTGTCATTCGAGAATGTACAATAGTTATGGCGCTAAAGGTAAAAGAGAGAGCATTCCCAATATTTACAATATGTTCAAGAATATCAGAGTCACTATTTCCATTCCTATGTACATCTATAGAAGTAGAATAACTTGTAATAATGCCATGGAATTTATCATCTAGAGATCTCTAGATGATATCTTCCAGACACAAGTACTAGGCGTCCAAACATCCCTTCAAAACGCGATTTCTGAGGCTGCCTAGTGGATCCTCCGACATTTGACTACCGAAAAGCGGATTAGCTCGGACATAAACCGGCACTACTTCGTTGGACGTTAGAAGACCATTGAGCCAAGGCCGTAAGCAAGCATTCAAGAAGTTGTCAAACTCATCACTAGACCAAGTTTGCAGGTGAATGGCATTGTGAGAATTATTCAACAAATTCTTCACTAGACTGTTGTCAATCAAGAGGACATTGTCTACAGAATCTACTTCCTCCATGTGAATTAGGGTTGTCAAATCCTTCAAAAAATAAGGCTTATTTGGTTGAGCTGGATTCTTATAAGACGATTGAGTGCAATCCATCTGCGTAAGATACAGGACCTCATTGTAACCAATAGTAGTGCGTGACAAAACTGCCTGTAACAACGGCAGCATGTTCTTCTCCAAAGCACTACTCTAGAAGATGATCCGTGCCATAGGAAATAGCCATTCAAGGAACTCCGTTAGACTTGGTCTCCGCTTCACTGTTGGATTAGTTCTATGGAAAATCCAGTGAATGAGAAGTCCATTCAAATCTAGGACGACATTATATTCCCGTCTTAATACCTGATCGGGTACAATTGTCATCGTCTCTGCAGCCTGGAGTCCACCTAGACACTAAGGACAAAGACCTAGTTAGAAGCAAAGGAAAAAGACCAAGTTAGAGAGGTAATGTACACCACATGTAACAAAAAGAGAATGTCACCTCAGGCACCTTTGACGACGCCCACATCACCGTCCTTCCCCTCTTGGAACTCCATCCCCTACCCCTCCTTCACAATATGAGTTCCTTCGTCCACTTCCGACTCGGCCCCTACCCCCAATACAACCATATCCAACCCCTTCTCAACATCGCAATTGGGCCCAATAGCAAGAGGCTGCAACATGTCCGCCCCCTTCACCAACTCACTTGCTTCCAATTCAGATTGATGGATAGACTGTGGACTAAACGGGTTCAAGTCTGTCAAAGTATCACTTCGAAGCGACTTGGACATTCCTTCTATAATCAATGGATTCAGAACCATCAGAGGATCTCCAGATGCACTTGGGCCTTTCACTACCTCTACTCTATCCTCCTCTAGACAAGGTGAGTCTATGACTTGTGGATTCAAAGATTGTTGAACAACTTGTGGAATCTCCGGACAAGAGCATTGAACAACTGGTACAATTGGGGACACCACGGAACAATTAAGTAGAAGATCAGCTGCAACGCTATCATCGTCATTTCCAATGCTAGTGTCAATAATCTGATCATCAGCAATTTCAGCATCAGGCGTGGCTGCATCAAAAACTCTACCAAGTCTCGAACCACCGAGGTCCTCAGATGCATCCCCTGAAATATTGGCAGCCCGATTAAACGTGCAACTCGAACTTCCCTTTCTGCGATGCCCTGCAGTCTTCTTTATTCTGAGTAGTTTCATGGCCTTCTTTCGATTCTTCGCTGCAGGTGGATTCTTGAGCACTTGCAAACTCCTACCCTTCTTCTTGCTTGGTTCCTTCGACAACTCTGAAGGCTCTAATTGTTTGATAGATTTTGTTTTCATAGGAGTTGGGTTCTTCAACTTCTTTGGCGATGCCGGTGGAGGGGGAGGTAAATCCTGAGATAATTGTACACAATACATCAAACTCGAGACATACAAAACAAAAGCACCAACCCAACATCTGGAGATCTCCAGATGATTAAAGGTCCAGCAATACTCACTTCAAATAAGATACGTTTGGGTGCCACAATCCCCTCACTTTTCTTGGAGTAGGAATCATCACTATTCGGTTCTGATTCAGACGTAGCGGCTGAAATTTCCTCAATCTCAGATACAGCTTGCCGACTCAAAGCCGCAGGATCACGTCTTGGAGCTCCAGACTAGTGTTCCAAATCCGAAGTTTCAGAGATTCCAGTCAGAGTTGGAGGTTTAGGTCTATCATTAACATTGAACTGCTCTACGATATGCTTGACAATCATTTGTCCCATCGACTCCGCATCCTTGGAATGAAAGATTTCAAGGACCTTCAGTCAGCCCCACTAGTCCAAACAACAAATAGAAGTGAGTTTCCAATGAAAAAATACAAATTATCGCACATCAAAGTAATGTATGTCTAGAAATCGTACCGCTCCTAGGTGAGTAATTTCCGGTCCCCCATTCACATTCACCAAAACCATGTCGGCCTCAAGGAAACCAACAAATATTACTAATGTTGTAGTTGACCTCAGATATGGAACACCTAGACATTTCCAAGACATGTCAACGTCCGTTGGCAAGTCCTTTGAGAATAGTACACTGCGTTGATGGGGGCATCATTGGGGAAAAAGGTTTTGAACCGTTTTCGTGCACTTTCGGCTCCATTATATCCGAAACAAAATACTAAATAAACATCGAACTCGTCTCCCACAGCACCCTCAAGAAAGCCGTCCTCGGTCTATGCAATGTAGTGAATGACGTGCCAATCCCAAAGACGGTTTTCAGTTTCACAATTTCTTTTGTTCAAATGAGCCAAGATTTAGTGAAATCCGAGAGCATCCGTCATAAGAATCGCTGGAGAGCGAACTTCAACTGTGTTCCGATTAGAGTCCGTGAATTCAAGTGCATCAAAAAGTCTTCGTAGCTTTCGGGCTTCCAGAATCTTGGCCCGGGGTCCGCTGGGTGAGGCTTCAAACATGTACCACATGTATAGGTTTCTTTTTCCCTTTCCTCGCTAAGCAACAACGTTTGGTTGAGAGAGGACTCCGCTGATGTTCCAGAAATGCTCGTCCATGATTTTAGACAAATAGAACTCTACAAATCCCTTTTCCAAAGCCACTTCCGCCTTGGCATTGATGAACGATTCCCACATGTCGTGCATAGCCTTTGGACAATTCGAGGGCTCGTGGGTTTTGTTGAGATTCCTTGTTCGTCCTTCGAACCACTGCTTTTTGGCCTCAATTGCCATAGCTCTGTCAACCCAATGACAGATTTCCAAACAAGTGATCTTCTTCTCTGACGAGAACTCCGCCCAATCCACATCTATATATGGCACATACTCAGGCTTCTTGCTTGGAAGATGGAACTTCCGATAATGGCACATCATTTCGTTTTTCATTGCCTGAACAAGCCTCTCTCTTTGACCATCATTATATTGAGATGGGAGTGAAGAGCTAGCGCCATGTTTCTTGGCCTTCGTGCTCTTAACGCAAATTTTCTTATTTTCTACAAGACCCGCCAAAAAGCTAATATCCTCCGGGCGAAGTCCATGAAGAGGCTTGAAGTCGTTGATTGTCAACGGCTTCTGCCTTGCGTCCACTTTCTTAGATAAGCTCCCTTCAGTACCAGGGAGCATATATTGGACGTACTTCTCTTCGATTCGGATCCATTTATTAATGTCTTCATCCTCGTCAAGGAATAGCAATGGAATTTTTGCGTCCGCTTCATTCCCTTTTACAATTGTAAAGATGGTCAACATAATTGGAAAGAACTCCTGCATTTGAGAACACTAAAAATTACTTGAAGGCCGGATAAAACAAATGACGGTCTCCAAATCCATCTGTAAATGAAAATCTTAGTTCTATGAAGATCGTATTCCCACATTGTAAATGGACTATATAGGCCTAACCGATAGTGTAGTGAGAAATGATGGGATTTATATCCAAGAAGGCAATAATCGAAGTAGTGACTTTGTGGGCTAAGCAAATAAAATAGGAAATGAAGTCTGAAATCATCTGGAAATCTCTAGATTAAACTATCTAGAGGCCCCCACATAAATTGAATAGAGATGGTATTTAGAAACTTCAATAACAGAACTTACCTCTGAAAGCTGCATTCAGATGGATACATATGAAAAAAATGGGAAATGAAGATAAGAATCACCTAGAGATCTCCAGATGATTCTATGATAAATCGTCGAACAAAAGAAATAGGAAATGAAAGTCCCTCCATGTTAAAGCCATCTGGAGATCTCCAGATGACTTCAACAGAGATAGTCGGCTGAAAAACTTAATGTTCTTCTAAATGAAGAGACTGCCTATACGGAAATTATCTATACCAGAAGCTATTATAAGATTGGTCACTAAAAGAGAAATCAGAAATGAAGTCAAGATTCAACTCAATTTGTTCAAATTATTTCAAGATAAGTTGCGGAGCCAAAAAAAATAGGAAATAAAATTCTTTTCTTCTTGTGACCATTTGGAGATCTCCAAATGACTTGAAGAAAACATTCATCTACAAAGAATTAACTGACAAATGTAGACGAAATATAAAACCGCAAAATGATTGTATACAAATTCCATCTAGAGAGATTTACGGTTCCATATAAAGTAACAACAAGGAATACACAAGGACACATGACATACTAGATACAGCTATGAGTGCGCTCGGCCACTGTAGGAAGGCTAAGGACTCCCCATTTCTTTCCACTTGATTCTTGCTATTGAGTTTTGAATGGAGAAAGGCTTTACTTAGATGGTAGAAGATACCAGGGCCCATGAATGGGCTGAACATAAGCTAAAAGCCTTTCACTAGTTATCCACAAACCATGTGGGATAACTAGCAACCTTGGGCAACCTTTGACTACAGGCAACACCCAATAGACTCTAAGTCCAACTATGAGTCTAATCCTACTCCTAGGGTTGAATGTACACTATCTACACTAATATGTACATGATCTTCAACACTCCCACTTTGAGAGTGGTCAAAGGCACGAAGGCCCATCTTCTCAATCAAGTTAAGGTGTTGGGGCTTCCCAAGAGCCTTGGTCAGCACATCAGCAACCATAGCTTGAGTAGGCACATACTTGAGCTCAATCACCTCAGCCTCCACTCTTTCACGAATGAAATGGTGTTGCACATCAATGTGCTTGGTCCTTGAGTGGTGGGTGGGATTCTTGGCCAAAGCAATGGTACCTTGGTTGTCACACAAAATTTGTATGCTCCCCCCTTGCACAAGGCCAACATCAGCCAAGAGCTGCCTTAGCCAAATGGCCTCCTTGTTGCAATGGCTCATGGCCATGTACTCCGCTTCCGTTGTAGAAAGAGCTATGGTGGGCTGCCTCTTGGAATTCCATGAAATGGCACCCACCCCAAGCATAAACACATAGCCGGTGGTGGATCTTCGATCCCCCTCATCACCCGCCCAATCCGCATCACAATACCCATGCAAACTCACTTCAGCACCTCCTAGTTGCAACTCCAAGCCAAGTGTGCCTTGAAGGTACCTCATCACCCTCTTGACCGCAGCCCAATGCTTAGGGCCATACTTGTGTTGAAGATCATGTACATATTAGTGTAGATAGTGTACATTCAGCCCTAGGAGTAGTATTAGACTCTTAGTTAGACTTAGAGTCTATTGGGTGTTGCTTGTAGTCAAAGGCAGCCCAAGGTTGCTAGTTATCCCACATGGTTTGTGGATAACTAGTGAAAGGCTTTTAGCTTATGTTCAGCCCACACTTGGGCCTTGATATCTTCTACCATCTAAGTAAAGCCTTTCTACTTCAAAACTCAATAGGTTATGGGCCCACGCACTTGGCGTTGCACATGAGGGAGAAATTCAAGTCATTTGGAGAAGTTCTTGGAGCTTGGAGGAGCATACTGAATTTGGACTCTTGGTCACCTACAAACCATATGGTGTGAGTAAATTTTTTTTTTCAAGACAAAGAAAAAAGGTCTTTCAATTGCATCTCTTGTTTTGAGCTTTTGTGGGCTGGTTTGTGAGGTTTGGAATTCATTTTTGAGTGTGAGATTGCTCATGATTGAAATCAGACCTAATTAGGGCTGGTTTCATGCTCCTTGTTTGAGTTTGTGCTTGCAAGTGTACATTGGCAGCCCATTGGGGCTGATTGTGCACTTGGGTACATTGGTGATTGTCATTTTGGCAATTGCAATCTTGTGAGAGTCCTTGGTGAGGCCTGGGAGCATTTGTGGGTTGCATTAGGCGTTTCCATGCATTGAGGGCTGAGTGGTGCCCTTGTGAGTGAGTGAGACGAAATTGTGATCCCAAAAGGGCTGATTTGTGCCCTTGTGAGTGTGTGAGACCAAGTAGTGGACTTTGTGAAGCAAGAGGGTTGATTTGTGCCCTTGTGAGTGTGTGAGACCTAATAGTGGACATTGTGAACTCAAGAGGGCTGATTTGTGTCATTGAGAGGGAGTGACACCCAATTGGGGTTCTTGAGTGACTTGGTGAGCCAAGTAGGGCTGGTTGATGCCATTGTGGTCCATGAGGTGCTCATTGTGAGTGGGAGCTCCAATCTAGGGCTGATTGCAAGCTTTGAGATCTTTGGAGTGTGGAGGATCCAATTGGTGAGGAGAATTGTGAGTTTCCTTGTGTTTTTGAAGTAGCACCAGCCCATGACGAGCATGTGGTGGTTGTGAGCTTCATTAGGGTCTGATTTGGTGAGGAGAGGAAGTCTTGTGCTTGTGAGGAGTGGTGTGGCGTTCTTAGGGTTGCAAGGTGCTTGGGAGGGCTGATTGGTCCCATTTCAGCCCAATTCGCCCCAAGGGAGTTTTGGGGGGGCTGAATTCAGATTGGAGACCTTGTGGGTGCTGCCAAGAAGTGGGAGCTAATTCAACATGGCCTCAAGTGGAGGAGAGGGCGTCCGGATCATTGACAAGTTCAATGGGGACAACTTTGGGATGTGGAAGTTCAAGATGGAGATGATTCTTGCGGAGAAGGATTTGTGGGAGGTGGTGGATGGGAGTGAGGAGCCTCCAAGTGAAGATGCTGATCTCAAGACCAAGAAGGCGTTTGAGAGGAAGGAGAAGAAGGCCTTTGCTCTCATTGCCATCAATCTTGTGGACCGGCAAATTGCTCACATCCGCCATTGCAAAGGACCAGCCCAAGCATGGACCACCCTTTGCAACATCCATGAGACCAAGAGCCTCTTCAACATCCTCTTTCTAAGGCGGAAGTTCTTCACTATGAAGATGCAAGAGGACGATGACATCTTGGATCATGTCAACAAGATCAAGGCCCTTGCGGATCAGCTTGCTTGCTTGGAGGCCCCCGTCATGGATGGAGATGTGGTGATGACCTTGTTGGAGAGTTTGCCACCATCCTATGAGTACCTCATCACCACCTTGGAGACAAGACCCACCAAGGAGCTGACCATGGAGTTTGTGACGGCACGCTTGATGCATGAAATGACCAAGCGCAAGGAAAATGAGGCCCAAGGGGAGGGATCAGCCCTTGTATCAAGACATGGCAAGGGAGGCAACACCAAGGCGTTCAAGGAGACAAGGACGTGCTTCAATTGTGGCAAATCAGGCCACATTGCTAAGCATTGCAAGGGCAACCAAGCCAAAGACAAGGGGAGTGCACACCAAGCTTGCCAAGTGGAGGATGAAGAGGACTTTGCCTTTGCCACCTATGGAGGAGGGGAGAAGGCCAACATGTTCACTTGGATTGTGGATTCGGGGGCCACTCAACACATGACCAGCCATAGAGATGCCTTCCACACCTATCAGCCCATTTCGGGGAAGGGGATTCATTTGGGAGACAATGGCATGGTGGAGGCCCTTGGCATGGGGGAGATCCTTGTGGAGGTGCAAGTAGAGGGGAAGACCAAGAGGATTCAGATCCAAAAGGCCCTCCATGTCCCTAAGTTGCATGCCAATCTGATTTTGGTGAGCCAATTGTCTTTGGGAGGTTTGAAGGTGCATTTCAACATGGTGGGGTGTGTGGTGAGGTCAGCTAGTGGTGTTTTGATTGCATCAGCCCCTCATGAGGGCAATTTGTACCACCTCCACTTCACTAAGGTGAATGGCACTTCCATGGCTTGTGTGGCCTAAGGATCAGCTCATGAAGACCTTGTGGGGCTTTGGCATAGGAGGCTTGGGCACTTGAATGTGAAGAGCATGAAGAGCCTCCAACACATTGTGAAGGGGCTGAACCTCTCTTCTTGCAAGCATGATTGGAGTTCGTTGGTGTGCAAGGGGTGCATAGTGGGGAAGCAAGCAAGGCAGCCCTTCCCCAAGGATAGGGCCACAAGGGCCAGCAAGCCCTTGGAGCTTGTGCATTCAGATGTGTGTGGGCCAATGAAGACCACATCCATAGGAGGAGCAAGGTATTTTGTGACTTTCATTGATGAATTCTCACGCAAGATTTGGGTGTACATGCTGAAGTGCAAGAGTGAGGTGTTTGGGCGTTTTGAGACTTGGAAGGCCCTTGTGGAGGCCCAATCGGAATGCAAGGTGAAGGTGCTACGGTCCGATAATGGAGGAGAGTATGTGTCCAAGGCCTTTGAGGCCTTCTTGAAGGCTCATGGCATTGAGCACCACACATCAGCACCTTACACTCCTCAACAAAATGGCGTAGCGGAGCGTGCCAATCGGACCATTGTGGAGATGGCTAGGTCCATGATTCATGGCCAAGGGCTGAAGTATGAGCTTTGGGGGGAGGCCGTGTCCAATGCGGTGTATACAAGGAACCGGTGCCCCACACAAGCTTTGACAAGCAAGACACCCCAAGAAGCTTGGAGTGGAATCAGACCTCATGTGTCTCACATGCGCACTTTTGGCTGCATTGCCTATGCCTTGGTGCCAAGTGCCAAGAGGACCAAGTTGGATGCCAAGGGCACCAAGTGTCTTTTCCTTGGCTATTGTGAGGGAACCAAGGCTTATAGGTTGATGTGTGTGGAGACCAAGGCCATCATCAAGTGTCGTGATGTGACCTTCTTGGAGGAGGAAGGAGCTGATCCCAAGCTCTTGGAGATGAGCCCAAGTGGGAGTAGTGGAGGACCAGCCCAAATGGTGGGCACAACTCCAAGAGTGGACATGGAAGAGGAAGGAGATGAAGAGGAGGAAGAGGAAGACTTGGTGGAGCCTAAGAAGAAGGTGGCCACACCCAAGGTGAAGAGACCAGCTGCCCCTTCTCCAAGCACTTCACCCAAGGTGCAAGAGCATGATCAGCCCTTGGAAGAGCAAGAGGAGCCTCGTTATCCAACAAGGACCCGCAAGCCGCTTGGAGATTGGTGGCTGAATCACATTCTTCCCCCACATCAAGAAGAACAAGCCAATGTGGCTTTCCTTGGAGATCCATCCACACTTGGGGAGGTGTTGCGTTGTGAGGATGCAAGCAAGTGGGAGGCGGCCATGCAAGAGGAGTACAAGGCCCTCATTGCCAAGGGCACATGGGAACTTGCTGCCCTTCCTCCCAAGAGGTCAAGTGTGGGTTGCAAGTGGGTTTTCTCCACCAAGAGGGATGCTTTGGGGAAGATTGTGAGGTACAAGGCAAGGCTGGTTGCCAAGGGGTTCTCCCAAGTGGAGGGGGTGGATTTCAATGAGACATTTGCCCCCGTTGCTAAGTTTAGCACCATTAGGTGCATTGTGGCTCTAGGGGCAGCCATGGACTTGGAGATGCACCAAATGGATGTCAAGACGGCTTTTCTCAACCCCAAGCTTGAGGAGGTCATCTACATGGATCAGCCCCAAGGCTTTGTGCAAGAGGGGCAAGAGCATCTCAAATGCAAGTTGAAGAAGGCCCTCCCCGGGCTGAAGCAATCCGGGAGGGCGTGGTATAGAGATATTGATGGCATGTTTGCAAGGAAGGGCTTCCAAAGAGGAAATGCTGATCACTCTTTGTACACCATGCAAAGTAGTGAGCATTTGGTGATTGTGATTCTCTATGTGGATGATCTGATCCTCCTTGCAAGTGACATGACCAAGATGCTTGAGGTGAAGGCTATGCTTCACAAGGAGTATGAGATGACGGATCTTGGAGAGTTGAGGTATTGCCTTGGAGTGGAGTTCAAGAGGGATAGGGCTGCCCGCACCATCACCATGAGCCAACACAAGTACCTTGAGGAGATCTTGAAGAGGTTCAACATGGAGGAGTGCAAAGCCATAGGTACACCCCTTGACACTCATGAGAAGTTGCCCAAGCTCACGGATGTTGATTTTGAGGAGGTGAAGGCTGAAATGCAAGGTGTGCCTTACAAGGCAGCAGTTGGTTGCTTGATGTATGCCATGGTGGCCACAAGGCCTGATTTGGCCTTCCCGGTGAGTGTTGTAAGTCAACACATGTCCAAGTATGGCCCTAAGCATTGGGCTGCGGTCAAGAGGGTGATGAGGTACCTTCAAGGCACACTTGGCTTGGAGTTGCAACTAGGAGGTGCTGAAGTGAGTTTGCATGGGTATTGTGATGCGGATTGGACGGGTGATGAGGGGGATCGAAGATCCACCACCGGCTATGTGTTTATGCTTGGGGTGGGTGCCATTTCATGGAATTCCAAGAGGCAGCCCACCATAGCTCTTTCTACAACAGAAGTGGAGTACATGGCCATGAGCCATTGCAACAAGGAGGCCATTTGGCTAAGGCAGCTCTTGGCTGATGTTGGCCTTGTGCAAGGGGGGAGCACACGCATTTTGTGTGACAACCAAGGTGCCATTGCTTTGGCCAAGAATCCCACCCACCACTCAAGGACCAAGCACATTGATGTGCAACACCATTTCATTCGTGAAAGAGTGGAGGCTGAGGTGATTGAGCTCAAGTATGTGCCTACTCAAGCTATGGTTGCTGATGTGCTGACCAAGGCTCTTGGGAAGCCCCAACACCTTAACTTGATTGAGAAGATGGGCCTTCGTGCCTTTGACCACTCACAAAGTGGGAGTGTTGAAGATCATGTACATAATCGTGTAGATAGTGTACATTCAGCCCTAGGAGTAGGATTAGACTCTTAGTTCGACTTAGAGTCTATTGGGTGTTGCTTGTAGTCAAAGGCAGCCCAAGGTTGCTAGTTATCCCACATGGTTTGTGGATAACTAGTGAAAGGCTTTTAGCTTATGTTCAGCCCATTCATGGGCCTTGATATCTTCTACCATCTAAGTAAAGCCTTTCTCCATTCAAAACTCAATATTCCCCACAATGGGCTGATAGGTGTGGAAGGCATCTCTATGGCTGGTCATGTATTGAGTGGCCCCCGAATCCACAATCCAAGTGAACATGTTGGCCTTCTCCCCTCCTCCATAGGTGGCAAAGGCAAAGTCCTCCTCCTCCTCCACTTGACAAGCTTGGTGTGCACTCCCCTTGTCTTTGGCTTGGCTGCCCTTGCAATGCTTAGCAATGTGGCCTAATTTGCCACAATTGAAGCACGTCCTTGTCTCCTTGAACACCTTGGTGTTGCCTCCCTTGCCATGTCTTGATACAAGGGCTGATCCCTCCCCTTGGGCCTCATTTTCCTTGCGCTTGGTCATCTCATGCATCAAGCGTGCCGTCACAAACTCCATGGTCAGCTCTTTGGTGGGTCTTGTCTCCAAGGCAGTGATGAGGTACTCATAGGACGGTGGCAAACTCTCCAACAAGGTCATCACCACATCTCCATCCGTGACGGGGGCCTCCAAGCAAGCAAGCTGATCCGCAAGGGCCTTGATCTTGTTGACATGATCCAAGATGTCATCGTCCTCTTGCATCTTCATAGTGAAGAACTTCCGCCTTAGAAAGAGGATGTTGAAGAGGCTCTTGGTCTCATGGATGTTGCAAAGGGTGGTCCATGCTTGGGCTGGTCCTTTGCAATGGCGGATGTGTGCAATTTGCCGGTCCACAAGGTTGATGGCTATGAGAGCAAAGGCCTTCTTCTCCTTCCTCTCAAACGCCTTCTTGGTCTTGAGATCAGCATCTTCACTTGGAGGCTCCTCACTCCCATCCACCACCTCCCACAAATCCTTCTCCGCAAGAATCATCTCCATCTTGAACTTCCACATCCCAAAGTTGTCCCCATTGAACTTGTCAATGATCCGGACGCCCTCTCCTCCACTTGAGGCCATGTTGAATTAGCTCCCACTTCTTGGCAGCACCCACAAGGTCTCCAATCTGAATTCAGCCCCCCCAAAACTCCCTTGGGGCGAATTGGGCTGAAATGGGACCAATCAGCCCTCCCAAGCACCTTGCAACCCTAAGAACGCCACACCACTCCTCACAAGCACAAGACTTCCTCTCCTCACCAAATCAGACCCTAATGAAGCTCACAACCACCACATGCTCGTCATGGGCTAGTGCTACTTCAAAAACACAAGGAAACTCACAATTCTCCTCACCAATTGGATCCTCCACACTCCAAAGATCTCAAAGCTTGCAATCAGCCCTAGATTGGAGCTCCCACTCACAATGAGCACCTCATGGACCACAATGGCTTCAACCAGCCCTACTTGGCTCACCAAGTCACTCAAGAACCCCAATTGGGTGTCACTCCCTCTCAATGACACAAATCAGCCCTCTTGAGTTCACAATGTCCACTATTAGGTCTCACACACTCACAAGGGCACAAATCAGCCCTCTTGCTTCACAAAGTCCACTACTTGGTCTCACACACTTACAAGGGCATAAATCAGCCCTTTTGGGATCACAATTTCGTCTCACTCACTCACAAGGGCACCACTCAACCCTCAATGCATGGAAACGCCTAATGCAACCCAAGAATGCTACCAAGCCTCACCAAGGACTCTCACAAGATTGCAATTGCCAAAATAACAATCACCAATGTACCCAAGTGCACAATCAGCCCCAATGGGCTGCCAATGTACACTTGCAAGTACAAACTCAAACAAGGAGCATGAAACCAGCCCTAATTAGGTCTGATTTCAATCATGAGCAATCTCACACTCAAAAATGAACTCCAAACCTCACAAACCAGCCCACAAAAGCTCAAAACAAGAGATGCAATTGAAAGACCTTTTTTCTTTGTTTTGAAAAAAAATTTACTCACACCATATGGTTTGTAGGTGACCAAGAGCCCAAATTCAGTATGCTCCTCCAAGCTCCAAGAA
Organism: Straminergon stramineum; assembly: GCA_963920665.1. Classification (NCBI taxonomy): domain Eukaryota; kingdom Viridiplantae; phylum Streptophyta; class Bryopsida; order Hypnales; family Calliergonaceae; genus Straminergon; species Straminergon stramineum. The sequence continues at coordinate 44,775,256 of OY987264.1, forward strand.
CTTCTCCAAATGACTTGAATTTCTCCCTCATGTGCAACGCCAAGTGCGTGGGCCCATAACCTATTGAGTTTTGAAGTAGAAAGGCTTTACTTAGATGGTAGAAGATACCAAAGCCCAAGTGTGGGCTGAACATAAGCTAAAAGCCTTTCACTAGTTATCCACAAACCATGTGGGATAACTAGCAACCTTGGGCTGCCTTTGACTACAAGCAACACCCAATAGACTCTAAGTCTAACTAAGAGTCTAATACTACTCCTAGGGCTGAATGTACACTATCTACACGATTATGTACATGTTCTTCAACAAGCCCCAAGTAACTTCTACATATTTACCCAAAAGTAAAAATTTGAATCCTTGATGACATGGCACCAACATGTTTTGGGGGACATCGCAAAAAACGTGCCTACATTTTATTGTATGTCTCTCAAAACATATGCCTTCTCTATAGCATTACATCATTTTCGTAGTGACACCACACATTGTCTAGGATGTCCACTATAATTCTTTCACTCGCTACTTTAGAGTCTCAAACGTCCTTATGTTAGAAAAAACATGCCACGTTTTTTGTTTGATGTCATAAAAAATGTGGGTTTCTTATAGTGCATCATTATGTACACTTCTAGGACCATAAAAATTAAATCTAGAGAAGAAAAGGACAATGATTACCTATGAGGGTTTTTATCAATTAGGGAAAAAGCCCCCTAGAATTGGGTCGGTGGGGAGTGTGTGACCTATATGCCTCCAAACAATGGACTTCTACCTCATTTATGTACAAATTTGGCCCAAACAATCCTAAGTCAAATGAGAGAAAAAACACCACCTAAAAAGATGCCCTAATATAGTGCATCATCTAATATCTCCTCTAGGAAGCTAAAGCAACATCCTATGCCTAAATCTTGATGATAATCACAATTAGGGCATCTATTGGGACGAAATTGAGTTCTAAGAATTAACTACAACATACTATTCATCACACAACCAAAAACCACAAACAATGAATCATGAAGCCCCCAAATGACTAAGAGACACTCAAAGAATGATAATACCTCACAAAAGGTTGAAGATCTAGATCCAAATTCCTTCAAACGACCACAAACTTCATTTGTTCCTAGCTCCACTAGTGTTCCTCAAACAAACTCTTACAAAAAGATCTTATCTCTAATAAAAACTCACATGAGTAGGCCCATAACCTTTTGAGAGGAAGAATATAAGCAAGTTTATAGCAATGAAAGAGGAGGACAAGAATAAAAGTGAAAACCAATAAAAAGCCCAAGCTAGGGGATGTCCTCTTATATTATTCTATCTATCGGTTGGCTACAAACAACATCTCATTAAATTCAACTCATACTATGAGCTCTTATATAAGCTACTCGAACATATTACTCACTTCAATACAACTAAGGTTAGCTCATACTATCATCTCTTATAAATTACTCAAACATATCACTTACTTCAACATTGACCCATTGCTCAAATGGCTGCAACCAATTAATCTTTGCAAGCCACATATCATTTCCGGATAGGAGGGCCCATTTGATATTCCTTTGTTTGCTTTGACAATAACCTTGTATAAGCTACCCCAACTTCCCTTCTTCCATTGCCCTCAATGCCATCTTGCAATCCTGATACAAGAGTAAAGGTCACCAAAAGTTTGTCACATACCAAGCTAGCATCAAGGACTAGGTCTACATATGGAGTGGAGATGCACTAATCAAGGTAAAGGTGGAAGGCCCCTCTGATATAAGAGTATGAAAAGACTAAGAAGTCATTTACTTCAAGTGAGCAATATATGCTAGAAAACAATCATCAACTCAATACATGTTTATGAGGCATTTTTACCACAAGGTAAAGGATGATTGCAAGAAACACTTCACATTATTGGCTCAAAAATCTTATTTTTGGTTGTAGGACTGGTAGTACTATGGACTACTATCAATTTCGCGCGTCAACATGTGCTTGCGAATCTCAACCATTGATTTGAGATGCCTGTAGATCTAAAGCATTGATTCACTACTATGTAGTAATATAGACTACTGTGGAGTCCTCTAGAAACCACCGGGAGTAGAAAAGGGATCTATATGGACCTTTTCATTTTTAGTAATTCAAAAAATTCCCAAAATAAAAGCTATTTTTTTAGACAAACCTACTCTCACATTGCACTAAAAATTTCTTCAAGGAAAATTTTCTCGTGCCTAAAAAATGTCCGCAAACAACAATCACTTTGGCCCCATGTAGATACCTCATGTAAAGTTTTTTTGCAAAAAACTCTTCATCTCTTAGTGGAATGCGAGTACACCTCTAGCTTCTCCAATTTCTAGCTTACAGTTCGCATTTTTGGATACAACTTTGGACCAAAAAACCCCAAATAGCCAAGATAGACATCCAATTAGGGGCACCTTAAAAATAGTAAAGTAATTTTTTTTAAATTACAGAATGTGAAACTTTTATGTGTATCTTCATTCTAAATTTCAAGACAAAAGAAATTATGATGCAAAAGTTATGACCAAAAACCCACGTGTCCAAAAGCAAGGGGACAAAAAATAGGACAAGTGTTTCTTGCAATCACCCTAAAGAAGAATCCTAGAGTTGACCAATGGAAAGTGTATGAAATCCTAATCCTAGTTGCCTTCTAAGCAATGGATACCTAGTTTATTTATTAGTTTAGAAATGCAACCCTAAGTGCACTCATTTATTGTACATGTATTCACAATTTCATGTCGTGCCCCAAATCCTAATCAAATTCTCAATTAGATCATACAAAATGGACTAAATTGAACCCTAATAAAAAATAATGCCAACACACATCCTCACCACAATAAACCCAACTTCAACCATACAATTGATCTAATTTTTCTTTTTTACAACCTTTCCTTCAACCAATTTAAAATCTTTCACCTATTTTTTTGTTTATAGATGGACACATTTCCTCATAGAGACTTTACATGCAAATTTCAACACACACACACACACAGATATATATATATATATATATATATATATATATATATATGTACTTCTCATGTATTAAACACTAGATAATTGGTAAAACCATCTTTCTATAAAAGATTTATAGTGAGTACATCATTTGCTTCATATGTCCATAGGCATGCACAAGCCTAAGACAAAACATGCATAATTTTTCAGGCTTTTGTTTCAGACCTCCTTCATTCCTTGGCTACATATGTAATGAACAAGAGTTAGTAGAGATCTTTCTAAAGACTTTCACAGTCCTAGGAAGAAAACAAAAAAGAATAATACAATATAGAAAATTAAGACAAAGTAAAATGAGGGAGGGAGCATAAAACACATTGCCTTGGCTTCTTGGCTGGCTTGTCTTCCTCCACTACTCATTCTTTGTTGCTTTCTTCATCAATCATATCTTCTTCTCATTCGGATCCTTTGCTCCATACACTTTTGATTCTAGGCTCCTTTGACATTAACTATCTTGCTTTGGTTGTTGGATTTTTTGTCTTAGTAGCCAATGCTACAAATTCTACAACTCGTTCTTCGAGTCCCAAATCATCTTCCTCGGGTTGATCTCCCTTTCCTAATTCTTGCAATTGGAATCTTCCTTTTGCTACTCCCATCATAGTAAATTTCTCCACCTCAATTTAACCCTATTGCACCTTCAAGATTTGATCCCCAATGTTGCAACCATCTTCTTGTGGATTCTTACCTTCTTTTCTATCACATTGGTATCTTTGGGACCCTTGTTGCAATAATTAAATTCAAAAAATTAATGCTTCCAAACTTGCAAATTCTTACACATTGTTTATATTTTTTGTTTTCTAATTTGTGAGCCACTCTAGTAGCTCACAATGTTCATTGAACCTTCAAGGTTTACATATTGAAGGTTTACCCAAAAACTTTCACATTGCACCTACAATTTAGTTTGGTAGTTGAGAGTTTTATCACTTCACCCAAATCAATTTTTCAAGACCACTTGCATGACAAAAATAGGAATTCTACAACAGAACAAGTGCTAGACATTCAAAAGAGTCTTCTTGGCAATATTAGATAAATTACTAGACCAGTACTCTATTGAGGCATAAATGACACAACTATCCTCGAAGAAAAAATGCGTCCCTCCAAGTAACACAATTTCTCTCCTTTTATTCAGTTGTCACGTTGTCTGTGTGCATGCAACGTAAAGAATTGGGTTCCACAGAAATCTCTGAGTTGCACAAAAACTCAATCTACTTGTGCAACCACCAATCTAAGTGCAGAGCTGACGTCTACCTGCAAGTATAGTGCCAAATGCTCCAACAGTACCTGAGATATTTTTATCAAAATAGGACTGCCCATGACAAATGCCTCCGAAATGGCCAAACAAATACGGTGCCATCCAAAGTCACTGATTTCCAGCCTGTGGACCACCAATTTTGCGATTATCGTCCCAACCTCGAACCCAAGGTTTCCCAGGTTGTGCCCTGGTTTGAGGAGAAGAGTATGTCCTCAGGTTCACCGCAATTTGGTCCTTAATGGCAGTGAACACCTGCACCACAACAAAAGAAATTCGTTATCTCTAGCCGTTAAGCACTTGGATTATATGGCATAATGCATGAATTTCACGTAGTCACTACATATGGGGGCCTATATTTCCAAAGAATGAACTTCTCATGTTTAGAGCAATTGTGACGTGTGACTGTAGAAATAGTAACATTCTACAATTGTCAAATATGAATGTTGAATTGTTTAAATCGATGGGGACTTTAATAAAGATTGTTTAAAATATAGAAAAAAATTTTACTTGTCTATTTAGGTTGGACACACTGGCGATTAGACGCTTGTTCAGATTACTCACCGAATTCCCACCAAGATCAGAGGGCACTTCTGCCTGTCCAGTAAGCCAATTCCACAAGTCTGGATTCTCCTGCAAAGTTTCAAATCCAAAACCATTGAAGATTTAGATCCAATAACATTATTAAAGGAGGTGCACCCCAATTCCAAGTCACTGTAAGCACCAAACCCTCAGTCCAGGCCCTAAAATGTGGTATATATTGAAAAGCAGAATTAGAACCCGACAAGTGCATTCAGCGTGTTCGGGTTGCTAATAATATAGATGAAAGCTTCAGCAGGTGAGACACATGCTGCGATACTTAAGGAAAAAGACATAAATCGTACGAGGTCGGTGACTCACCCCTTCCAGCAAATCAACAAGTTCCTGTAGCCGCTTCTCATCCAAATTGGTGATGTTCTCTTCTGCCCACCTCCCAAGAAGCAGGTCGAGCTCCAAGTATCCACGCTGCCGACTCCTATACAGTATTCTATACAGATAGCAGGAAAGGAAAGACATGGGTCTACTGAGGATGGTCTCAAGTAGTCAAGTGGTTTCCAACAACACAGATGTAATCAAAGGAAATTTGCACATAATTTGAACATCGACAATACTCCAGCTAAAGTGTTAAAAAAGATGGATTACCATAATTTAGGGGCAAGGAAATTCCTTAACGAGGGAGATACGCAATTCAAAGTCAAGGGCATATGAAAGAGAATAGAGTGCTGACGATGTAGCTAGTTCTAGGACATCCTGATTGCACTACAGATTTGTGAAAACCAGGAGAGAGAAGTCCAAACCTGTTTAAAATTCGGCGCCGTTTCTCATCATCAACTTCATTTCCAAACCCTCTCACACTGCTGCCGAAGAATCGTGTAATCTTGGGAAAGTCGGGTGCACTACCGACCTGCAACCTAGAACCTCTTCTGGAATTAGATGTACTTCCTAACAAGACTGAAATGCCATCTTTCTGTACCGTGCATACACATTGAATACAGCACAGTGCAATAACAGCCTGGCATGCGCTGGAAACTAAATCGCACAAAAATACCTGTTTGGAAATTAGGGTTTGGAAATTTGCAAGCACATCGACAAAGCCGATTAAGTCTGTGACAAAGTCAGTAAACTCAAAGAATCAATTACCGACACCTCGTTTCAGCACGACACCACCTCCAATTACCTTAGTGATCACCCTTTGGACAAGCAATTCACCGTACAAAGACAGACTACACACGTGACCCTGGGGTTTTCTTCGTACCCCACGAAGAAAACCCCAACCATAAAGAGGAACACAAATCAATCAAACCGTAGAGGGATTGAGCGAAGAAGGACGTACTGCTGGCAAGGAGTTGGATTCGAAAGAAGAACACGATGTGGTGACGAAGAGCTCGGCGCAATTCGAGTCCTGGCTGAAGCTGAAGCAACCAAGGTTCGCAATAGAGGCAGCCGACATACCGCTCTCGATGACGCCATGGCTGTAAACCCCGGGAAATCTTCCAACGTTCAACAATCGGGAAGACCAGCGAGAAGAGCACGAATTCGCAGAATTCACCGCATTTCACAGAGCTACAGCCAAAACCGCCTGCAGGCTCACCAATTTTCCTCTGGGAAAGGCACTGCAGAGACCGAACAAGCGCCACCGAGGTCCTCGTTCCCAAAGTTCCCAACCCCGGCTGACGCCAGCAGTACAGTAAGCATAGCACAGCAACCAACTTACGATACCAGAGAAATGTTCTCAGTATGTCACCTCTTCTGGGCCATTACCTGTATTAAGTTACCTTACCTGACGCCTGCGGCCGGGGTGGATTGACCCCCTCGCTCGTCCCCAAGTAAAAACCCTGAAATTTTTTATTTTTCACACATGATAATATTTTCAAATTTTGAATTCATATTTGCAATCAGAGGCCCCAAATTAGGTATGAGAGGTAGAGAAGATAAATAAATGAAGCACAAAATAGGGGTCTATTTTTTTTACATGCACCCCTGGAATGACTTTGGGGGGACGAGCGAGGGGGGTCAAATCCACCCCGGCCACGCCTGCCTGGCGATGGCATTCTTGGCATTCTTCTCACTGTTTTCATGTCTCAGAGAGAGCTTGCATATTTTACACTCCGTGAAATTTGCTCGAGAGGCAGTAATAGGAAGAGAAGGGTTGCGTCGGTGACCAGGATACATATGATAAAGTGTGGATGCAGGACGACGCTGCCAATTTGGAGAGCGAATCTAACATCGATCTGCGGCAGACGGAGTCGAGGAGGTCAACGTTTGTGGTTGTGGGGGAGGCCAAGGCCATTAACTTACCGGTGGTCGCCCTGCGTTAGGCGTTCTTAGACTGCTGGGAGTAAGTGATGGAGAGTAGCAGTAGGAGTATTGCGGAGGTCTCAGATCTGAAAGTAGACGTGGAGGATTCTACTGGATCAGCTCCGTCTGCATCCGCTTTGCGATGGAGCTTATTGGGTCGTTTCATTTCCTCGAGGAAACCAGGTGCGGACCTTCGCTCGATCCTTCTCTGTTCACACGGCCAGTCTGTGTTTCGGATCTTTGCCATCGCCATGTTTGTGCGGTCAGCATAGCATGCCCTGATCCACAATCGTCACGCATCCACTGTCCTGGGGCTGAGTTTTGATTGCAGCTGGGATCCATGAGGTGAGCAAGGGGTTTAGGGTTTAGCTTCCCTCCATGATGTGTTTTCTCTAGAAGAGAATTTGGGACATGAGGTGTTGGGAATCGTCTTGGATTTATAATTCAACTAACTTGTAAGTTTTTTAACAACACAGAGAATGACAGACAACTACGTTTAGATCTTTGCAAGGGGCTCAGGTGTTGATTTCCTGCAGCGAACAGGGCAAACAGCGGAGAAAGACTTGGCTAAGATTTCCAGGCGACCAGTAGGACGCTTCAATGTCATCCAGTGCTATACCGTTCCGGACGCCCCCTTTGCGAGTTCGGAGGAACAGGCTACGCAGAACCGAAGAGAGGTGGTGGCACAATACATTCTTCCTTCGGATCCTAATGTCGTCCTAACGCTCCGGTATGTGGGTCAACCCAAGTTACTTCTTTCTTTCTGCTGGAAGTGCTGGCTATGTTGACGAGAGTATTGCATCTCTTTTTTTTGGAATTTTGTACTGTCCGTACATGGAGTCCTTCACTAGAAACCTAATAACGCGTCAAAGGACCCCGCTAGAATTTTTTGCAATATTGAAGTATACCTAGAGAGAGCTTGCGGAACGTTTTGGTCGTACGATGAAAATTACACAAGGTCTTGTTTGAAGGTGTCTGCTTGACGATTCTGTGTATGGATATTCGCAGGCAGCGCAAGGATTCTGGAATTGATTTGAGCGATTTCATTAACTCGCAGAAGCACGACATTGATAGTACTGGCCTCGTTTGTAAGTGCTTGGTTCCCTGACATTCTCTCTATTTCTACTTGCACAAATTATTTTATCAAGGAAATGAGACAGTTCCATGGTATTCATGGTATTCCATGATATCTTTGGATATGGTCCTCATCTGAGTGATTTGAGTGCTGGATGTTTTGAATTGAACTTTAACAGTCAAGTTGAAATAAGGGTGTGCTTAAAATTGAAAATCTACGTCGTTTGCCTTTCACTTCTGTAATCAGATCAATGGGCACCATTCACTCGGTGTCTGCTGCAACGAGTCTTTCCTGAAACAGGGTACGGTAGTAAATTCAGGCAGTTACGTGTCATGTTTGAGCTGAGACTGTCATTACTTGTTATGAGCAGGCATGTGGCCAGCAGAGGAGATCATGACATACTATTGCATTTCTCGGCCAGAGCTTTTCAGGTATACGGGTACTAACTTCACAGTCTTTCGTACTCACCACGTCATTATGTGTGATGGGTTCAGATTCGGCATAGTGATGACGTGCATATTTCTGATGTATAATCTCTTGGTGCAGAAACAAGCGAGTTATCGAACTTGGATCCGGATATGGGTTGGCTGGTCTGGCAATTGCGGCATGCACCGAACCATCAGAGGTCCTCCTCACCGACGGGAATCCTCAAGTCGTTGAATGTATGCTTCCAATCTTGAGGCCAGCGTTGCGGTGTATACTTTGCTAAAACTTGAAACTAAGTGAGCACATGTGGCTATATTCCTTCCAATTCTCCCATTCACTTGCACGCCATTCTTGGAAGTTGTTTGACTAATGACTTGGGCATAGTAACTTGGGATATTGTGATCAGTTTGTGTTATATGCGGAAAATGCGATTGATTTCTCGCTTGGGTGATGGAGAAGTCGCTGATTGCGAAGATGAGATCTGAACCGCCTCCTTCTTTGATTGCAGATATTCGAAAGAACATCTCTGCAAATAGTGAACTCTTTGGTGATACCGAAGTGCGCACCTGTACATTGCACTGGAGCCGGCATCAAGCAACCATGCCGGGATTAAATTTTGACGTGGTTATTGCTGCGGACTGGTAAATATCCTTCATTGACAATGCAGTAGTAAATGTATTCATTATCTGTGTTTTCTAGTTTAAGGTCACATGGCGACGTTTTCAACCTAAGTGGCCCAATTTAAAGTGATAAGAGCCCGATGACAGCAAAGCTTTGATATCAGAATCTAGAATCATCTTCTGATGTCATTGAACACAGTTAGACATCAAGACCCCTCTCAACAGAGATACTGGATCTGAGACTCTGGAGATAACTCCACCTTGAGGCAAGGATCTGAGACCCTACCGGAAGGCAACACTTGTAGATTCTTGTCTAAAATGAACATGTCCTGAACCCGGTGACTAGGGCCGATTTTAGATGCACCTTTAATTAGCAGTTCGGACATTCCTAACTAAGTCATTGGGTATCCTCAAAGTACATGCTAGGATGTGTTAGGATTGTGCGGAGATCAAGGCAGTGCAACAACGATAAGAACCACGCTTTTAGGTGTGCATTCCTTATTAGTCTGCTAAGAATACAGATTGTTCTTGCTTGAATTGGCAGTACATTTTTCAAAGACTTCCATCTGGACTTGGCGCACACAATCAAGGGCCTCCTGGGAACAAGTGATGGCTGTCAAGCGATTCTTTTCAACCCAAGAAGGGGCGACTCTCTGGACCGCTTTGTGCGAGCTTCGCGAAGTCTGCAGCTGGATGTAGCGATTCAGGAGCAGTACGACCCCCGGATATGGAACCTTCATCAAGGCTTCTTAAGAAATGAATTAGGAACCGAATGGCCCAACTACGATGAAGATCACTGCTATCCGCTGCTCCTCTCCATTGCACATCAGCAGCCGCAGCAGCCTCGGATGACGGAATGTTTGTAGAACTAGAGTCACTCTGGGTTCTGTTATCCTTAACTTAGGTCAGCGGGGGTTGCTGACATTGACAGTGAAAGGCGGGTTGAGTACCTCTATATACCTGGCATTGAAGTTGTACCTGTGTCTAGTTTTTTTATATCCATCTATCCGTACCTTTAAGATAGGCTGTTTTTTCCTTTCGTTACGGTGAGATCTTCTGGACCGTGTGTCTCTCGGACAAGTAGTTCTTGGTACCGTTTTGTTGCATGGTGTTTGGACCTACGGTTAAAAAGTTATGGATTTTTGAGGGTTTTTTGGATCTTAAATTATGTTATATTATACTAAATTATGTATCTTTTGGATCATGCATCCCTTGGTAGCGTTCTTGGTACCATCAAGAACTTCTTTGCAAGTAGGGTGCATGGGTTTTGTTTCATCATGTTTAGACATATGCTGCAAAAGTTATAGATTTTGAGTTATTTTTGGATCTTAAATTATGTTAAATTATTTTTCTTTTGGATGTGTGCATCAATTGGTCTCATTCTTGGTACTATTGGAAAGTGTTCTTTGAGAAGGGGTGCATAGCCTTTGTTTCATGGCATTTGGACCTATAGTGTGAGTTCTTGGATTTTGAATTTTTTATGAATTAAAAAATTAAGAAAATTATTTTTATTTTTTTGTTTTGGTTGTAGCAATAGCATAAGGTACAAGGTATTTATACTTGAAGTTAGGTTGTTTTTTTGTTCTGATGGTTACAACGAGATCTCTTGGATTGTATGTCCCTAATCACATTCTTGGTAGCATTGAAAAGCTCTCTATGAAGAGGGGTGCATGGGCTTTGCATTTGGACCTATAACCTAAAAGTTATTGAATTTCAAAGTTTTTTGAATGAAAACAATAAAAAATATTTTGACTTTAATTTTGACTTTGGCAACAACATAGGGCACACTAGTCTATACCTTAAATTAGGTTGTTTGTTTGTTTTGTTTTGTTTGATATGCTAAGATCTAAGAAATTGGAAAGCATCTAGTAGCACTTTTGGTAACACTAGAAGAAACCCTCATTTTTTGTGACATTAGACAAAAATATGGCATGATTTTCAGACAAGAGGACATCAAAGACTCAGAGGCAATGGGTGCTAGAATTACAGTGGACATTCCAAAAAAATGTGGATGTTAGTAGAAAACAATGCCATGCTAGTGAAAACAAGTATGTCTTGTGAGCCATTGGAAAGAAACATAGTCATGTTTTCTACAACATCCAGAAAAACATAACATTGCCATGTCAATAAAATTAAATGATTTCTCTGTGGGTAAGTTTTCAAAAGTTACTAGGTAGTGAGGTAAAACACTGATCCACTCTAAAAATCACAAGGGAAAGGCAACTCCTTGGGAGTTTCACGAAAAAGACTTCCATAGATGCATGATGAAGCAACTTTTTAGTTCTTTTTAGTTAGGGTACGCAATGAAATAAGGAATTTGTTGGCATGGCTTCTAAAATTAGTATTATGTGTTCATGCACACATGATGAGAGTTAATATGTTTAGGATTTTATATGCACATTACTCTGTTATGTGCTACACTCTAGATCATGCGGTTCACATTCATATAATGTATTGGGACCTTTTTGCATATAGATGTAAAAATTATGTTGCTTTGAACTATTTAAATTAAAAATCAAACAATTTTTTTCTATGTATTCAAATTCTATACTATAATTTCTACGTTCTTGCTACACTAGCAAAATATGATAGGAGTAGTATTGTAAACCTTCAAATGCAACTTGTGAGCTCAAAATTGGGATATTAGGTATTTTGCAAAATTCACAACAAAGTACAAGGAAAGTGCTAAAAAATTGCATCAATCCATATTAGGCATATGCTATGAGTGCACACCCTTTGTGCAAATGCTTACAACATGCTTTTTTTATTTCCAAATCTGAAATAGTGCATTAGTAGTACATGTGAGATTTCGAAACATGGGTTCCTTTTCTTTTTGTTCCTCTCTTAAAAACTTTTGTACACATCATGCATTAAATTTTTTTAACATGTTCCATCTCCTTCCCACATTCATAAGTCATAACTTGCACAAATATATTTTCGTACATCCGCATTGTTAAACAAAAAAAAGGAAAAAATTACAACATCTTGTATAGCTTGTTTATCACCTTATCTTTTTTTTTCCTCCTTGCCTTGGTACTCATTGCAATAGGGAAATTCCAAACCACTACGGCAACTATTCATTTGAAAAAGTCTTAAGAATTGTGTAAATTCAACTAAATCTAATTTCAAGAGGAATTTGGCCTTCCACTTTCATAGACATTGGAGTTCCCTCTCTCTATTTTTTTTAATTTAGTTTTGTTTGTGTTTCTTCCTCTCTTTTTTTTCTTGATATTATGCCATTATTGAAGAATTTGGTGAAATGTAGGAAGCTTAGTAATATTTAGAACTAGAAGCATGTAGTCATTGATGGAATTTACAATGTCTAATATATATATATCTAGTGGATGAACACAATCTCCATATTGTTCTTGTCATTGCATTGTTGTACATCCTTCACAAAATACACATCCGTACAAAAGTGAGAATTTTATGATGTACAAATTATAATATTGCATCACATGGATTTTAGTTTCTTTTGCATTCTTCACTTCTTTCCTTGTGCTTTCTTGCAGTTTATTTGTGGACATGAATTTTGGGTAATACAACATTTTGTTTGACATCTAAAGGTGCACAAGGCCCTCTTTCCATGAAATGCCACTACTACTTGCCATGCTGATTGCTAAGTGTAGAAAACTTTGATATTTTATTTTTGGACTTATTTTACCATTGGATCTTGCATTTCACTAATACTTAAATGTGTGGAAAATATTTTACTAGGCAATTGTGTCCACATACATAGCACAATATTTTCATTCATTTGAAAGTGAAAAAATGTTTCTTGCAGTCCTTGGTTTGCTAGCTATAAATTTATGTTTTTCATCATCAGACCTCAAAATTTCTCTACTATTAATTTTCAATTTCTAATTCTTTATATAGGAAAATTGAATTATCCATCATTTTATATTAAAAAAAATTGAAAGAAATAAAATTTTCACTCTTCTTATAATTGTTCAGTAAAAATACTTTGTACATCAAAGCTAAATGTAAATTGTAAAGACTTGTAAGATGGAATTGGAATATAGTCTCTATGGTAAAAAATTTATAGCAAAAGATGTTGATCTTATGAAAAAAATTCCATGCCCTATCATTCTTTTGTTAAGAAATGAATCATACAAGTTATTTTTCCTAAAAATTGCTATAATAGTCCTAGTTTGAAGTTTGTCCATTACTTTCACATAAGAATCCAATTTAAAATTATGGAAACTTCCCACATCCATTAAATTACTATATATGAGAAACCAATTTTGACTAAAGGTAAATATCTTGAAGTTACTTGGGGCTAAGGTAAAAGGCTAACCAAATGAGGAAAAAAATAGGGGTCAGACAACCACATAGTATATTTTTGCAAAAAAAAAAAAGAAAAGTAGCAAGTTGACATGGCAATTATGTGATGTAGCATGCATTAAAGATGATGTGGTATGCCATGTCATCACATTGTAGCATCGTCTAAGAATTCTAATATTATTATTTTCATGTCATTTGTGATATGAACTTAGATGTCGATAGAAATGTCCACATGTTTTTTGCAACATCAACTCAGACGTCAACAAAAATGTCCAAATGTTTTTTGATACATCAATTGCAACAATGTAGTGATCATTAGGATGTTCATGTATGAAATTCAACTTGTAATAAAATTCTAAAATTTAACATATCTCATATGTTTTGTCATCCTCCTACCTCCCCACTTGTATATATATCTTGCCTCATGTCAACATATTCACAATAATTGGCTATTTAGCCATTGATATATTTACTAAAATATTGTATTGTATAAAATATTGTGTACGATGTACAATGTATGGTATATTGTGTATGATGTACAATGTATGGCATATTGTGTATGGTGTTCAAATATTCAATTTATGGCATATGTTCCTTTGCAAATGGCCTATTCTATATGGTGTATGGCATATGTCTAAGTGGACATCACAAAAAACATCCAAACATCTAAGTGATGTCTCAAAAACTGAGACACATCCTCCTACCATGTCATTGAAGATGTCATTTGTAACATTCTCATGTCTCCTCAAACGAGCCTTAATACACAACACATTTGACATGATGTTCAAAAAAATAAACCTCATGCCACTATGGACATCCAAAAAAACACATCCACGTCAAAGTAGATGTCCTAACAAACATGACCCAGGACAAAATGCAATTGCCATGTCATCAATTGCCTAGACTGAAGAAAGTAAGACATGGCACTACTTGTCATGTTGGCACTAATGTGGTGGTGAGGTGGCATCCACGTGGCAACATTTCATGGTCTTGCAACACCATGTTTTGTGAGATATTGTCAAAATCACCTTGAAATTGGACCACGTTTTTTTACAATTTTACATGTTTGGGGGCCTATCCAATATAATACATTTTTGGGGGTCCTTGTTGATGTGGTTGATGTCCAAAATAATGAACCTAACATGTTATAGGCTTGTCACAAAAAACGGGGGTTTCTTCTGGTGTAACATTGGAAAGCTCTTTGCAAGGAGGGATGCAAGGACTTAGTTTTGTGGCATTTGGAACTATGGTGTGAAAATTCTTGAATTTCAAAGTTTTTATGAATCAGGAAATTGACTTAAATTAGCTTTTTTTGGGAAAAAATCAGAACTTTCACAATGCATATCTAAATGTTAGAAAATAAAGCCCTTGCACTCTTTTGTGCACAATGCTTTCTATTTGTATCAAGAACACAATGTGTCACACTGCAACAAAGCTGTGGGCCCATGGCACTCTTTGGTGCATAGAAGACATTGAATTTTGGAGTTATTTACAAATAAAGAAATTAGAAAATTTCTTCTACTTTTATTTTGGATGTGGCAATGGCATAGGGTACACTAGTCATAATTAAGGGTCACTCCTACTTAGTAATTTGTAGGTTTGTCACCAAATTGAGCACAAGGTGATACTTCCTTCCTCAAAGTATTGTTTGAAGTATTGAATTGTATAGTACTATTTTCTTTGATAGAATTTTGGAATGTGCTTCTAAAAGTGTCATCTTGTATGGACCATCTATCATCGACCCCCCCCCCCAATTGTATAGGGAGACACTCTCTAGGATGCCCCATAATGTCTTTCAATTATGTCACACTTGCTTTTTAACCCCTAAAGGACCATTTCTCTTCAAGGGACAAATTGGATTTTAGGCAGGTACCTAGGATCCCAATTTTTCTCTTGCTTTTTTGAATTTTTTTATGAATGTAGAAAAATTGATTATCTTCTTTGGAATATAATTTTTTTTCATTCAATGCCTTGGAACAAAAGTTATGCTCAAATAAGCTCAAAATAGGGGAGAGGGGGTAGCCAAAAAATTTGAAAATTTTGAAATTTATTTTATTTTTATTTTTTTTCCTCAAATTAGATTTTGTCCACATGGAAAGCTTTGATTCATTCCATTTGGATTTGTTATAAGAAAGTTATGGACAATCTTGTTTTGGGGGCAATTAGAACATCTTCTTGAAAAATATCTTGTAGGATTCATTTCTGAATGCAATTTTATAATTTTTAAAATAAAAAATGTTCCATGTGATTTAATTTGCTTACTAGATCAATCTCACCATTGGAATTAATGCATTTTAATTCCATCTTAAAGAAATTAATAATTTGGATTTTCCTTCTATCTTGTACCTACTTCTATTTAATAATTTCTTAAGAATATATAAATATATATATTTTTTAAAAATTTTAAATTTTAAATTTTTATTTTTATTTTTATTTTTATTTTTAAAAATTAAAAATTAAATTTATTTATTTGTTTGTTTGTAAATTTTTTTCTTCCTAAACTTTCAACTCAATTCTCCACCATAAATATTTAAAGCTCAAAACTCTATAGTGCAAAAAATGAAAGTGTAGAAGGTTCAAAGTCAAATAATCTAGTCCTGCAATGTGCTAAAAAAACTTGTTTTTTCACTTTAAATACAGATATCTTGCAATTTGTGTGGTCAAAATTTCTGAAATTTTTTCCAATCACAACTGCAGAGGTTAGGTAAAGTCAGTCACTTTATCCATTGTTGGAAGTGTGACAGTATGCCTGGGCCTAATAACTGAAAGGTGCTTGCAACCTTTACCTTACCTTAGGACTGAAATGGGAATTCTAGCTGCGAGTCCATCTCCTCTCTTGTTCCACTGTCCTTCAGTCCTTTTGAAGAATTGTGTCATAACTTAACTTAAGGTCGATTCCCACTTGGCGTTTGCAATCACTATGAGCTTAAAGATAAAACTTCATCATTAAAAGAAAATAAATTTTTTTTCTAGCAGTTCAGGTTCGGAATCGTAGTGATAATTTCTTACTGAGGCGCAGTTCCCACATGCATGTTACTTATCATGAACTTGTTACTTATCATGAAGGACCTCACGTACCCCAAAACAACCAATTACCGATTTTGATCCGATAGCCAGAAATAGTCTAAATTTCAAACTTTGAATGATTTCAAAAATTAACATATCACCATCCCAAATCTATGGACAAGGAATGTAATGAGCATCCTAATATTAGTAAAGATTTCACAATAATTCAATGTTAAAACATTAGCTCTAATCCAGGGGTGGAGAGATTGCTTTTATAATGAAATTCATTATCCATCATGAATCTTCAAAGGATATGGGACAATTTGAAGATGAGAGCTTGACCACTAATTGTCAAAACGCAGGAATTGTGTGCAATGTAGAACTTCAAACCTCATGTAGGCATAGTAGAATAACTTTTTTCAAGAAACTTTGCACTAAGAAAAGTTGGTAAATCAAAGTAACTTTCATCTCCAAAAATTTGTTCAAGATTATAAGACTCCCATCAAAATTTTGGGACAAAATTCAAAAAGGGGTTGGGACAAACCCCTAAAGTTTCATTGCATAATAACCCCTCAATGCCCAAGGCCTTTTTTGAGCTTCTTGAAACTTGCTCTAAATGGAACTAAAAGCCAACATTTTGATAAGTTCTATAAATTTTTTTCAATTGTAACCATACAAATTCAAACCAAACATGTTAAGTTTCAAATGGGAAAAGAAAAGTTTACAATATTACTTATGAATTGAAAGATTGTAATGTTTGATTATGAGGGTGTTCAAACTATGAAACCAATTTAAAGTCTTTTAATCCTCTTTTTACATGTCAAATCTAAAAAGTTGGTCACTAAAAAAATATGAGGGTTAAAGGGTAGAATATGCATAACCCCTATGAATTTACAGTTTCTCAAAATTTGTTCTTTTATTTTTTTAAATGAATTTTTCATGAGATTTTTTTTGTTAGAGCTAGTGTCTTTGAGAGCCCTTGATACTAGAAAATCAAGATTTGCTATGGACACCCTTGCACAAAATCTTGAATAGAAAATTCATAATGATTCATTTTCATAATTTGATTTTTGATGCTAAAACTAAAATTCCAAAATAATTTCAAAATAAAAAATACTAAAAATAAGAACTTGGTTAGTTGTTATTTAACTTCAAAGTTTTGTTGACGAGAGAATTTGGTACCTCAAGCATTTTAAGGATTAAATTAGGTATCTCCTTAACCACCACTTCTTACTACTCTACCTAATTACAATTATTATTAGATGAGTCAAATTTTCATATTTTCTTCTTGGCAAGTGAAAGGAGCTTCCAACACACCAAAGAATGCAAAATTTGAATATTGTATGCAAAAGTCATGATGGGTCAAATCTTTTTTTGATAGAACTTATAAAATTGTTCATTGACATAGGTACATATTGATTTTGAAGATGTACACCAATTGATGATGGTTTTTGGTTAGTGATGCACATAGGGTATCTAGGTTATAGTTGCATTCCACAATGAGGAAAAAAAACACATTTGGGACACCCAAAATGTGTTGGGTGCGAATAACTTACTGTTAGCTTGTTGCAAATTAATTTTGCAATATATTTGAACCATTTTTTTCATTTTCATGTTGGGACCATGCTACACTAAAAAATACATTTAGTGTCATTCATACCTAGCTATTTACTGAAGGCTATAATTTTCTACAAATGATGAATATTTCTACCAAGAATGTAGATATCAATACAATTCAAAGAGAAAAATTCCTATAAACATAGTTGGCAAAAGTATTTGTCAAAAGGAGAAATTTATATCATTTTAAAATCAATTTGTCTCGGTGACAATTAATACAATTATTGGTGTAGTGAAAGAGAGAACACAATTTTTGAAAAAAAATTATTCAAATTGAAGCAAGAAGCCCATTCTGGATTGTTTGGTCATTGTTATATAGGTATAGTTATTTGATTCACATTTTTTTGTATGCATGAGACGAAAATTAGGATTAATTTCAAATGCATTTCAATCAACTCATTTTTTGAAAAAAATAATACATTATAGGGTGGTCAAAGTAAAAACAAATAGCTTCCCATTATGGGCCGGAGGGAGGGACTATTCTTATCTTTGGGGATTCTAATGTGTCTCTTACTTCCTTACATGGTTCCAATGGAAATCCAAAAGCACCTTTGGTACAATGAAACAAAGACTGAGCCTTTAGCCATGTGTAGTGTGCTCATTGAATTCATGAAATGGTGACTATCTAATCCAACTCGAAAACTTTAAGTCCCAATTGTACACTCAATGCAAAACAAAATTACATTAGAATACAACAAAATTGATTTCGATCCAAAAATAGAGCTTTGAATTGAACTCCAATCTCAATAGAGGATCTACTTACTTTAGTCAATCTACAAAGCTAGTTCAAGGGGAAGTTGGGCTACACACATGACATGTGTCAATGAGAAGTTGTTTATCTTCAATGTTGTTATTCATGCTACATTATTGCAATAATGAAATTTAGTGTTTTTAACACTTATTACAAACATTGAATGTCAATATGAGCATCAATTATCAACTACATTCTACTAAAGATAACATAATTATTAGCAAGATATGACAACTTGCACTATATTAGTATTTTAAATTAAATTAAATTGTCAATATGAACACTCATCACCAACTATAAAATGAGAATTATTATGAGTTCAATGATGTGATAAATAACATTGTAGATAATATAATACTAAGTACTAAATATCATTCGCAATGCAATTTTCCTTCACATGCCTCCTTGTCTTTTGTTGAAATAAGAAAGTATATTACAAAAATGCATTTTGAAAGGTCATAAAACCATATCTTTTAGCTTGGGAGTCCACAAATACAAGATGTAGCTAACATGAGGAGATCTTTGGCAAGATATTAGGTCACCTTTGAAACAACTAGTCCAATGTCTTATGAGGCTTGTATTTCAAAAATTCATGCATGAACTCATCAAAATTTAAATTGGAAAAAAGATACAAGTACAAGAATTAAACTTATCTCTCTCAAGTGTCACTAAGCTACGTTTACTTGTAATTGTCATATATTTTCAATTTAGCCAAAACAAAGTGGAATTTGGATGAAAAGACTAAATAATGTGAATTTCTAATTGTTTTTAGCAATTGGGAAAAAAGCATGTTGAAGTGGAGGTAGAGAACTTTGACCCTACTAATATAGAGGTTAGTATTCACTTCTAAAGTTCATCCCAATAGAACACCAATAATTAGTAATTGGGTCTCTTTCAAAAACAAAAATAAATAGATCACTAGTAGAAACATTAGCCACGTAGACTTCAAAAACATGTTCCTCAACACCTAAATCTAGTGAAGTTGGTTATCTGAGTCCTCTCATAGGGCTTTAGAGTAATCTATGTGGCCCATATTTCTACTACTAGATAAAAGGCTATCCATAAATCAAGATGACATAGATTGCATATTAATCTCTAAATATTTTTTTTTTCAAAACTTGAGTTGAGAGTTTTAGAAAAAATATTTGAAAAACAAGAACTTTGATTTTCATCCTTGAAATATTTGCTTGCATAGAAGTAGGAACTAGATAGAAATATAAACTAATTGGTTGATGATTCTCAAATGGAATTAAAAGATACTAATCCCAATGGTGGGATTGTTCTAGCAAAAAACAACAACCATGTGGAAATTTTTTTTCATTTATTTGAAAATTGAGTTAAAAAATGAAGATTTCTTATAAGTATTTTTTGGAAGAAGATGTTCTAATTTCCCCCCAAACATGAATCTCTTTATCACTTTCTCATCACTAGTTTAAGTAGAATAAATTAAATCTTTTCATATGCACTAAAATATTTTCTTTCAAAACCAAAATAAAAATATACATATTTTGAATTTTTGAATTTTTTGGTGCTCTACGTGATGAATTCTATTTTGTGCTTAGCATTGCAAAACTTTTTCTCCTATGCACTAATTGAAACAAAAATTATGTCCACATGAAGCTAATGTATTTTTCTATCTTCAAAAAACCTAATTAGAATTTGAGACATATAACTCTATCCAAACTCTCATTTATCTCTCAAGGAGACAAAAGGTCCTTCTAGGGTTAAATAATTATTCAACAAAAAATGTTGGATTTGCCTTCCAAGTACTATAATTTACTCTTGCTTTGGTCTTCTTAATACTCTCATTTTCTAATAGAATCTTCTTCTCATCACTTCCACCTAAAATAAAAAATAAATTAATACGTATAAATCTTATTGAAAATCACAATTTTCATTAACCTTAAAATGCTAGACAATCTAAAAGTGACTAATGGATGACTTTCTACATCACTGTACAAATAAAGAATGTACCTATTGGTTTATAAATTAGGTCATTTTTGACAAGGTATCTTCTTCATAAGTCTTTTCTTTCTAGGATTAAAGATTTCAAAGAAGTGCAGTGTGTGGATGAAATAATGAAAAGTTCATTTCTTGTTGCACAAAGTCAAAGAAAACGTTTCTCCCAAACCCTCTTTGAATTTTGTACCTAACTTTTGATTGAAGGATCAGAATCTCAAACTAATTTTTAGAGATGAAAGTTAACTTGATTTCCCAACTTTTCTTAGTTCAAAGTTTCTTGAAAAAAGTTATTCTACTATGCCTAAACGAGGTCTAAAGTTCTACATTGAACACAATTCCTGCATTTGACTTAATTAGGTATGAGTGGTTGAGCATCTACTAATCCTAATTTACATATCCCACATGGATTGTTTTACTTCCCATCACCCCACCTGTATAAAGAGATTACCTACACAACCTCCTTACCTTCTCATCAAGAGAGCCTTGCAAATCTTTTGGAGGTGAGAGTTGGAAGTTATTGGGCCGCTTGAATTTTCCTAATTGGTTCCCCGCTAATTCCGGCCAGGGCTACCATTGTTCTTATGTAATGGGCTCCTGACCCAGCATATAGATAAGAGTGGCCGTCAGCTAATGGAATCTTCATTTTTTGAACATTTTCAAGTTGTTTTTACAAACTATTGTCATTGTGCTGGGTCATAGACAAAGAGGTGTTCAATTGTCGTAGGAGCTCTCAGGTCGATGCCACCTCGGCTACCAAGTAGGTTTGGTAGAGAGTGGAGCACTCAGGTGGGAACGCACGATATGGTAAACCAGCCTATTACCACTCTGATTTGCAATCTGCCTATCTTGGGGTCAATTCCAACAGGGACACATATTTTTTCAGAGGTGTGCGCTTGTTTCCTGAATCAGATTCAAGTGGGATTGTATTTTTCCGATCAAAATTGTAATTTTTGTGAATTTTTGAAGTGGTTAGCTTTGAAATTACAAAACTGCCTCTAGACTAATGTCATAAACAACCCACAACTAACTCATAACCGCCTAATGAAGTACTAAATACTCTCTATTAATGGAATGACACATTACCCCATCTTGTCATAAAACCCCTAATTCTGTCATAGAAAACTCTGATTTTGTCAGAGAATGAAGGGAATTGGGTGGGGGTGGGGGTTTAGGTGGAATTGGGGCCAAGAGTGGGTGACAGAATTGGGCTGGCCTATTCATAGAATTGAGCTGCGGAACGGTAATGGGCTGGTGTATCCTAATTTACAGCTGATTTAATGCCATCATAACGCCAAGTGGGAACATTCCATCAGTATATTTTGACAGAAAATCAAAATGCTTATGATCTCAAGCCCTAGTGCCATTTTGATGAGTGTGTTCTAAAAAACATCTAGAGGCAAAACTGCACTAATAGTGGAATGATGTTCTTTGGGGTCGGAAAATCGAAGGCCATAATGAAGGTGACATCAGAGTTTCTGGATTTCCAAAGAAACAAGAAACATTTGCTGGCATATTGATTATTTTGAACAAACAGTTATAACTTACATTCCCCTCAAGTGAGTTAACTGTCTAGGAGTCATTGATGTATTGTACCGTATGTTGGGGTCAGATTCATTAGACCCCATACAAAATCATTTCTTTTGGAGTTTATTTTTCTTTTGTTAACTTGATTTAGAATTTATAGAATTCCATCTTACAGGATTTGGAATATTCGATGACTTTTAGCACAGTTGAGAATATTTTATAACCTTTAGTAGTTTCACACTTTTATCGGCACTTAGGGCTTTATCGTTACCTGCAACTTTACCAATATTCACGGCTTTGGTTTCATGGCTTTTTTGAGGATTAAGATTTTCTTGCTATTATTTTTTCCACTATTCAATTATGCCACATTATAATTTTTGAAAATTTCATTAGATTTTGAATTAATTTTTCACAAATTTGACTCTAGCATAGGGTATTCTTCAACGAGGGCACCGTCTTCCAAGTGACATTGATGCAACTACTAGACATGTATCATTGCTATATATAATTCTATATCTTAGCATGTCTCTTGATCATATGTTTCATTAATCCATTATTCCTAAAGGATCAAGGCACACTTGGGGCAGAAGTTTTCCAAAATTGTCAAAATGGAAAAAAAAATTTAATTTAAAATTCAACCATACAAATTTGTACTAGATTATTATGGGAATGTGTGGAAAAAATTTCAAAAAATTTGACTACACAAATTGAAAGATTATCATTTTTCAAGATAGAAGAATTTTTTTCTCCAACCTTGTCTAATAGGGCTAGTAGACTTTAACTCCTCCTAGAGTGAGATTTTTGCACTACACATGGTTATTTTTTTAAGATTTGCATCCTTTATCATGTTACTTACATACCTAACAAATTTGAGATATAGAAAAGCAGTTTTGCACACATTGCCCAAATTTGCCCAAGATATCCAAAATTTTTAGGATAGTATAAATTTTGATTCAGGCACCCAATTGAAAAGAATAATATATTTTTATCAAGGAGTTTGGTGTTCACACATTATCTCAAAATTTTGGAACATATAACCAAAATGAACTTTATCCACAACTACCTGAGATTTCTTCCATACATTGACCAATCACCTGGTCTTTTAAAGGTTATATGAAAATGTAGAAATTAAAAAAAAAATTATAACACCTAATGAATGCCCTCGCTCAAGGACTTTTGTTTTTGAGTTGCTAGGAGTAAATTTTAAAGAAGACAAAGCCTTGACTTGAAATTATAACATCTTAAATGAATTATAGATTCCGTATTGATTGGATTTAAAGATATTACATGTGTATATATGTTAAGTTTGCAGTGTCATGGCCTTGTTACAATTCCTATCATAAAATCTATCATGCTTTTATCGCAGAAAAATAACATTCTATTATTTCATCTAACATTTAGGATGAAAATCTAGAGCGCAATGAGTGAACATTCTTCCTTGACATGAGTATGACAATTCATTGCAATTTGAAGTTGCTAATAAATATATATATATATATATATATATATATATATATATATATATATAATGGATTAGATTGTGGTTTCACAAATTATCAAATTGAAGGAGATAACATGTATTGTATAATAATTATCATTTTATTTCATCCAAAAAAACATATAAATATTATTGTCAAGTGATGTTTGTCCAAGATTTAACCCCTAAAGGACCAAGTAGCATTTATTAAATTATTAGCAACATAGCGTTTTCAATCATCAATTTACAAACGGAATTTTCCTTTTTTTCATTGAAATTTTGACATAACATGTGGACAAGGGGTAGCTTTAAGGCACAAGAATTTTTATAATTTTTGAATATATGGTTAAAAAGTTGTTGTATGATATGTAGTTTCTTTTGGAGTATAGGGAACAAGGGTGGCTTAGAAAAAAACATTTCTTGAGAAATAAAATTAGAAATTGATTTTCTAGATTTATATTCATATACGTGGAAAGCTTTTAATCATTTCATTTTGATAAGTGAGATGAAAGTAATCATGAGGAATTTTAGTTTCTAGTCAATCTTTACTCTAAAATATACTTTGAAGTCATTTATTTCACTAAATTTTCAATATTTTTAGAAAGATGAAATCATAGGATTTAGACTCTTTATTACAATATTAAAACCATTGAAATTGGCATTTTTCAACTCCATAACAAAATTCTTAACAATTTAGTATTTTAAATTAGTCTCCACTTCTTTTTCTTTACTATTTTTTTTCAAGTAAAAATATGAAATTTTCTTTTGTTGAAATTTATATATATATATATATATATATATATATATATATATTCTCAATATATTTCTTCAACATATTATGGAGACTTGTAAGTTTTAGGATCTATACATTTTGTGTGAAATATTTGAAAGATGAAATCTAACCATTTTAGAAGACTAAAAATATTTCTTTTTGAAATCCAAGCATCATGACCTTGCATTTGGTACATTTCTTATTATGAAAATTTAGGAGTGTGTACTCTAACAAGTAGGAACTAAAATATATCCAAAGATTTTAGCCTTGCTTTGGAGACCAATATTTTAAAGCAATTTTGGACTTCTATACATGAAAGAACTTCAAGAAATAGAATATTTGAGGCTCATCTCCAAAAGTTCTTAAGATTAGAAAATCAAGCTTTTTTTTTTTTTGAAACAAATGGACAATTCCCATTGATAAGAAGAAATAATACATAGAACCAAAGGACAAATTCCTTGGCAAAATTTTTAATTTATGCAATTTCAAGAGAACTAAACTCAACACAACCAAACCATAGGACGGCCAAAACAAATCAAGTTTTGTAATGGACAAAACACTAATTAAATATAACTGAATAATAAATAGGACAAACACTAGAACAGAAATAAAAACTAAGATTCTCTAGGTTAATAAACTGAAACAAGCTTGGAATAAATCACATTATAAATTTTGTGACTATGGTAGTTTGCTCTAATTCCGCCCCTCTTTAACATTTGTGAAATGTTCCTTTATATTTTGCTAGTGGATGGAATAAGAGCCAAGGTGGGGCCATGTGAAATGTTTACTTGTAGTCATAAAACCTTTTCCCCCACAACTTTGAATGCTAAATTTTTTCAATCTATGCGGTCAAACTTGATAAAAATTTTACCACTTGATCTCATACAAGTATACTACAAGATCATACAGTTAGATTTTTTAATTTTAACTTTTTTCTTTCTTTCTTGAATGCAGCAGAAATGGCAATTTCGAGTAATTTTTGTCAAAAAATAGGCCTTGGCCCTTTAAAAGTTTAGTTTAGTAAAGGTTGCATTTTAGAACCCTATCTATTACTTTCTACATGCTACATTGCTTGTTTTGGGTGAAGACATATCTTTTTTCAGACTACATGTGTGGATTTTGTGAGGCCTATGATCAAGAAATAGGTACCTATGGTAGAATTCTTTAGAAACTCATAAGTAAATAAAAAATGCTCTAAAAAATATGAAACCACTTGGGTTAGATTCCACATCAATTTTTCTTCAAGTGGATAATAAGGAAAAATAATTTTGTGCTTCTAAGAACCATCAAAAAGGCTGACCAACCCTTAAATAGGTGCTTTAAGAGTAGATTACCATACCTTCAACAAAATCTTGCAAACATTTGTGGAAAAAGTTATGAAATTGGTAGAATTCTTGGTTCGCTGTATTGTTTCCTCTATTTAATAAAAAAAATTGGTAGAATTAAGTTCACTGAAGCAAGCCATAGTTGGACTGAAATAATGTAATTTTGCAATGAATTGGGTTAGGGTCCTCCCTTACGTGAGGTCTCCAATAGGAATTCTATTTCAAACAGTTCACATTATTATACGACAAATGGGTTTTTCAAATTGCATCATTAAATCTTAACCCCTCACCGCCGAAGGCCCAAACGGCTCCAAAAACAACATTCCTTTTGAAGTGTTATAAATATAAATTTTAATAAGTCATAAAGATCTCAACCACACGATCTTGTAGTTTAGTTGTTGTAGATGGCTTGCAACAAATTTGGTGTCATTTGATTGCATAGATTGAAAGATTATAATATTTTAGTGTTGAAAAAGGATGCTGAAATTTTCCCAAAAACACATTTGGAGGTGAGATTCGGTATCTAAATCTACTCAATTGAAGAAACTTTAAACTAATAAGTGATTCAAAATCAGCATAAAAACACATTGATGAAAAAAATATCATTTAATTGACACATTGTGTTTGCAAAATGGCTTTGAAATGTCAAAAAACAAGAAAAGTTGCAGAAAACACATCAAAAATTGAACCTCCTCCTACTAAAATGCTTCTCAGTCACTCATAACTTCTTAGATGGACATGAAATTTTACACACACAAATTAGACAAATATGCACAACTTTTCCAAAAGAAATGATTGGACACAAACATTGTATGAAGAAGAAACAAGTCAATGAAGTTCACTCTAATTCAAAAATGTCGAGATTTTGAACTTCAAACTGCTCCCAATATTTCAAAACAACTTGGGTTGGCATGAAAATTCTACCACAATAACTAGACTTCGAGGGAAACACAACCTAACAAATTTTGTTGAAAACGAACATTGGATGAAGGAGATACAAGCCCCCAAAGTTGCAGCCTTCAAATGCAGTTTGGTGAACTTGAATTGAACTTGTGAACTTCAATTGGCTTCCAAAAATTCAGTACAACTTGGATTGATCTAAAAATTTTACCACAAACTAGAAGAGAGCACAACTTTTCCAACAAGTTTTATTGGATTCAGACATCTGATGCAAAAGTTACAGGACTTCGAATTTGACCTGAGGACACTTTTTGTCTACTTCAATGAGGGGATAAAGGGCGGACTGGTGCCTTTAAATATCATCCCTCTTGACGCTGTATAACATTACTTAAAAAGTGCTCATTGGAGGTCAAATAACTGGGCATGATCTCCCCTATTTGAACAATTTCCAAGGATGATCAATTGCACACTAGTCCTAAACAGAAAGATTCTGTCATTCATCAGCCGAAAAACGGGTTAACCCTTGAAAGACCCTTGGGGTCCCTCTATATGATCTGTATTTAGCTATATAATTCTTTAATTGTGGTTTGATAGATGATTTATGATACATTATTATTTATGTACTATCATTATCATTCGTTTACTTTGTACTGAAAAGTATTTGGTTAATGTTTTCCTAATCAAATACCACCAATTACATACTCTCTCCATTTGGAAATAGTGTATCCATTCTCAGTGGTGATTGCACTGGGAATGGACACACTATTTCCAAACGGAGGGAGTAATATACTTTATCAGGCCCTTCTAGGGTTAAGCAATATAAGCATGAATATTTGGAAAATGGTGAAAGAAATGAATAGGAACATGGTTGAACAGGGAGTGAAAACAGCACTCTATAATGATATTTCAAGTGAAGATGAAGTCCACCTCGTTCCCTCTACAAGTATCTCAAGAAAGTGGAGTCTTATACAATCAGGCTTGAGTAATTCTTTTAATACAGAAGAGTGATCATGCAAGAAGGGATACCCCTGCAATGCCAAGACATTGCACGGACGTATGAGGTCATAGTGCACAACACTTCATGAATACAGAACTGCAAGACAAGGTAGTTTTTGAGATTTTCCAAAACATTGAAGATGTCAAGAAAACCTTGCGCAGATATTTTCAGATGATGTGCAGATAAGCTTGCGCACTATTTGCGAGCCTCCACCTTTTTCGCATCCTTAGCTGCGAACCAACCACACAGCAGGATAAGTACTTAAACAACCCAGAATAACCACATTCAACTTCTAAGGTCATTAGTCTACTGCAGTGCACACCGGTATACTGCATTATTTAGACTTAAGGGTTAATCATCAATTCAGAGTGACAGAACGAAAGACTAGTACCATGAAATCGGAAGTCCCTGGAGGCGCAACATATATATAGGACTTCAAAGAAAGTAAGTCCGTACATAGAAATACAGAAAGATTAGGAAAAAGTTACCAGCCTTCTCCTCCTCTCGCTTCTTCGCCGCCTCCAACCGTTGCTGTCTAATCAGTGCTAAACGCTCTGCAGAAACCCAAGTCCAGTCAGTTTTTTCTCTGATCCCATTGGCATCAGTTTCACCTCTAAGAAAACTGATATCAATCAATTATCATTGCAAATAGAATGCATACTCAATAGATATGCACACCTAAGTCTTTCTTTGATTGCTCAGTCTTGCCTTGCTCCTGCAATTTCAAGTAGCGTTCATGGGCTTTTTGTTTCTCCAGCTCCTCCCTGCAAAATAATATAAAACAGCAGATAGTAAAAGTCCATGTTTACTATCAAAAAAGCACATCATACTCCAAAAAATTGGTACATAGAGAGGGTCTGGAGAAAAACACACAAAAAAAATTGTGATATTCTGAAAGAAGTAAATATCTATATATCTATATATCAATCGGATCTTCATTTTTGCAAGTGTTCCTTTTCCTCCCATTCCTACATGAACTCATTCAGAACCTTGCACAATCATCATGGAGCACTATTAAGGAAGTTTGTTGAATAATAGACAAAAATTGCTTTGTCAACATTCATGGTTATAATTCATCCATTACTTGTAGCTTTGGCAGTGACATCTCAAAGAAAATAAAAATGTGATCTTCTTTTCTATATATATTTTCATTCTGATAAAGCCAAATTTACATCTGCCTTCCTTGCAAGGTCACTTGGGGGTTAAAAAGATTTCATAAAAGGAAAAAGAAGTAGTGATAGTAATATGTAATTAAATAACAGTCTCCTCCGTGCAATTAAGGAATCACTATTGAAGCCAGAAGACTCTACAAATGAAACGAACAAACAGAAGGCACGAAAACAAAAATAGAGTTCGTCTATGGGCTACCTCTCTCTCCTTGAAAGCTCAGCTGGTTTCTCCATCTGCAAAATTGATGTACCATGTTTGCAGAAGTCATGAATGCCCAATATCCTTTGAAGTTTTAGAAAACGACCAGCCGAAAACTGTTACGATTATCACCAATGAACGTCAAAGCGGGTGAACAGGCAAAAGAGATAGGCATGGGCGTACATCAACATCCTTAGCTTTCACAGTCTTGGCTTTAACAAGATTAGGATTATCGATTTGGATTACTCCCTGCGTACCCTTCATCTTCTGCATGACACAATTGGAGTATCAATAAAACATGAAAGGACAGACCACCTCAAACAAGCTATAATAATTCCAAGTTTAGGCCCAATCAATTCCCCAAATAATAATTGTGTACTAAATAATGATTAAAGATTAAACACTTATCATAGAAAGTACATTGCAAATTCTAAATGGTTGTTTCCATCTACAAATTGAATAACTG
Organism: Straminergon stramineum; assembly: GCA_963920665.1. NCBI lineage: Eukaryota > Viridiplantae > Streptophyta > Bryopsida > Hypnales > Calliergonaceae > Straminergon > Straminergon stramineum. Next base: position 44,804,904 of record OY987264.1, read on the forward strand.
ACCGAGGATTCCTCCTCCTCAGACTCCTCCTCAGACTCCTCTTCAGACTCCTCTTCCTCAGGATTCTGTCAGAACACATCCAATAAAAAGGCTCCATAAATTCCACTCGTAAGGCACACACACAAAGAGTAATAAAAGAGGACATTGCACGCTGATTCCTAATTCAACATGTCTCCAACAACTTAAAAGTATATACGAGGAATCAAAAGTCATGGAACATACCCTCTTAAAACTTCGAGGCTTGGTCGAGGTCCCCGCTGCTGTAGATCCAACAATAGCGATAAATCACATCAATATAAACCTCAACAAAATTGTAACAAAAAATTACACCCATGACAAGAAAACCCCAGTGAACTCCTCAAAACTCCTAGTCCCACAATACATACCCATCTCTTCCGGCGTGGAGAAGTGGCGCCGCCCCGTAGGCTTGCCCTTGAACTTCCCTCGTCCAGCACCTCCCCCCATAGCAAAAATCTTTGCCCGAAGCTGCTGTCGCTGCTATCGTTGAGAGAGAGAAAAAACATACGGATGGGGAACCACCCGACAATATCAAGTTAGCAGACTAGGGAACAAGAATGCCCAGAAATTGAGAGTCCGAGAGCCCAACAGAAGAAAGAGCCGTGTGCCAATTAAAATTAAAATTTTAGGTCCAAACTGCTACAACCCCAAATCCTCAACGCCCAACATCCTATACCCTAAAAATCGCTCACAGAAAATTGAGTGTGGGTGCAGCACGACAACAGGACCACACTGGAAGCACTTCCCTAAGACCAACTACCCACAAATCATTCCTACCATCGATGCTCCGAGATCTTACAAAAGTAGTCCGTCACGTAAATATCGAAAACTAGTATCATCATGCAAAAGAAACCCTAGAGCAGGGACCCTCCCGACGACGCATGCTCCCGACCAATAGCACCGATCAAAACAACATCGCCGCGGAAAGCCCAAATCAGATCCAACCAGACCCTTCCCAAAGCCATCACTGAATAAACGGGTTTACGGGGCCCCGAGCCCCTTGCTCTCAGTCCTTCGGGCGGCTCAGTTGCGGCCGCAGCACCGAATCGAAGGAATTGAAAGAAAGTCAAGCGGCGAACATGACCCAAACCCTAGGACCGACACGGAAGACAACATCATCAAAAGAGGCATGAGGGAGAGCGACGGAAAGAGGAAAAAAAGGCAGGGAAACCATTGCACGAACAGGGGAAGCAACGATACCTGGGCGTGGTGACGACAGACAGAAAACGGTGAAGAAGGCGGAGTGCGAGACGGCGGCTGTCGCAAGGGCAGCCAAGAGGGCAACAATCCTCTGCGCGGCTGATGTGTAACTTAGAGCTTGTCCTCTCGCCCCTCGCCCGCCCTCAGCACTAAAAGTCCCAGTGGGATCGAGGGTTCCGTCTGTCTGCCCGGCTGGGCAAATTTTTGCATCCGGCCCCGAACTCAGCCCACCCGCCCTGAGGTTCTCACTGAAAGTGAAGGGAGTAAATGTAAGGTAAAACAGCCCATTGCGGTCAGAATTAGGAGTTCGTATTCATACCATGGCTGAAATTTTTTCATTTTTTTCCCACATGAACACAAGTGTGATTTGAAATTATATTTTTTGACAAAGTATGAATTTGCTATGAATTTTTGAAGTGTTTAGCCCATCATGGCCCATAAGAGTCTATAGACTACCCCAAAACCAACAAAATATGTATCTATCATGCTCATCTTACACACCTAAAGCAGTCACAATAATTTCTAATGTGGAAGGCCTTCAAAAGTCACTTCCTACAATGAAATTACACTAAAAAGTTAGGAGTTCCTAATCACTCCATTACTATCAAGTAAGACATTGATTGTGATCCAAATCTCATTTACTAATAAAACCCATGATGGAGTCTGAAAAACCCCACAATGGGGTGACTTGCTAGGTGACCACTATGAGTCATGTGACCACAATGGGCTGATTTACCTTACTAAGGTAGTGAGCTTATAAATTGTCCATTTAAGGGTTGTTGGGCCTTTCTGATGGTTTTCAGATGTCCGAAAATAGTATCCCTTATTTTTCACTTGAAGAAAAATTGATGCAAAATCTAACACTAGTGATTTCATATTTTTTGGAGCATTTATGAATTACTTATGAATTTTCAAAGAATTCTATGGTAGGCACCTATTCTTGACCATAGGACTTGCAAAACCCACACACATGCAGTCTGATAAAAGATATGGTTTGACCAAAAATAAGCACTACATCATTCAAAAATTAGTACACAAGGTTTCTAAATGCAACCATTACTAAATTTAAATGGACCCTAAAGTCTTTTAACATTTGTAAGAAGGCAATTGGGCAATCAATTCTCATTTAGAAAAATTAAATAGACACCCCTTGGCTTTGAAATGGCCCCTCTTTGGCTCTTATTCCATCCATTGGCAAAGTATGAATCAATACTTGACTAATCTTAATTATACTCACATTGTTGACAATCCATTATTTTTAGAACCACTAACTGTCTATTTCAGAGGTATCTACTTCGTGGGTTGAAGAAGATGGTTGCAATAATAGCATACTACTATACTCCCTCCGTCCCAAAATGATCTTCTTATTCGACAAAATGTTTTATCTGATTAAGATTTAAAATTATATTTTTTCAAAAAAAATTGACTTGTATGTAGAGTTTGATGTACTCCTATCATCTAGCAAATTTGAGTTTCAAATTAGTTCTGAAAGTGTGATTTTGGAGCACTTAAAAATTGGATTTGGAGGGCATTTAAAAGAAGCATTGCTAGCCAATTGTTCTCTTAGTTCTGGAGTTGTCTACGTAGTCTTTTTGCCATTCCTGCAATGTTCCTATCTACATCGGTGCCAAAGAATGGCCATGAAAATCCTCTCGTTTAGCACCTGTGTAACTTCCAAGCACTTTGAGGGATCCCTAAGTACTATCAAGTTCCTTGTACAATAGTGCACTATTTACAAAATCAATGACCATGGCTTGATTTTCTCTCCACTAGCATGGGATGAGTGACTTTTGCTAATTTGATAAAGATTATTCTTGTAATTTGTCATCCAACTATGAGCCCCCATTTTGTCATTTGGGACTCACTATTCTTTTTTTTTATTCTTTGCAAAATTAAGTGTGAAAAATAGTACAAAAAGCTCCCAAAAGAGTGTAAAACCAAAATAAGTGTATTACATGCCAATATAGTATTTGGTCATATTTCGAGTATTTTTTACTAATTAGATTCAAATCCCACCTATAAATAGGTTAGAGATCACAAAATCATGATATTTACCAATCTTTAATAGAATTGTTCAAAATGGCCTAATTTACCATGCATGTGATGGTAAAAGGATAAAATTGGTCCAAGAGAATTTGGTAAGAACCCAAGAGCCAAGTTCTATGGGTAAGTTTCAAATTTTCATTCAAATTCCCATTTAAATTCTCACTTTTCGTAAAAACCCCAATTTTTAGCTTGTAGGTTGGAGAAACTCACAATAGACGAGTAGAGGGAATCTACGGCCGGAGGATAATGTTCCAAGGTTGAAATCACACTAAGAATTTAATAGTGAAGTCCCTTTGCTAAGATTCCTCTCTATATGAAAAATTCCCTGAAACTCGATAATTAAAGGATGGCGTGAGATTTTATTCACCTTCGACAATTATGTAGAGTCCAGAGATGGGCTCACACATCTTTTGTGAGATTCCATGAGAGGTTTTACAAAAAGTTTCGTAATCTTTTGATGCTTAGAAGATACCTTTCTGAACGGTCAACTATTTTAACCTTCAACTAGAAATTACCTATGTGGGGATAAATCTCACTAAAAATTAGAACATCTTCTTTTATGTTAATAAGACGCTTCGACAAGTTTCAAGACATTCCAATAGTCAAAAGGACCTGAACTTGGGATATTCCTCAACAATTAGTGAAATTTAAAGATTACGGTGGAGTCGACCAATAGATTGGGAGCATACTGTAGTGAAATGAGGTCAAATATAGGTCTTTTTCTACTCCCCCACACCTACTTAGAAGCCTAGGCTAGTTACTTTTGTCAAAAAAGTCAAACTCCAAAAGTTGAATTTTTAACCGTCTTTGGTGTTAAGTTGACGTTAGGATTCGATGAGATTTTGGAGTTAGGAAAAGGGTAGGGGATTCTCAAAAATAAAAATGGCCTTCTGAAGCCAATGAAATAATCTTCTTGTGATTTGGAGTTAATCTCCAAAAGTTAGAAAATAGACTAGTGTAGAAAGTTAAATTGGTAAATTAGGATGAAAATCCTAATTGATAAGTTTACCATGTTGAAATGAGAGGAGGTGGGTGCCCTTGGAAGAGTATTTAAGGGCACTAATTCTTCTCTCAAATCACCCCCTTCGTTCATTTGTAAACCTTTTGTTACAATTTGGGTCCATTTAGTTGGATTTTGGCCATTAGGAGCCAAGTTGTCAAATTTGTGAGTTTTAAGAGCATTTTAGCTCCATCGTTGTTGTTTTTCTAGCTTTCTTCAAAAGACATTGGGGTCCTTTGGGAAGTTATTCATATATACACTTGTTCACATTGATTTTGTACTAACTTGTGATCTCTTGTGTTGTTTCAGTGTATTATTCTTGTACAAATCCTATAACAACCCCTCACCATACCGTAGCTATGCTGCTTTGAGAGGCTTCTAGTTGATGTTTATGAGTTTCTAAACTACTAAGTGAAAAATTCCTTAATTGAGAAATTGCCTAGAGTTTGGGTTTGGTTGTATTAACTTGTTTGTATTACGTCTTGAACTAACAAGTGGTTGTACAAACCTCCTTGCTCTAACATGTTTATGTGTAGTTGTTTAATAATACCAAGTTGACTTGTGAAAGTTGTTTTGATTTCCTGTTGGTCTTTTGTCATGGCAAAGCTTTGACTTTGTATGTAAAAAATTGTTTTGTATATTCATGGTGTTGTCAAATCCAGTGAAGCTTTGACTTTGAGTATCTAGAATTTAGTGTATCTTCAAAAATGTGGCGAAGCTTTGAACCCCTTCTTGTACCATTTTCCATTATTAAGCCGTTTAGCCTAGTTGGTGAAAGTTTAGCCAAGTTGGCCATTTCTTTGTGTTAATGTTTATTTATAATCGAGGCCAAAAATGAAAAGAGGAGGTGATAGTATACAATTGAGTTTATAATCATAAAATAGATGTTGAGAGATTTTAAAAAACATAAAATATGAAAAAATCCGAGTTGAAATGAGTGAGTTATGAGTGGATGAAGTTTAGTACTCAAGTTGGATGAAGAAGTGTTAAACTCATCCAAACATAGCAAAAGAGTAGGATTAAGAGTAGAAAAAAATTTAGAGTTTAAATTTGTTATCAAAATTGGATTTGAAATTACCATCTAAGAATAGTGAACGGATGAAGTTTTTAATTATCAATTAGCAGTGAACCACTAAACGTCCAAACTTCATTTTTTTGACAACATAGCAATTTTGGGCAACTCACTATGAATGGAGTTTTTCTTTTTCTTCTTTGAAATTTTCATACAACATGTGCTCAAGGAGTAGCTTTAAGGTCCAACAATTTTCATGACTTTTGACTACATAGTTAAAAAGTTATTGCATGATATGTAATTTTCATTGATCTTCAGGCAACCCAAAGATTTCTTAGAAAAACACTTTTTCATAAAATAAAATTTTGAAATTGGTTTTCTAGATTTATATGTACACAGAAAGCTTTGAATCATTCCGTTTTGATTCATGAGATGAAAGTTATGAAGAGTTTTAGTTTGTGAGCAATTTCAAATTCTCTACTCTAAAATAAACTTTCAAGTCCTTTATTTAACTCAATTTTCAATATTTTTTGAAAAAAATAAAACCATAGGATGTAGATTGTTTATTACAACATTATAACCTCTGGGATTGGCATTTTTCAATTCTATAACAAAATTCTTCACAATTTTGTATTTTGAATCATTCTTTAGTCCATTGTACTTACTTTTTTTTCCTATATGTTCTACATTTTCAAGCATGTAGCCAACTTGCCTTGAAGAATGAATCCAAAGAGTAACCACCATTTTGGAGTTTTTTTCATACAAATGTGGCCTTGTGAAGTGCACTTGCCCTTTTTTTCACAGGGCCAAGAAAATGATTCTTGCCAATTCAAACGCTAATATCTTACAACGTACATGGTGGAAATTTCTGAAATTTTTTCCACATCTTTTCATATCAGTGTAGTACAAAATCATTTGGTTACATGTGTCGAAAAATATTTTTTTCCTAAAATTCAGTACTTGAACTAGAAATGACAGTTTTGGAGCATTTTTGGTGAAAATATAGTTGAAAACATTTAGGGGTTAAATTTCATCTACGTAGAACTTTTATTAGGAAGGTCCAATTTGGGAGAGCGTTATGAATTTGGAAAGCTAATTTTAGCATCTGAAAGGACAAAATACAAAAATTTAAAAATAGTAATTTGTTAAAAGTCAAACTGAGTGCTAGAATACATAGAAGTAGAATTAGGGAGAAGAAATTTAGCAATTTGAAGAAGAAATTAGAGGATAAAAACATCAATTAGCATAAAAGAGAGTAGAAATTAGTAACTTCTAGCTCACCACTTTTTCTCTCATTAGTCTACAAACTACAATAGGAAGTAGAGAAGAAGCTCTATAAAAACATTGCATTCAATTCCTACAAATTCTCTACACACAAAAATTCTCTAACTCCAACACACACATTCAGAATGAAAAAGAGAAAGAGTAGCAAGGAGGTTTAGTAGAAGAGAGAGATTAGGGAAGACATCAAGACAATTTTGAATAGCCAATAGAATAGTAGTGAAGGCAAAAACTATATTCAATTACTATTTTCAAGCAGTAAGCATAAATTGATAAAGACCTATATGATGGCAAACAAAGGAGAACTTGAAAACCTCTACAACAACATTCAAAATGACCCACCAAATGAGGTATGTTATTAAGTACTCTGAATTTTCTTGATTTTCCAAAGTTGGCCAATTAAAACAAATTAGCCGAACTAGAACTTCAAGTCAGAGTATCAAGATTAGTTTTTTCTTATGTTATAGATTCAACATATTGTAGATTCAGGGAAGAGGTTTCCAAAAACATCTTAAACTTAGAAATCCGACTTAAAACGAGTAAGATAAGAACGGATGAAGTTTAAAGTCTAGAATGAATGAAACTTAGTTAGATTCAACACTTGGGAACAAGAACATAGAATTAGGAAGACTTAATTATTTAAAATCCATAAGTGAAAGTAGGATTTAATTTAGAATTGTAGATTAGGAATAAATAGTGGATGAAGTTTGATGAACCAATTAGTGGTCAAACTTCATTCATCAATAACTTTTAGTAGGAGAATCCAAATCACAAGTGCCTTAGCAATTTAGAATTAGACCATGTAAGGAAAAATTACCAAAACTCTAAAAATAGAAAATTGATTGAAGTTATACCAAAATTTTAGGATCAAGGATACTTAAGCAAGAATGTAAGAAGTAGACTAAATGGACAATTTAGGACCATATGCTCTTAAATCTAGTTAAGAGTAATCCATAGGTGTCCTATACTTAGAAAAAAACTAAAAAATAAAGAAGTTATGAGAGGATGAAGTATTAGGGTGAAGGTGGATGAAAACCTAGGGAAAGTATCCAAACAAGTGAACATTTAGGTTTTAGGTATAAGTTAGTACCATAAAAACAAATACGAAATCTCAACTTGTTTTGAATTGAAGAACTAAGAAGAAATGATTGATGAAATTTGATGAACTGATTAGTGGTCAAACTTTGTCTGGTCATAACTTTGGCTAAGAAGGCTTGATCTTTATATTTTTAGAAAGGAAAAATAATTTTCTACAAATTGGTGTATCTAGTATTGTCTGATCTAACTTCTATAAAAGACCACATTGGCTTAGTTAGTTTGGACAATTACTTTAATAATTGTATTTCAAGTTACATTTCAATTGAATTTTCGCATATTTGAATAAACTAGGATGTTAGAAAAGATCCATTGCTTAGAAGGCCAACGGACCGATGCTAGGCATCTATTAATAAAAAATCAAAACCAAAACACTAAAGAACCTTGTTCGGCTAGATTGTTTATCATGGGTGGATAAATAAGTGCTCACACCAACTCTTTACCTTCTACTAGGTGGAAATTTCCATTCAACGGTCTTGTATTCTTTTATTATGATATCATTGACATGCATTGATGGCCACAAAGAATGGACATTGAATGGTTCAAAAATAACCCAACCCAATTCTTCATTGCTAGGGAAATTTTAGTGTAGCCATTGTATACATGTCTTGAAGGCTTTATTCCACAGGCTCTTCCTCCACATCACTATAGGAAGATCATTTTGGGACAAAAAGTTAAGGCTAACATGCAGATCATTTTGGGATAGAGGGAATATAATAATATTGTAGATCAAAATCTTACAAAGTGGAGGGAGTAGGATTCAGGTTTGAGCAAATAAAAAATTCCAATGTTTTTCCCCATGAAATCAAGGAGACAGGTAGGGAGGTGAAAATTTCCCCTAATGGATTGCTAGGTAGAAACCCAAATTCCCCTGGGACTTAGTAATGAGGCTCACCACCCAAATACCGGTTCATCATATTCACTCTAACTTTAACTTCGCTAAAGAAGACAATTTGCAAAATGCTACAAGTAACTTAAGTGCCCACAAGTTGCACAAATGCTAGGCTTTCTTACAATAGTTTAGCAAGGAAAAATTGTAGTTTAGCTAGGAGAATGTATAATTGACTAGGAAGCAAACCATAGATACAATAAAACACAACAATGTATACATCATCGTCTTTTCAACATGGACAAATTCTATTTTTGAATCGGTTAAATGTGGATTACTTATTGTGGTTGATTCATGGTATTGTGCAACTACTTTTGGTTTGGAATCATTGGATATATTGGTGTTTGTTGTTGATAGAATGGCTACTATTAGAAGAATTCTGAACCCTTCAAAAGGCCGTTTTAGTTTTAGTTTCAGCACATCATGGTACAAATACAGAACAAATAAAAAAATAATATTTTTTTAAATAAAAAATAAAAAAATAATTTTCCAATCGCCAATTTGATGTGGCACTAATAAAGTCATATCATACTCCAAAGTTAAAAAAAATAGTAATTCTATTGTAATTGCACTAATATTATGTAGACTCACGGCCTTCTACAGGGTTCATAATTCTTCTAATGACACGATGCCTTCAAATACATTTCAAACAAAAACCTACAAGTGACATCAATAAATGCCAATCCAAATCCAAATTAAGTTGTGTGCAAATTTGAATCTAAAAACTCTAGTATTTGCATCTTAGATCTTGTTGGTGTTGTTACACCAACTATTGGTGATTGAGAGGATGGCAATGATCATTTTTTTTCAACAAGCGTGTTCAAGAAATACACTACAAGGGCTTCTGTCAGGAAGAGAGGCTAATTTCATGTAAGGTAAAGAACTTGTCATTGCCAGGTATCGAACCTGCAACCACACTAGTAATGATAAATTGAATTTGGCTTTTGTTTCTTATCAATCTTATTTAGGTATCACTTCTTATAAGGATCTTGTTCTAGAAAATTTATTCATTATTGTCAATGATCCTTTTTTCTACGTTTTTTTTGCCAATTTTGTTCCATTGGAGGAGACTTTGGATTTTGACCAAGGTACAAGTCATGCTATTGGATAGTATGAAGAACTTTAGTAATTGTTCTAAAAAATTTCTTCTTGCAAAAATCTATCTAAGAGAATGGGAGAATTTGATTGCTACAACAACTCATAATTCAATCTACTAGAGAGGTGAAGAAAATGTTGCTTAAGAAACAAGGATTTCATCGGCAACTTGACTTGGGGGAACTTGAAGAACTCAAAAAAAGAGGTCCAAGAAAATCTTTACATATGGAATGTTGGAGGTTCTGAGCTCCCAATTCGTCACTTGGTACTCATAGTTTGTTTTTTTGTTTTTTTTCGTAGTTTAGTAGGTAATTATGTGTAAAAAGCCCCCAAAAGATCCTAAGGCCAAAATAGGTTGTGACATACCAAATTAGGTATTTGGCCTCTTTAGGGTTTTAGGTCTAGTTACCCCTTGGATACCCACCATTACATAAAACCACAAACAATGGAAGTTAATGAATTTAAGTGTAGTTGCCTAACTATGCTCTAGCCTACTAAATAGTAGCCCCAATTAGTTAGGAATTTTGCTGAAAGAAGCCTTGTAAGGTCCCTAGGTAGGTCTTTGTTTCCCCATCCCACCGTTGAAGCTATAGAGCCCCAATTGTTAGCATTGCAGGAGTTACGATATTAAGATTGACTTGTGGAGGAATTCACAAGTCCCAAGTGTGGATCTAGGATCTAGAGTATGCTAGGGGATTGGAAGCAAAGTCCATTCGCTAAGATTCCCTTGTATGCAAAAGATTTCCTATTTTCTACGTAATTAGTGAAGGGTAGGATTTATCCCCCATATCTCTACATGTGCAAAGTAAGAATATGAGCTTGCAAGGCCATTGTGGAACTTCATGAGAGGTCTTACAAAAAGTCTCGGAATTTTCTGACTTATAGAAATATTCTTTCCGGACTATCAAACGCCAAAATCTACTACGGAAAATTTGTGGAAATTGACTAGAGGGCGGTAAAATCTCTCTAAAAATTATGTTAGGTTATTTTATGTTAATAAGGGTCCCTGACAAGTTTCGTAATGTTTTGATAGCAGGAGGCTCCTGGACTAGAAGATTCCCTCCAAATTTAACAATGTGGCAATGCAAACAAGGAGTTGATCGGCGTCTTGGGAGTGTATGAATTCGAAACAAAGTCAATGAAAGGTCTTTTTTACTCCCTTGGACTTTTCTAATCACCCTGGCCAATCACCTCGCTTAGAAAAGGCAACACCAACAAACTAGATTTTTAACCTATTTTTTATGAGGAATGGCATTGGGTTTCGATGGATTTTTTGCGGAGGAAAAAGGGGTGTAGAGTTCCCTCTGTCAAAAATGGCCTTTTGGAGCCAATGGCACAATCCATTTGCCAATTGGAGTTAAACTCCAAAAGTTAGAAGTGGACCAGTAGAGAAACATAGAAGTCAACACTCAATTAGAGCCATAGATCTTGTAAAGATTAGGGTTAAGACGTTTCCCTCTTGGGGAGGCTCGAGAGTGGTGGGAGCTTAGTTATCAACACCCTTGCATGGGGAGAAATCTTGAGGCAATCTAGGGTTTATCAACATCCTACATAGATTCAAATCTTTTAGGAGATTTGGGGTTTTTAGGGTTCCTATCCGTAGGAATGGAGTTCTTGGCTTGTAACTTTGAAGAGTGAAAGGATGCCCATCCTCCTATAAATGGGGTCTCCCTTCTCCTCTCAAAACACCCTCATTTTGTATTTTGGTCTGTTGAGTCCACTTTATTGGAACTTTTGGTGTTTTGCCAAAAACCTTGGCGATGTTTGTTTTCTTGTTACTCTTTTTGCTCTCTTTTGCTAATCTTGTTATTCTTTTGCTCTCTTTTAGTTAGTTTGTTGCAAATTGTAGAGGTCTTGGAATTCCTTTTGTGCCTTGTTTCGTTGTTACTAAGTCTTAGGTTCCTTTGAGGTCGTCTTGACTTGAGTTCATTCTAATCTTGAGTTCTTAGTCTACTAACCGTGGGGAGGGCTTTGTGCCTTCTTCCATTGAGTCTTGTCATGTGGTGAGAGTGTCCTAGGCCCCTATAGAGTCCTAACCTTGTCTTACTTTACTCTTGGCATTACAGGTCCCGCCAAGACAACAAAGCTTTGGACCCCTTAGGTCCTTAGAGTCTTAGATTGTGTCTTAAAAGTCTCACCAAACAATAGAGCCTTGAACTTGTAGGTCCTCCAAGTCTTAGATTTGGTGTTAAACCCAAATTGGCAGCGGAACTTTGACCCTACGAGGTGTTCACCTTTAAAGTTTAGTTCCCAAAATATTTTGGGAACAAGTCAAAATTCAGTGCCGAAAACTCGGTTCTAGGTCCTAGCTATCAAATAAGGGTGTGCTCTCCAAGTTCTACATCCATTCTTATTAGGTCATTTTAGCAACGCTAGGAAACCAAACTCTAAAGGTAATTTTTACAAGGAAAGGGGGCGACCAGCTCTAGTGCCAACACCGGCAACGCCCAACATCAGCAGTGGCCGCACTAGAGCCCGACAACACCAACATTGGTGCCCAATCATAGGGTCTAAAGTCCAGGGGTCCAACCGTGGGGTCTAGAGTTCAAGGGTCCAACTATAGGAAGTCCAATAATTTCACAAGGGCCAAGGGAGAAGGGAAGGTAGGATAGGAAGTAGAATAGAATGGAGAGGGACAAGAGAAATAAAATATAGAAGTAGGGTAGAATAGGGAGAGCATAGAAGGGAGAAAATAGAATAGAATAGGATCAAAGTAAAGCAACCTCACAAACTCATTCTCTCCAACAACGACATAACAAAACAAATGAAAAAGGAGGAAAGAGAGAGTGGATTAATAGTGCATTAGGAAAGGTCTTCCATCATTAGGAGTAGTTAGGAAAACATGGATATTGATTAGAAGTTAGTGGTAGAGGTCATTAATTGTAGGCTAGTGGGGTTAGTGTACGGAAGTAGGCTAGTAGTCATTAATCACCCAATGGAGATTTAGAAGTAGGTGAATGGTCAACTGCCCCCCTCTACATGGAATGAGGATAGAAGGAAGGAAGGCAAGGAGGAGAAAGAAAAGGAAAGAAGTAGGAAGGGAAAGATGGGGGAGTTAGGTTCACCAAATGTACTCACATCCAACCTATGAGATTCATCCAACATTCATCCAATCGTACGAAGGTGACATGGTGGCAAGGGACATGTTGAAGGGAAGTCTTAGGCACCTACATGAGGAACCCCGAGCTGAGGTATGACTCCAACACTTCTCTTTTCATTTAGCTAGTTCGTTTCCACAACCGTAAAATAAGGCCGAGCCCTAGGAGTGGGTAGCACCCTTAGGTCCAGGGTTCATGTCATATTTAGCATTAGAATCATAGAGTAGACATTGAGGGGGTTCCGTGGGTATAAAATACGTCCCAAACTGACTCATAACGAGGAAGTTAGGAGTGGATGAAGTTTTGGGGTCCAACATGGATGAAGTAGGGTGGAATTCATCTATCCGTGCTCAAACTTGGAACTTGCATACTAGATTATAGTTTAGGGTTAGGGTCCAAAAATCAACATCATCCAAGTTGAAGAGGGGGTCTGAAAGGATGGATGAAGTTTAGGTAGCCTCCTCAAGGGCTACACTTCATCCGGACGTAATTCCTAGTAGGAACATCTGATTTCCGAGCAATTTAGGTTCTTAGAAATGGGATGAACTAATCTTCAAGATAGTAGTAGTTGACTTGGGTCACTTTTAGTCTTGTAGAAAGTCATAGTAGTTGAGGGATCAAGGCAATAGCTCTACATTAGGATAGTTTGGGGTTTCATGGTGAACTATAGGACTTAGGAGGCTTAGAAAAGATTCATTTCTTGGAAGGCACAGTGAACCGATGTTAGGCACCCATTAGAATAGAGTTCACCCCCCAAACACAAGAACCTGATTGTGCTCGTATGTTTGCCAAGGGTGGGCAAATATCCACTCATAAAGGTGTAATTAGTTCGAGATTTGACAAAACATTAGATGAAATTTAGCTAGTGTATAGGGTTATTTTAGGTTGGTTCTTCATGTTGGGAATCAACCACTGTTGGCTAAAATTAAAAATATTTTTATTTTCAAAAAATATTTTTATTTTCAAAAAATATTTTTATTTTCAAAAAATATTTTTATTTTCAAAAAATATTTTTATTTTCAAAAAATATTTTTATTTTCAAAAAATATTTTTATTTTCAAAAAATATTTTTATTTTCAAAAAATATTTTTATTTTCAAAAAATATTTTTATTTTCAAAAAATATTTTTATTTTCAAAAAATATTTTTATTTTCAAAAAATATTTTTATTTTCAAAAAATATTTTTATTTTCAAAAAATATTTTTATTTTCAAAAAATATTTTTATTTTCAAAAAATATTTTTATTTTCAAAAAATATTTTTATTTTCAAAAAATATTTTTAAAATTAAATTATTATTATTATTTGATGTAGTCATCGCTCAACCACATCATCATGCTGATGGAGTCAAGTTCCTACAGTTTAAGAACTTCAAGGAATTTGTGGCCCTCTACAATAGGTGAATTTTATCTAACAGCTTAAACCAAGCGCTTGTATGGCTTCTATAAAAGAAATGCTTACACACAATCTAGAAGAACTTATAGAACTTCTTTCAAAAATTTTCCTTCAAGTGCAATGAATTGATGGAAAACTATATCATAGCAAAGAGACTTTAGTGATGTTATTGGGAGCAATTGGTTACCTTATTTGAGGGAAGCTTGAGGTCAAAACTATCTAAACCAAAAAAAAGGTGGAAAAATTCAATATTGTAGAGGATCCTCATTTCAAAAAGGTTGCCTCATAACTATCAAGTAGCCTATAAAATTAGTTATCGGTTGAAATAAAAAGGTGACAACACCATTAATATACAAAATGGGATAGCAGTTGTTTGTATCACCTATGATGTCTATGATTGATTGAAGGGTTTGTTGTCTATAGGTTGCTTACTACATCATCCAAAACTTTTGCATTAGAGCCCAAACAAGGCCTTATAATATTTTTGATTGCAAATCCTCTATTTGGATTATCCTTTACTTTATTTCTAGGTCATTAGGTGGAATTTATACCAAACCTTATTTAGTTAAAATTATTAACCTAATATTAGTTACATATAAATTGTTTGTCTTCAAGAACTAAAACCTACAAAAATCCAAAAATTTGAACTATCTCGAAATTAGAGTTAAGACCTCTAGGTGAGGTGTTGATGTTCGATTAAAGTCGGTGTTACAAACCTCCCATAGCTTGTAACTTCAAATTACAAAAACTCTTAAAACAAACAAAATATACTTATGAACTATAATGTTTCTATAGGAGCTCAAACCACCCAACCATAGAGAGAGATCAATCTCCAAAAGATAGTCTCTTCACCCTCAAGCTCCTTCTTATACACTAGAGACTATTAATAAAGACTATTAGTTTTTAAAATAGACTAAGATTTCTTTTCTATCTTGAACTTTCTATTCTTGGTTCTATCTAGAACCATCCATTAAAATGAAAATCTTAGTTGTACTTTTTTAGATCATATCTCATCTAAATCATATTTTATCCAATTTATTTTTTATCCACATCTTGATCTTCTACTTGGAGTTATCTAACTCCAAGTTCCATCACACTTTATCATCCTTTGAGAATTGTCTAAATCCAATGCACTAGTCATTCAAGTGGAGTTGTTTAACTCCACTACATAAATCCATCATTTGGAGATATCTATCTCAAAGCACTCCAGTGCCCTCGTCATCCAATTGGAGTTGTCTAACTCTAGCACACAAATCCACCATTTGGAGAAATCTATCTTCAAACAATCTCTGCTTGTCCACTAGTGCACATTTCATCATGGAATAGTTTATCCATCAATGCATTGATCCATCAAAGGCCATAAAATGAAGGTCATGACATAATCATCAAAAAATATCTCATCTACCAATGCATTCATCCATCAAAGGGTTGTGACAAGGGTCATGACAGTCGGGGCCTTAAAAAATATGGCCTCCAACATCTAGTTCAAAGATAGGGCCCTCTACAATTTAGTATCTCTTTTATAAGTCGGAAGTCGAGTTCTCTAAATGGGAAATCGGGTTTTGAATGTTGGGAGGTCGAGAAATCGAGTTTTCAATGCTAGGTATTAGAAGTTGGTTTTTGAGTGGAGATTCAATGCGTGTTTAGTTTGGGGAGTTGTGACTCTCACAACCAAAGGTTTGACGTCTAGTTCAAAGAGTCTTGATTTTCTATAGTCAAGGTCTAACATTTAGTTGGAAGTCAATCTGTCTAAGGCAAAAGGTGTTCATAGCGGGAATAGATAAGAGGAACACCATCAAAACTCTGAATACTAAGGAAGGAAGATTAGAAGAAATAGCACAAACAAAATTACAAGTACTAATGAAGTGAGAGAGTAGGAGGGGAGGAGTATGTAATTGGCATAAAATTGTTTCAAATCTAAAAAAATATTAAACAAATTGGAGTCTTTATTATAAGATAATCCAAAAATTGACCAAAGTATTTAAAAATAATTTAAAAATAATAGATGCTTAATAGGAATTAATGATGCTTTTGCCATCTTGTTAATTTGATTTCATGAATGTTTAAGAGTAATTAATTGTGTTCAAAGTCAATGGTGTCAACTTCGAGTATTTAGAATTTTCAAGGAAAAAATAATAGAATAACATAGAAAAAATAGGTAAAGAAATAGAGAAAATGAAAGGACAATTGAAGGTAACAAAGATAATAGATTTGTTTAGAATTACAATCACTTTTGCAAGTTTATATTTAAGTGGTATACAAATGATCAAAAAAAATCATATAATGGAAAATGATGGGTATTACAATTCAATCACAATCATGATATAGGAAGATGGAATTGCAGTGTCTACTATATTGGATTACATACATAGATGTTCTACGATTTAGCTAAAGTAAGATTCTCTATTGCTTGGAAGGTACAATTGGATAATGTCTAGACATCCATTTAGGAATTCAACCAAAAAAAACCAAGAACCTAGTTGTACTTGTTCTATCTTAAGGGTGGAGATAAAACACTCACACCACACACAATGGCATAGTAGATGCTTATACCCTTGCACATGACATAAACCTAATTTTAAACTTCAACCCCAATAAACTACCCTTCCTAAATATACACCTCTTCTACAAACTAATAACATACTACCAATACTTCCACCTTTATATATTTACAAAAATCAAAATACATATTCCATTTACTCAATAATAGAACTTAAAAAAATGTAAGCATTGACTACAATCATATATCCAAATACATTGCTAAAATAAAATGTAAATGGATAGTACCTAGTTAATAACAAAATATACATTAAATAGGTGACTACTCATTAGGGTCATTGCAACATTTAAGATTGGTCATTTTTGGTAGCATTTTGCCAAATTGGTTTTGTCTTGTGCTATAAGTTTTGAAGCATAACTCCAATGAACTTGAATTTTTTTTGCTTAATTATGTCTTGATTGTAATTGTATCTTTTATATTTTAGAAATACTAAAAAAAAATTTATATTTAAAAGTCAATTTTATTAATTTGTCACCCTTTTTGGTTTAGGAGTTTTAGGTACAATAAAATACTTTAAATTAATGATTTAGAGTTCAAATTTATGTGGTCTATTTCCATAGTAGCTGATCATGTTCTTCTTGGAGGCCATAAAAAAATACATTATTTTATATGTCCTCCATATTCTTGCAAAGAGGACTTCTTTGTGCACACACTTCTAAATACCGGAGATGGTTTCACTAGAAGAAAATTGCGTTGCAGTCAACAAACGCTAGATGACATTTTTGAAAATTGCGTTGCAGTGAACGCAGTTGACAAAAAATGTCAGCTAGCATTTATTGATTGCAATGTAGTTTTCTACTAATGTTTTGACCTTATTCTTTTGGTGAAATCTCATCACCATGTAAAAGTGAGGTGTAGGTGGGATATTAATCCCTAAGTGCCTAAGTCTTTCCAAGTGTGTTTTGATTATGAAAAAAGAGCATTTACTAAAATGCACTTCCAAAAAACTGAATTTCACATGAAAAAATATCAAACTCATTACACAATTCACCTTGCAATTGTTGTAATGCAATTTTTGTCTTTAAGTGGAAATTGCAAATAACTTCAAATAAACACTTCAATGTTGAAATTTTCAATGGTGAAAATTATGAAAAGACTTTAAACTTTTCATTGGGACCATTTTCAAAGCAAATGGATAAGTACAATTTCTTAGATCTCAAATCAAATGAATTTGCCAAGCTTTGCATAAAGCTAGAAAATGAAGTAAAATTAGCAAGCTTTACACTCCACTTTTAGTATACATATGCCTTTGAAGACCTCTCAATAATGAAATATTTACTTTTCTCAATGAAAAATGAAAGTTTTCTATGGTTAATCCTCAAAACTGCCTAAATTTTTTTTTAAACCAGTCACAAGAATTTAATTGCCCGCACAGAAATGGGCCTGAAATTTCAAATCGACCATACATAGTCGTGTAGGTAGTTAGGGGTTAACCCTCAAAAATTTTGAATTTTTATTTATTTTTATTTCATTGTAGTTGATTTCATATAAATGAAAATGTCAACATATCCCTTTTCTATCCACAATTTTATGTCTCAAACCCAATCAAGTAGACTTTAGTCCATATCTTGACCACATGGCTAGTCTAACACACATTAGCTACCATTTGGGGGCCCTACAATTGATTTCTTATCCTTATCTTGAAGATATATTACCCCAAAGTTCACCCAAAAGATAAATAATCTTCATCTTTTCTTTTTACAACTTCAACACACAAAATAAAATTTGAAATTACTTCTAAATAGAAAACAAAGGAACAAGGATCTCACATATGTTTATTAGAAGTAAAAAATAGAGTTTCTAGAAGAACATCCCTCCATTTTTAAGAACTTAAGGATGTATTTAATAGTAGTTATAACACATTTTGTACGATTTATCTTAGTTAAAGGATTGATTGACCCTTCCAAACCAACATTGGTGATTATGACTTCCTTTGATAGGTCTAAACATACAATGATATTGATCATCATTAAGAACCTCAAAATACCTTTCAAATGGCATTTCTTAATTGTTGGGCTCAACATATTTAATTTGCAGTAAGATTACCAATGTCTAAGCCTCTTATTAAAAGATTCTTATGCTATTGTTGCTCCACATGAGGTTGTTTTGGCACTCGAGAAGGCCAAGCTTCTTTTTGTAACACTCATATGACAATATTAGCCCTAGCAACAAAAATATTGATCTAACAATAGCGACAAAAAAAATTTCAAATTCAAACACCAGTTGAGGCTCTTCATCTTTAGACTTAGAAAAAAACTTCTAATTTGACATACTTCAACTTAAAGTGAAAAACAAAGAAAAACTACATCAAATTGATGAAGCTCTCACATGGTTCTCCTCAAGATTTTTATAGTTTGTTCATCATGTCACTGAGAAGGTGTCATCTTAAAGCCACTCCAAGTGATGTTACCTTTTTCATTTTATTTCATAATTAAAATCCATACAAACAACGTATAAATACATATTTCTACATAATGCACACATTTACAATGCAACAATGATAGAATGCTTTGATTCTCTATCATTAGAAGTTCCTCTAGTCATGACATTCCAAGGATCAATTTCCAATTTGAAGTACATGTATAGAGTTGTTTCAACAATATTGATAAATTATGCCTACATTAGACTTTAGGCATCTATTCCTCCATCTTTATTTACTTTTGCTCAACCTATACATTAGCATCAACCGGCGGAAAGTATTACCTTTGTGGACCTATTTGTGGGCATTGGTATAGTTTGTTTAGCAGGAGCATTAGAGGCTAGGCTCAAAGTTAGGTGGTACATTCATGTGGATTAGATGACAAATTTGTAGCCAACCTAGTAGTATGACATCATCTCGTGTGGGTATTAGATCGATATTCCAAGCAATAATCTCTAGCCTTCTACCATTTACGATTATTTTGGTCAACTTCCTCAAGATGTAACTCTCATTAGCAATGAAGATTTTAAAAGGTTGAATCATGTTAATTTAGTTATTGTTGAATGGCCTTGCTAAGGCCATTTATGTGCTAGAATAGGATGGGGTTTTGATGACCCTTAGTTCAATCTATTTGTAGACTTCATCCACCTCATAGAGTCATGGTTTACACACCAATTCACCCCGCTATGATACATTTCTGAAAATGTGCCTCCACTAGGTGATATATGATATAAGGTTGTGGAGGATGGACAATATAATGGACAACTTCTTGGTTCTCCAACTTTTGTAGATGTTGCAACATTGGGTTCTTATGCATATTGGCCTTGTTGGTTTTGGACAAACTTGACTATGTTTCATATGCTTATGGCAACATTTTGTAGAGTCATTTGACCCAATGGACTTAAGGTTGATGATATTTTAAATGATCATTGAGTGTCCTTGGATGTTTCTAAGGATGATGAATCACCATTTGCTTTAGTCAACAAAGGAGTAGGGGTACTTTGTAGTTCATTGCCTACATTTATGACATATCCAAAGTCTTTTGCATTTTGAGCATGTGGGTCCAACATGGTTTGGAATTCTCACTCTCAAATTCATGGAGAGTCAACTACCTATGAGCAAGAGCATGCCATGGGATTTTTGTATAGTACTACAATTGCTCATGACCTCACAAAAGGTTAATGATGCTTTGTTTTAGGCCAAACTATTCTCTCAACAATTTATTGTCGATTATTGGCATATATCTTGTTGCACAACAATATTGTGGTGGCCACTTGCTTGCTTTGAATTCAAAGGGCAATGTTCACAAGGTAGTATAGCCAAAATCCAAGTGTGACATTGAGGTGGAAGTGGAAGAATGTGAGTCACTTTTTCAGTTCGAACTACATGCTGAAGAAGAGCTTTGAGCTCAATGTGTTTTGGATACCTTGGCTCAACATTTTGGAAGATTAGAGGCATTGAGTATATTTTCACAAATTTATGACACTTAGATTTCAACCTTTGGTGACTCTATAGTCTTGTATATCGCCTTGGGTGGAAAGGTTTCTTATTTGGCTTCAAAGAAAGAGGTTGAGGGTACAAATGTTGCCCTTTCCATGGATTGGCAATTACAATCCTTATTGGCTTCCAAAGGAAGTCTTTTGGTTGAAAAGAATATCAAAGAGTTTGATGATTTGCCATAGGAGTTAGGGCCAAATGTTACTTGTGCCAAAGCATGAAGAGTGTGAGCTTTGATTCGTAAGTTCATATATAGTTGTTTTGCCTTTAGTTGAGGATCTTGAGGCTTTAGAGGCAAACCTATTCATTTTAGTTGGAGGATGATCATCCCATATTTTGACATCCTTATAGGCTAAGCATTCTTGAAAGAGATGGTGTCTAAACTTGTTGTAGAGAATTATTGGCAATAGTTTTCTTTTTAGCTTTCCAATGGTGAGTATGTTTGTGTTACAATGGTACTTTCTAAGAAGGATGTAATTGGCAATTAGATAGAGAAGCAAATGTGTAGAGATTCTCGTCTAGTGAACTATAACACAAAGTCAGATTGATATCCAATGCCAATGCTAGAGGAAATATTTGATGTAGTGAGATTTTCTCAAGTTTTTAGTACTTTGTACTTGTGATTTGGTTAGTACCAACTGCCATTGCTTGTGTGAGATTGAATAAAGAAAAAATTAGGGGGGTGGGGTGATCAAAATGGTGAAGATCAATCCTATCATTGAAAGGTTTTGCCATTTAGTCTCAAAAATGCACTAGCTGAGGCATAGTAGGTACAAGTTCCTCCATGATCCATTGCCATATTTGGGCCACTTGATTGTTCTAAGAGGTCTTGGTGCTGAAAGAAATCGCCTTTTTTTGGACATTAACATCAAATAAGTATGTTTTTCAAATTAGAAGCATGAAGATGAGATTGCAACGATGGGAGGCAAAATTGTGTTGGATGTTCTAAAAAACATTTGGATGTCTTTGGTAGAATGAGTTGATGTCTTGTGCAATAGTGATGTTTTAAGAGAAATTGAAAAAAAAGTTAAAAACAAAGACAAGTTGTATTTTGTACAATGTCCAAGAAAATATGGAATTGTCACATTGGCAAGGGGTTTTGATCTAACCCCTGAACGACCAAACTTCGTTTTTTGGCAACATAGCAATTTTAGGTAGCTCACTACGAATGGAGTTCTTCTTTTTTTTCTTTAAAATTTTCGTACAACATGAGATGTGCCTAAGGAGTAGCTTTAAAGCCCAATAGTTTTCATAACTTTTGACTACATAGTTAAAAAGTTATTGCATGATATATAGTTTTGCTTGATTTTCAAGCAATCCAAAAATTTCTTAAAAAACCACTTTTTTAAGAAATAAAAATTTGAAATTGTTTTTTTAGATTTATATATATATATATATATAAAGTTTTGTATCATTCCATTTTTATTAATGAGATGAAAGTTTCGAGGAGTTCTAGTCTGCAAGCACTTTCAAATTCTCTACTCTAAAATAAACTTTGAAGTCCTTTACTTAATTCAATTTTTAATATTTTTGAAAAAAAATAAAACCATAGGATGTAGATTGTTTATTACAACATTCCAACCATTGAGATTGGCATTTTTATATTCCATAACAAAAGTCTTAACAATTTAGTATTTTGAATCATTCTCCACTTCTTTCTACTTACTATTTGTTTCTTATATGTTGTACAATTCCAAACGATCTGCATTTTTTCAAGTATGTAGCCAACTTGTCTTGAAGAATGAATCCAAAAAGTAACTACCATTTTGGAATTTTTTTCACACAAATGTAGCCTTGTGAAGTGCAACTGCTCATTATTTCACAAAGCCAAAAAAAGGATTTTAGTTAATTCAAACACTATTATCTTACAATCTACATGGTGGAAATTTTTGAAATTTTTTCCACATCTTCTCAAATCAGCACACTACAAGATCTTATGGTTACATGTGTCCAAAAATGTTTTTTTCCTAAAATTCGTCACATGTACTAGAAATGATAGTTTTGGAGCATTTTTGTTGAAAACATAGTCAAAAATGGTTTAGGGTTTAACTCTTGATAAGATAGTGAAAGTTACTGTGGACTAAGGTAAAACGTTGACCAAATGTGAAAACATAGGGGAAGGGTAGCCATGTGACAAGCTTTGTAAAATAAATAAATTGGATGGATGTATACTATGGATGAAAAAAAACACTTTTTATACAAGTGGGGTGGTAGGAAGTACAACAAACCATATGGGATATATAAAACAATAATTGTGTTCAAAGTATATTGTATAAAAAAACGTCCACATGCACATTGGTCAAGTTCCCATCTTCTAATCATCCTATATCCTTTGTTTAACCATGGACAAACAATGAATTTCAATATAAATATGACCCTTCAAGACTCTCCATCCTTCATTTTCACTAAATGTCCATAAAGTAATTACTTTATTTTGCCATCAAAATTTCTCTTGATGGTAGACGATAAATTCTTGTTGAATTTGACATTCTATTTTTTTGGTTCATTTTTTTCTCACTTCTTTTAATTAATTATTTTGTGCAAA
The DNA here is from genome assembly GCA_963920665.1 of Straminergon stramineum. NCBI lineage: Eukaryota > Viridiplantae > Streptophyta > Bryopsida > Hypnales > Calliergonaceae > Straminergon > Straminergon stramineum. The sequence continues at coordinate 44,828,052 of OY987264.1, forward strand.
CCTTGCCCTAATATGTATGGAATGCACCAATTGATGTCTCAAAAAACATCTAGATGTCTAAGTTGATATTGCTAAAAACAATTTTAAAATTCTCAAAGGGCATGACGTCAGGAGTGATGTCATGTACCACATCATCACTAGGTTGGATGAAAAAAATCCCATGTGGCACTACCTACTTGTGTGGCGCTCATGTAGAGGTGATGTGGCTGCCATATGGGTGCATTTTGGGCACCTTCTTTGATCATGTTTGCCAAATGTTGTACTAAAAATAATGTGCATTTTCTCAAATTCTTGTGTGTTTTTGCCATGTCAATTTAGACAAATTTTGTTGGACATCTATAGGGGCATGCCTAACTTTAGAACAAACATATTTCTACATTTATTAACTCATTTTTTAACTTGTCCAAAAAAACAAGGTTTTCTTCTAGTGTAGTGTGTAGCAAGCAAAGGTGGATGCTTTGAAAAAGATCCCAACATCTAGTGATGTACCATGGCTTTGTGCATTCCTTGATTTGGCATATTACTATTATTGGGTTGTTAAGAACTTTAGCTTCATTGCCAAACCTCTCATTAATTATTCTCATAGGCAAAGACCAACCATGGACTTTTAGTCATGAGCATTAACATGCATTTGATACATTGAAGTAGAGGCTTAGTTCATCACCAATGCTTCAATGCCCTAATGTTTTCAGATCCTTTCAATTGTATATAGATTGGAGTGTTGTAGACTTGGGAGCAATATTGACACAAAAAGATGAAGAGGGAAGAGAGTATGTTGTGGTTTATACATCTAGAATCACTAATGGTGCAAAATTCAACTATTCTTCATGTAAAGGAGAGACTTTGGTAACAATTTGGACCATTGTACACTTTTAGCCTAACTTGTATGGGCAAACACTTACTTTGGTGATTGACCACCAACCTCATGTTGGATAAAGTCACTAATAAGCTTGCTAGTTAGGTAATATTACTCCAATAATATGACTTTGAGGTCATGCATTGGGCAAGCATTACCAACTTAGATGTAGATGGACTTCTTTGCAATCCAAGTCCTTCATATGAGGATTTGATGGAGGTTAGGTGGCATAGGGACGATGAAAGAGAAGTAGTTCCAGGCTAGCATGCAGCAACTTATCTCACATTAATATTAATATTACCTTCTGAGGCCCTTGTTGAGGACTAGGATGAAGAAACTAATAAGTCTCTTGTTATTAGTGATGTGTGGAAAGACTTTACAATCTTGTACAAACTTCAATAAGGGGCATTTCCTATAGGAATCTCTTCTAAAAAGCAAGATAGAGTTGATTCCCAAGTACCAAGTATTTTTTGGATAAATGGCTTGTTATTTTGTGTGTGGCCAAATGGAACTACGGGCATTATTCTAAGGCTAGATTATATGGCTTCTTTAGTGTGGCAAGTGCACAAGAGGCTTGGACATCTTGGAGTGACACATTTTATATAACACAACCAATATTGGTTGACCGGTGTATATCAACATGTTGCTACTTATGTTTATTGATGTGAAGTGTGTAATTGGGTTAGGGCAAGTTTCAACACATTATCACCTCAATTCCATCCTATGCCCATTATGGGCTTGGGCTACTGTTGGTCTTTAAATTTTGTCAAAGTGCTTGTTATCACCATACGTGGAGATAAATTATATGTGTTGTTGATGGTAGAGCATTTTAGAAAATGGATTGAACTTGTGGCTCTACCCCAAAATTGTTCAGAATTAGAGACTATGTCTTTTCTTAATCATGTTTTGGCACATTTAATTTAGAGCACTTGTTGAAGTGTTAGTGGATTGAAGGAGGGAATTTCTTGGTTTGATAGAGGATTTGTGCACTAAGGCCCTAATAGATTATCGCACCACCTCTCAAGATCATCCTGAGGTGGATGACTGGACTAAGTGTGTTGTTTAGATAGTCAATTGTGGTTTATGCAAGTATGAATTACTCCATGGAAACCACCATGATTGGGATTTGATGCTACCATGGATTGCTATGGAATATTGCTTTTGTCAGCAAGCATCCGTGACTTCTTACAATCCTTACTAATTGTTGTATGGCTAAGAGCTAGTTTTTCCTAGCTTGAGACAAAAAAACTAATTTCAATTGTAGACTTGGATGACTTGAAGTTTGGACTCAATGTCTACATAATCAAGTACAAATTTTCAAGAGGGCCATACCAATGGCCATGGAGAATTTATGTATGCTCAATATTGTGATACTTTGCATTATGCCCACATTCATAGCAACACTTATTGACCTTAGTTGTGGAGATTCTCTAAAGGAGATTATGTATATCTTCAACGTAAGGCACCTACAACTCTAGATTTCAAGGCAAGACATACCATCCTTTGAGTGAAGGATGTTTTGCCTAGTGACATTTTGTTATTAGCAGGAAAAGACAAGCAAGAGTGTTGGGAGCATTTGAAGAATTGCACTCCTTTGTTACTTGCCAGTAATAAATGGCACCGTGCACCCTAAGTTGGCAATGGTGCTAGATAGTCTTCTATGTTTTGTATATGGAGAGAAGAAAGATATTGCTACTATGTTATTCATTAGAGGAGAATTGAGGGCTTCAAAAGACCATTTCAAGGTTGTTCCTTGTGCTGCCAAAAATTGGGAACCAACCTATAATGGGCTGAATTTCTAAATTTTTGGAAAAGAAATTTAATTTTTCTCCCCCAAAATTTCTAAAAATTACTATTAAACCTAAAACTGAATTAAAAAAAAATTCAATTTTTCTTTAAATTATTATTTTTTTATGTGGTAGTGTCTATGCCATGTCATACTACTAATGTGGCAAGTTCCCACACCTGGGGAACTCAAAATAACTCATGGTCTCTTCATGCCTCAAATCCCTTCTCATGGTATGACCAATGCCAACATGGTTGGCATATAGTATACTTGACTCCACCCTTATCAATTCTACCTCTAGGGGATTGGATTTGCCTTTGTTGTAGGAGATGTTCAAGTCATAGTTAGTCTTCGGACAAGTGCTAAAGAAGTCTAAGAAGACAATCAACTTATGTTTATGATGACATCATTGCCATTTGAAAGTGTTGAGAGTGTTGATTTTCTTTATTTTTGTTTGAATTTTACTTTCATATTTGATGTCAGTTTCTATCACTTGATTTGTTGTGTATTAGGATCTTTATTTACATGACAATGACTTAATATGTTTTTTCTATCTTAATTGCTCACAAAATAAAATTCTACATAACTTTCACCTCATTATTTGGAATTGAATGGTTCAAATGTTTTTGAGTAGGTAAAAATCTATATAAATCCAAAATTATAGTCATAATATTCTTACAATATATATTTTGTGTCCTGTTTGACATTGAAATTGAAAAAACACTTCTAACATTTCATTGGAATGATGCAAAATAAAGCTCTATACTTAGATTATGATGATTAGCATCCATACTACCAAATTCATGGAAAATTTCCAAATCATGAAGTCAATAAAGCCTACCCAAGTTCTTGAAAATTCTCAAGTGGGCTCCTTGGTCCTCCGAATTAAGAACTTGACATGGGAGTGGTGGGATACAAGCAAAACCTCTTCTTTATAAGTAACCCCACCCAACAAAGAAAAGTGATCCTATATACTTGTCCCATATGAATACATGATGTTGTTTGGGGTAAGGTAAATGTACCCATTGTCAACCTCAACCCATACCCAACTTCTAAGGGGCATTGTTTCTAACCAAGGTTGGATTAGGTTTTCAATTGAAGCTTAGAATTTGTTTTTTTTCTCCTTTATAAGATTGGGATTAATAAGGTTATGACACATGTCATGAAGTAGTGAGCAAGAAAGTAGGAAGTAGTGAGTAGAAAGTAGTTCTTGAAAAATTGGAATTGGAAGAGTCTAAACATCAGCTATCGGCTCCAAGCACTTCTTGGCTCCTAAATTTCATAGTAATTTCAATTTCGACAATGTTTATGAAAAAATGGCAATCCCCCCATTTCCTATCTTTCTGTATGGGATAAATTTATTGCCCCTTAAATTGTTCATGATCTGCTCCAAAATCCCTTAAGTGATCAGTTATAGCTACATTTACCTTACACAGTTGGTTTTGGATACTTTGGATACACGGTTGGTTTTGGGTGTCATTACAAGCGTATCTGAAGTTCTCTTACCGACGCCCAACTGCCCCCACAGCAAGTGGGTTGGAGTTTTTTTTCCAGTCTCTGACTCTCTGGGTACAGGTAATTAAGATAGGCAGGAGGGAAGGGTCCGACGGAACGAAGAGATGCCCTGAAGTCCTGCCTGCATGCTTGGTTTTTCCGTTTGGAGGCTCGTGGCCCCGCCGTGCTCGTCTTCTGCGTCGAACGATCCTTCCGCGTGCGTACGTCGCCCCAGTTGTATGGCGCCACCATTCCTAGCTCAGCTTCGCTGCTGCTGCTCCTCCACGCCACAATTGTCTGGCCAGACGGGCATGGACGCGGACTCAGTAGTCTCGCTGCTGCAGCAGCAGCACATGCACCGGCAGGAGCAGAGGTTTCCCATGGGCCGCGGAACATGTCCTGGAACGACGAACTGCGACATCCCACCCAATTGCAACTGACCCACCTGGCCTCGATCGGCGGAGAAATATTAATCGACGCTAGCTTTGGCCTGCCTGCGCGCTGCGTTTTCGTGCTCCTTGCTGGGATTCGAGCGGCGGTCAACAGGCCGATGCATGCATGCATGCGCCCATTTCCCCCTTCAATTCGATTGGACCATGCTTCATTCGATGGAGGGAATAAATCGGAAAACAGACGGACATGTGGACGTGTAATTCATTTCCGGGGAATGGAATGGCCTGCTGCATGATGTGCAATCAGGGATGGGGCAGGGATTAAAATGGATGTCGCAGAGCTGATCATTGGACGGAGTAGTTGGTGATCGACAGACGGACTCACCGGGTGGGTGGGGGTGCGCGATGGTTAGTTCCCAGACGGGGGAAGGAGAAGAAGTAGGTTTAAGGCTGGCGTTGGAAGCGAGTCCAGTGGGGGTGTCCATCCGAGAAGAACCAAGGAAGTTGACCTAATTGCCGGGGCAACGATCGAACGACGATCTGGTGGAAGGGAAGCCATGTCGGAGAACGCGAAGCCGCGCCCCGTGTCCGCGGGCTCCGCGGGGAAGAAGTCGCAGAAAGGCTCGCCCAAGAGGTCGGCATCGGCGGGGAAGTCGAGGGAGGCGAATTTGGCGGAGAATCATCATACGACGAAGGCGGGGATGCTAGCGCTGCCCTTAGGGCAACGAGAGAACAATCGCAACAACTTCAACGCAGCGAAAGCGAGAGCCGATGCGGCGGCCGTATCCGGAACAACAAGCTCGCGAACCTCGACCCATCCGTCCTCCAGGAGGCAATCCGGAAGCTCCCAGATCTCATACTCGTCAAAGTTGGGTTTGATCAATTACCCTCAACCTCGCTCACGCCTCAATTGCTGCTCCGATCTTACTGCTTGGAACAATGAAAATGGAAATGCTGGCCAAATTCTCATGGGAAGTCTGTTTTCGTCAATGCTGCTATACTTAAGTATGTTGAAACCAGGTTTTGTCTTGTCGACAATCTCTGAAGAGAATCATTCATCAATTCTCAGCATGCCTGAACTTCCAGTTGATTTATCGGGTCTATTGCATTAAGCGATGCATAGAGGAGATGGGATCAAATTCTTAACGTAGGACTCGGACCATAAATGCAGACATGATGAATAGCAGGTGTGCTGAGTGTAAACGTTCGGTCATGCTGGCTCAATATGCCTATTTGGTTGCTTTTCCTCTTGCAGGGGCAGTGGTCGGCCTGGCCAGCGTTCTCGTGCAAGAAAGAAAAGAGGCCAGGATGATCCTATTCAGGTCAGACATCTGATCAAACCCGATTCTGCAAAAGATGAAGACGAAATGTAATATTCAAGCTGGTGGTTGTTGTCTTCAGGGAGACTGTGCATATTGGGATCGTGATGACCACTGGCGTTCACCCTAATGAAGTCGCTAGAACTAGAAACAACCTAAACACCAAAGACACCTGCTAGTATTCAGCAGTCGTTATCAACGTGTTGCCTCCACTCTTTACTTATTCCTATCGCCACATTAACGGATCCAGATCTATTGGACTCTTGTGGAAGAGCAGCTGTGAGCAAGTTATAAATATCAACTTCCAGCTGGATACATGCATAGGTTAATTTTCTGACAATTGAATGGAATTCAGGTTTTCGACGAGAATGGGAAAGATGTGACACCTAAGCCCCTATCAGCATTGAAGCCTACTGTGCTAATTGATAGGCTTTTGAGCGTAAGTGCGCAATCTGTTGAAGGCACAGAGTTTGAACACTCCGTTCCAGTCTACAGGTGAGGTTACGCGACCTATGATACCTTTGCCGCGGGAGTTAGATTCTAAGCACTGAGGCTCTTAACCCCTAACTGACCAAGAGTCCCAAATTGGGACTCACGTCTTTTGAGTAGTTGAGTAGGCCATATAGGAACTTGCTTTTTTTCAAACTTTTTTAATTTTTTGACCAGCACATGCAATGCTCTTCAATGATTCAATGTAGTGGAATAAAATATTTCCCATCTGAATTATATTCTTCATGATATGATCAATCGAACTGGTCATTCTAAATCATGAGTCCTTTTCTTTTAGGGGTTTAGGGGTTATATTTAATTCGCAAGGGAAGTTAGGGCTCGGGTCCACAGTGACAAGTTTTAAAAGGTGTATGTTAAGTCTGCATTCAGCATTCGCTTCCAGAGCTTTACTTGCATAATGTGAGAACGTTCCCATAGAATTTACGTGTTTTCAATCTTTTCCTTGAGGGCCATTCTAACCTACAAGGTTCAATCATTGTTGGTGGTTATTCAATCTCTTTAAAAATTCACGTCAAGCAGGTCGTACGTATGGATATTGGCAGTGACACTTTTATGATCATTATTGACATTTATTTGGACATTATTATTTGGGCATTATTATTTCGACAAGCATTGTATATCTGAATCAGAATGCAACATGAGAACCAATCGTTTTTATTGTTTTGATGTTTAAGTTAGTTCGTGTTCAGGATACTAACCATTTCTTTTATTCTGATTATTTCTTATTCAGTCGAACAGGTTTCTCAGTGACAAGCACAGCTGGAAGCCTTACTCCTGAAACTGTTGATGTGGGCACTGACCTTGAAGAGTCTGATGGTCAAGAATCTCGAAGATCTAGAAGCTATCGAGGCTCTGCAGTATTTGAAACTCCTCGGCATCCGAAACGAAAATATGCCATTGTGCCAGCTCCAATTGTTCAGCCAAAAGTTCCAAAGGTTCTATACCTACGGAAAGATCACATGTAACCTCTTTTATTCGGTTCTAAGGTCAAAGTACTCGTGAATGTACCCTGAAATAAATCAACATGTATCTTCGTAGCTGTTTTGCAACCCTTCAGTGAGATTCCAGCATTGACTTTGTAGCAAAAAACCAGAGTTGTTATAGGTAGGTTAGGCCTGAATGTTGTTAGCGCTGATGCTTATACTTGAGGCTAGTTTCACATATCAAGGAATGAAAGCATGCAACCGAGATCTGATTAAGCAGTTTGGTTTATCTATTCTGAAAACATGGTCATAATATCGACATAGTTTAGTAAGCATCATGCAGTGGGTTGCGTATTCATTTAACTTCTGTCATCGCCAAATATTCCTATCTCCCAACTTACTTGAGTTCCCTGCTTGACGTCTTTCATGACACAGGAACTAGAGAAGCCTGTTCCAATCACCATAACGGAGAGTGAAAATTGTATTATGTTGAGTGTCCGTGGACATAACCTTAATCCAACTTTCGAAACCTTCAACCAAATTTTGGACCGAAATGAACGTTATGAGAAACTTCTACAGGTCAGTTTGGCACACTAAAAATTTGCTGGCCTGGGTAGTTAACAGCTGCTCGACTCTGATAACGACATGCAGGATGAGAAGATTGAGAATTGATGTTTGATCTAATTATCAGACATAGGAAAATCTGTCTCCTAGGCAAGAATTTCTTTAGTCGAGTGTCAACATATTGTGCAAAGTGAGCAGTACCTCTCATGAACTAGTGCTGAAGATAGCTTTTACTAACATCAAGAATGGATGCTTTACGGAATTATTCAGATGAAGCTGGGAAGTGATAATTTTCAACCAAATATGACCCAGACCTTGTTCAGTCTACAGAAAAACAAGGAAGCCCAGGCCTCGGCTTTGTCTACTCAATCTAACTCTGTTCAGGTGGGGTCTCTTAACTAACCTCAACTATGGATACCAATCTGAATTGCTAGTGGCTTATATATTTGCCTGAGAGCTCTTCGTTGAGCTTATTTGGTAGAGAATTGATGAACTTCGAAAAACAAAACTTCATAGGTTGAACGTCATAATTTACAGTGGGTCTAATTGCTGTGATTAACCAGAATTGCAGGTGAACTCTTGGGATATTGCCGATTCAGTTGCTGGAAAAGTAAAACCCGATCAGTATCAGCCGTGGAAGGTGGTACCGCATGGATCCAAGGATAACAAGACTACAAATCCCACAACTACTGTAGTGATATTGCCCGAGCTATTCTCAAACACCAATGCAACGCCGACAACAAGCCCTCCGGTATGCCTGCCAAGTGGGTGATGTTTCTGCATTCTATGATGGCCATCACTTGTTTTCTGTTTCTAAAAGCAACCAATTTCTCGAGTTAATAAGGGGCGTCATATCTGGATGATGAAGGGGGATTGAAAACCCACTTTTGCCCTCCTTTCAAGGAGAAGCAAACACGTCCCAAAAACAGATTCCAAAATCCTGGCCCCGCTAATATGTCCTACTTTAAACACTTTTGCGGAATATGCCCACCTCTTGCCATGCACATATGCTACATCAACATAGACTCTGATAGGTCTGAAAATTGTGGAAGCACGATCTATCTTCGCGAGCTTCTTAGAAATTTGCACACCTTGAAGGACGGACTGGTGACCGTGGAAATTTTTCCTTTTGGAACCGTGTGATATCATCTACTTTATAAAATCCAAAAATACTCATTGGAAGTCATATTACTGTAGACGACCTACGCTTTTCTCACAAAATTCTGAGGATGAATAGTAGCAGTTCTGTCCTACATAGAGAGATTCTTTGTCATCCATCGGACACAAAACGTCCCTGTCGACGTTTAAGGGCTAATGACAATTGACGTAGAGGGTGAGACGATTCGCGACTGCATGACTAGTGCACATGACTTGGCTGGGAAATCAGAAATCAGTAGCACTCTGCATTTGACTAAAATCACTGCCATGCAATATCATTTTTGTGGAGAGGAGTTGATTGAGTGGAACACTGTCGCAGGAGTCGAGACGACAATCAATAGCCTCTAGGCGGGGGTCAACTCTTGGTGGCTACTCTTGGAGACCGTCAGTCAGTGGAGGCCAGCAATCGAGAAGAACAAGTGTAGCGTCGAGACGTGCTTCAACAATTGGGGAAGTGTCACAGGGGCAGAGGCTAGATGACGTTTTAAGGTTAATGAGTCCTGTATCTGCGGGAACTGGGGCGGGTAGCGTGGGTGATAGCCAAGGTGATGAACCAGTGCAGCCAGAAGTTGACATCAGCAAGATCCCTGGACTCTACAAGGCTTTAGAACACATTGAAAGAGCCTGCGTGCTAAATTCATATCACGATAAGGTGAACTCTGAGACTGCGTTGCTGATTATCATAGTTGCTTCTTATGTGCGCAAGAGCCTTGTACGCATGGTCCTATCTTTTTCCGCTGCATATCCATATTAGAAGATGCTGGCAGAATAATTAAGTTAGGCTGCAACTAACTGTTGAGTTCTCCACATTGATTTGCTATGCAGCTCTTGGATTACATGGACTTTAGGGCAAGGGAAATTGAACCTTCCCCCCCTAAACCTTCTCCTGAACTTGACAAAGATGGGAAACCCGTCGTAAAGAAGAAACCTAAAGTGGTAGAACCAGAGGCACCATTAGATCCATTGGCTGCACTGGCGGAGTTCGAGGAAAAAGAAGAAGTGCTTCCAAAAGTTATTTTGCCATCATTATTTGATTCGACAGTGACAGTGCATCCTATCTGGGACTTTCAATGTGATGTCACAGAAGGCAGAAACATTAGTTGTACGGCATGGAACAAGGTAAGTGATATACAATAACCTATCAATTGGTTGCACTGAGACTATGCAGCATTTCTTACATTTCTTGATCACCTGGGATTGATAACTAACCTATATTAACCTCTCTTTGTATCTGTGAGAGGGTTTAGGTGAACAGGCATTTGATTGCTGTGGGATACGGTGAGTTCGAGTTTTGCAAACAAAGAGATGGAATGATTGCGTTCTGGTCATTGAAAAATCCGCGCTACCCACATGCAATGATCCCCACACAATCAGGAGTTACCTCCGTGGATTTCGCCACTACCAGTCCCAGCCTACTTGCTGGTGCGTTCTACCTCATCTGGGCGTACTTTGATAAACTTTCTCTACTTCTTGATATTGCGGCTGCACATTGACAATAGTAAGTAAAGGTTTGTCCTTTCAATACGCAATGTGCCTTTCCATTTGCCCTCTGCTTTGCGTTGAGCCCATTGCAAGGACCGGACGAGATCCATAGGAATTCCATAGTTGAGAACATCAGTGGGGTGCAATTAAGGCGTTCTGCGGCTCTTTTGGCTCGGGTTTTATGCTTTTGTATCCTTTTAGCTTAGCTCATAAATGATTAGGTAGTGACGTTCATTGGAATGATGCAGTCGGGTTCTATTCGGGAAATGTGGCCATATACGATATGCGAAATCCAAGGGACCTCGAGCCAATGGTGAAGAGCTCCTTTGCAACTGGAAAACACTCTGACCCTGTATGGAAAGTGCAATGGGTCGACCATGCTGCCGAGCATGGAGAGTCTCTTGTTTCCATCTCTACCGATGGTCGTGTATCTCAATGGTCCATAAAAAAGGTGAGACTTCGACGAAAATATCTAGGTCTAGCTTGTTACAGACGTGTACGAGCAGAAGCATTCACCTGAGATGTACCGTACAAATAGACACAATTTGAATTTTAGAGTAACCCAAAACAATGGTAGTTTGTACCCAAATGGTCATAGTCATTGCGCAAGCAGGACATTTTACAATAGCCAACGTGGTGATTTTGTGGAAACAATCTAAGGGTGTTAATCTGCCAAAAATCTTTTGTGCAGAGAAATTTTAGTCGAGGGTTTAATTCTAAAATTCGCATGCAGCACGCAGCATTAGGACGGAACTTGAAGTTGTAGGTTATTGTCTTGCTCAGTGCAAATGTTAACAATTTTTCACTACTTGCATCCGCCCTGGTTTATTTTTATTTTTCAAAATTTCAAATCTTGGAATGACCCAATGTGCAAATGCAAGGATTTGGAATATTTAAACCTGATGAAGTTGAAGAAGGTTCCAAGCCAAAACAAAGGCGCGCAACCGCAGCCCTTCATATCTCGACGCTCTGCAGGGCTGTGTTTTGAATTCTCAAAAAAAGATATTGGGTACGGAGGTTCACGATCCCTCTTTCGAGCATGTAGAGATGTGTTTGGAACTTGGCGGGCGTCTTTCATGATGATGAGTTTGGAACTTGAATGTTGCATTTCATATCAGTTTGTTGCATTCCAGTATAATGTGGAGTTCTTTACTTGTCGATTGGCTGGGCAGTATTTACCTTGTAGGTTCAGAGGAAGGACCCATCTATAAATGTGATCGCTCCTATAGTGAGCAATATGTAATGATCTACACCGGCCACAATGGCCCTGTTTATCAGGTCAGGCACCTACAATTCTTGGAAGAAATATTTCTTCTGCTGAAGGGAATTATGCAACTTCGTAATCTCTCAAGATCATATTTTGGCACCACCTCGCTCTTGAAACTGGAAGAACCAAGAATGAGGGTGTTCACTTCAAATTTAACTGATTTCATATATGGGGTGCAGGTTCGGTGGTCGCCGTATGTGCCGTCCTTGTTTCTTAGCTGTAGCACTGATTGGACAGTACGACTTTGGAGCGAAGATCAAGTCAGTAGTTCAGCTGAATTTTTTTGCCTTAACTGTAGCATTCTCATAGGCAGGCACTTTCTCCCGGAGCCTGCACGACATTCTCGAGCAGACCATTTTTTTTCTGTAGAGCGCTTGCGTACTACGATACCTTTGTCGCACTACCCAGGAGTTCTACAAAACCTCGTCCATACTGTGATATTGATTTCTACTCAAATGTTGAACTTGCACTGTAGCTCCATTAATTGCTTCGTAACCTAGTAAGGAAGACCTAACAGTGGCATACATCTCAGGAAGGAGCTCTACTTGTGTTTCAGACGACGAACATGGCTATAGCTGATGTTCGGTGGTCATTCGATCATGCCTGTGTTTTTGCAGTGGCCTCTACTGATGGTCATATAGAAGTACTTTTAAATACTGCCTCCACTTATGAATTTGAATAAAGTGTCTCTTAATGAAATTCATATGGGTATGCCTTTTAATGTTCTCATGCATGTATGCGGATTCCTCGAGGTGAACTTATGTCTCACTGCTGTTGATCCTTCATACAAAAAGTAGAAGTAAGGTTTATTTAAAATAAGAATGAAAGCATTGTGTTTGTCGGGTGACCCTTCACGTTTCATTTACAATTTGTTACATGGCAGATGTGGGACTTGCACCTTTCAGTAATGAAACCAGTGGTGGCTCATTTGATAGATGGCGAGAGTGTGTTGTCGTGCATGATGTTCTCTGAAGAATCGCCAGTGATTCTTGTAGGTGGCAGCAAAGGTGCCCTTTATATCCTAAGATTTGTGAGCATTCCTGACCTTCCCTGACATCGTGATGCCTTATTCATAAAAATACATGCTGTCCAGGGAAGGTTTATCTTCGCTACCTGAAGGACAAGACAGGTAGATTCCTAGCAACACATATTTTTTCCAAATAAGTCTTTCGCATGTCTCAAGATTCCTAACTTTCTCTCTAAGAACCAAGTGCACATAGACTCGTTGAATCCAATAACTACGTTACTGAATATCTCTTGGTATGTGTAGGATGGGCTGTCAAGGGAACAAACAGACGAGGCAGAAGCCCAGAAGCTAAAAGACACACTAGCAGCTTCGGTCACCTGTCATGGTGCAGTATAGTGTTGCATATCGTCGAATACATCCATCGAGTGGCTTGCTTTTCGTCTAACTCCCTGTTCCTGGGCAACATTGGGCGCGAATTTTATAGCAACTACAAAACCGGTCGTCCCAAACCCATTGAAGATGTGAAAGAATTGAAAATGTATTTCAGATGAAAGAGTGCTTGACAGTATCTGTAGAACTTTGATCTTGTATTTTCGTCCTCTGGATTCAGACATTTGTGTGTACTGTACAAGTACTCCGGCTTAGCTAAGGCATTGCCTATCTCAGGGCTGAGAAGGCTCAGTGAAAGATTGCAGAGCCATGCCTTTGAAGGCCTTGCCTTTTCTGCAAGGTTTCTACTGTACTGTACAGTACAGCACAGTGATTGCCATGAAAATCCAGAAACCAACATCTAACCGGGACATGAAGCTGGTCAGTTTTGTTCACGTTCCACAAGACCAATAAAAATGTCTCGTTCTACATAACATTCTTGCAAGGAAATGTTAGGGTGCCAACTGCTAAATCAAGGGCAAATCAGGGTGTCCTCTTTTTGACCCAAATCCTCACATCTCGAGTTCAAGAAGGAAAGCAATGGTTACCCAAACATCTATAATATCTGAAATTGTAATTATTGCCAACCATACTGCAAATGAAATGTAAGTAGAGGGCTATAATATTTCTCTAACACAGAATAGGTGTCATTGAAATGGGGGTGTCAAAATTCAAAATTTCACCAATGAGACTCTGTTTGTTTCCAAATTTGACCCTAGGTTAGGAGGTCCCAGGATATTTCCTCAGGGTACAAGACCCCTCCTAGAAAACTTAAAATCAATATCCTCTGATCGCCTCCTTTCTCAGAGCACAAGTTGGGATAACGATGACTGCGAGACAAGTGGTCGGATCCTTATGTAAGAAAGGTTCTACAATGTTCACAAAATATCCAGCTAAGCTTAATACTTACATTTTGAAGGGAGCTGGTAAATGTTCAAAAATTGTTCTGCTCTCGAACAGGGTCCCCAAGTCAGTGCAACTACCTATTTCAGACTTGAACCTACCTGAAGAGACTAGAGGCACATAGATCCAGTCCATGAAATTGTGAACTAGTTTGTATATCATCTGCAATCATGAGGCTTAGGTAGGCCGAGTGACAGCCAGCAAAAGAGCAGATGCACGTCTTTCAAGGTAATCAGCTTCAGACGACAAAACATAAAACATGTAGCCCTCTGTACGTATCTCTTAAACGCAGACACATGCTGCTCAATATCTGACCTACTTGTAAGGTCCTGTGCTAAACTAGCTGCCTTGATGTTCCAACATAGGACCTCAATTAAATGCTGGCTAATACTAATCTACTAACTCGCATCGATGCAAAGTAGTAAAAAATGAAACGTTTCCTAAAAGTCAAGCAATTGCCAAACTGTATCTTACAAGTGTACAATGTCAATGGAGTCCAGGCTTATCAGAAGAGCGAAACGAAACTGCTCTCCTAACAGCTGGAGTTGGCAAGGGTTTGCCTCCCAGTACTGGTCGACTGCCAACTGATGTCAAATCGACACTGTTGCTCTTGTGCTCTGTATTGTTAGATAAGTCCTTACTCTCTGGACCTCCAGTAGCCAAAAGCTCCGTAAAATATTGCAACTCCTTCAATCCTGGTTACAAAAATAAATCAAAATCATGAGAAGGGAGCCCCAACTTTCCAGGAAACGAGGTGGAGAAAAGTGTCTGGCTAGCTCGAAACACAAGGGACATTAGGAAAGAGAACAAACCTCCCCCAGATGTAAGAGACTGCGGAGTAGAGACAGATCGTTGCAAAGACCGCGTTGAAACGGATTGGAATCCGTCCAATGACGCTACAAACCTGCACGGCAACTGCGGTAAGCATCACACGAAAAGGAAAGACTTGGTCACGGAATCAGACCTAAATGAAAATCGAAAAGTAGAAAATGAAGCCACAAACGTCAGGTTTCCTTGCACCTAATTTAAGGTAAAACCGTAAATGACCTGATCCATACTGACCCAGATACCAAGAGCAACTCATGTGTTCAAACACTTGGTTGGATAATATCTGCAAGTGGTATAAGCATGACTTGGCTAGATGTTTGTGGCCACTGATCTTTGAATGGAAATGGAGTTGTCTACTCGAACTTATAGCGATCTACAACCTCCCACTTCAAAATTACATAAGAAATTCAGTCATAGCGATAACACTTAGATCTCAACAAATTTGAATTTGTACCCCGAGATCCCTCCGCTGATAGATACCAAAAATCACACCCACCTATGATAAAATGCTCGAGGTAAAGCAAACAGTACCCTCTACTTTAATTTGCCTCCAAGTTTGGATACATTTCTCGGATGTGACCATCTCAGATAAACCCTGATCTCGATTGAATCCAGTTAAAAATCGAGACATACCAAGAACGGGTCATGCATTTGTAACAGAGACTGTCATCGTGAGAAACTTAGCAACGTGGTGAATCAATCGAAATTTAAAAGCTGAAGTGCGCACCTGCATAACAATACAATACCCTGATTGGCAATTTCTTGGTTTGCCTGAACCTCATCAATTTTCCCTTCGAGGCCCAAAACAAGGCGCTGCACTTCCTCAATCTCGCCGTTAGCCCTCTGCACTTCGCTTTGCACCTCGGTCACCTGGTTGCGTATCAACCCTTGCAAAACCACGCTCTCGTCCAAGGTCTTGGTCACGCCCTCGAGCTTGGCCGTCAACTGGCGTTTGGTGGCTTGCAGGGCCGTGGACACAGTCTCGAGTTGCTTCGAGACATTGGCCACGGCATTAGACATGTGCTTCCTCGTCACGTACATGAAGTCGGACCATTTTAGCCCTTTCCACTTGATGTACCCGTATCCTACCAATCCTAGCGTGGCCACGGGAAGCACCAAGGAAGAGTAATTGGTGGAGCTCCCGGCATTGACCACCGTGACACTTCTGGATGAGGATGCATAGTGCCGGAGCTCTTGTGTTAAACGCTGCACTTGCACTGCAAGCGCCGAATTGTCGCCGCCTCCCGATCCCACTTCCTCCTCGGACAAATGCTTGGACACAACCTGCACACGGCAATCTACGTTCACACTCGCCGCATCATCCCTTTATCAAGAATTCATGGTTTTAAATTGATCAATTCGATTGACATCATTGTGAAAATCACAGACTCAGATGGTGCCGAATTTCTTGATCATCAAAAACCATTGCATGTGTTGGTCAAAAAATCATGAAATCGGCCAAAAGAAAGCCCCTAAATGATCTACTCAAAACTTCAAAAGAAAACTTGAGGAGCGAATTTGGGCTTCTTGTTCCATTCAGGTTTGATTTAGATCAAAGTAAGAGCCACGGCCAAGAAAATCCTTTCCAAGTGGGTGCAATCAAAGAATTTAAAACAAACGCTACTCAAATACGATTGCGATCAGCAAAACCGTAACCAGACCCAAGATACACCATCCCTATGCTTGAAAAAACACAATTCAAAGACACAAAAGCTTCAAACCAGAGCGACGAGGTAAGAACTCATCATCAGGGACTCTAATTTTCAAAATAGATCACAAAACGACAAGGAGGACCACTCCACCTGAGAAAGATCGTTCAGTAGGTCGGAAACTTTTTTGTTCCGGAGCGCCAGCGTTCCAGCGGTTCCCGCGCCTACAACCACCAGCAACCTTGATGTCGCCATCGCCAAAGCCCTGTCCGCCTAAACCCTAATCTTCCGAAACCTGACCCTGGCTGCCCTAAACCCACATCTCTTCGATCTTCGTCGCTTCGAAGCAGCAACAGCAGCAACAGCTTTCTCTCTGCAATCGAAGATTCCGCATCCTATCTGTGCGGTCGCAACTCCATCGCCAACCTCGCCACTTCGCGTTCTTCCAGCATGGCCATCGTCAGTCAGAGAAGAAAAAGCGGACGAGTGATGCACGTGATTCGAATGCGATTTGTAGGGCCGTAGCTGCCCAAAACATTCCTCCAGCCGACAGCAAAGTACACTACTTCCCGCATCTCTCCTTGAAACTTCCCCACAGCTCGAATTTCGACAGGAAAGCGAGGCAATCGAGTCTTTGCGGAGTTCCGACGAGTGTCTCCTTGCTGAGCGTGGTCGTGCGGCGACGGCAACCGGCGGCCCGGGGTGCCATGCTAGCAACCTGGATGGAATTGGGGATGAAATGTGCGAATATCCCGAAATCCCCCTCTTTCCCCAGGTCTCTGCTCAGGACAGTACACCAATGAATGTTGGTATTAGTGTTATGGTACATTTAGTGTTACTTACTCTATTTTTTGACTCACTCTAATTCTCATTTAGCTGACAAATATGTTCAAGATGACATTTAGTGTTGGTTACATTAGTAGTACAATATTTACATCTAAAATGGACCTCTCTTCAAAATCAACCCCTATTTTGAAGGAAAACTAGACAAGGAGGATACCCCAAATGGTTTGCATTACAAGAACAAGTGTAGGGTGAAGTTGGGGGCCATTTTGAGTAGTGTTTAGCTCTATTTAAAGTACTACAGAGATGGAAACCTTACAAGTGGTAAATTTTGGATACACTTTTTATTGTTTTTACTTCTTTTCTATGACATGGTTTGATACTACTAGGGTCATTTCTTCATGTGCATCAAATGGATTTTGGCATCACCTACATGACACTTTGAACACCCTACACCTTGTATCTTTGAAAATTTGTAACTAATTCATTATGTGACTAAAAATTATGGAACCACTTGAATTTTGATTCTTAAATCTTCACCAATGTGCAAAAGTTGTTGTTCATTTTTTAGAACATATTGGTTATGCCAAGAGCTTCTTTGTGCAATTTTAGGTGTAGTTACTTTAGTCTTGACATTTAGTGCATTGTATGTCAACATGAATACTACTAAAAACTACAATAATTGACAAAGAGTATTCATGTTGACATTTAGTTTTGATAATGCTACTACTATTAGAGTTCGTAATTAGTGTTGCAAATAGAGAGGGAAAAATAACTCCAACCATTCTAAGGTTCATATACACAAAGATTTTGTTTGTTTAGGTTCTCATATTTGGCTCCAAAAAGTTAGTCTAAGTAACACCTAGACTACATACCTTCATAAAAAGGGAGACTTTATACTAACTAATTAATTTTGGAATTATGAAGAAAGGAAGGTTAGAAGCTAGGAGTTTGATTGTAGTTAGTGTTTTATGCTAAGTTGTGTGAATTATGGAGTGTTTGAATGTTTTTGAGTTTCCATTTGTAAAGTAGGGTGTATGTGGCATATTTGATGGCTATGTTGTTAATGCTGAAGAGGGTATGTTTTATTGTAGGGATGGGAATTTGAGTATGTTAGTGGAGTAATTGAATTGAAGGTGCATGTATGGTGCTATGAAGGCCAACAATAAGGACTATTAGTAGTTTAGTATTCCAATCCAAGGTTGTGAGTATTTATAATGAAGAAGGTATATTTATTTATCTTTTGTGTCATTCACTAATTTTGGAGAGAATCTATCATTGCTATATGTGAATTCAAGGAGTTCTATATTGTCTTGTTGTGAAGGAATAGTTAGTGGGTCAAGTTGGAAGGATGGTGTTTGTACATACAAGAGGTCAAGGCATCAATGTGCATGACAAATGTTTTTTGGTTTCAAAATGCTAAAGGAATTTTAAAATCTGAAAATCTCTCAATAGAAGTACATTATAATATGATTCCTAAAGGCCCAATGTCCCCTTAGGAGACAAAATGGATTTTTGGCAGGCTCCTACAGTCTCACTTTTTGTCATGATTTTTTGAAATTTTTTCTCAAGATAGAAAAACACATTAATTTTCTAGGAATATTGTTTTTATTTCAATTCAATGCTTAAGAGCAAAAGTTATGCCATCATAAATAAAAAATTTTACAATTTTTCAAAAAGAAGGGTTCAGTTTATTTTCTAGAACAATCTCACCATTGGGATTATTGTGTTTCAAT
The DNA here is from genome assembly GCA_963920665.1 of Straminergon stramineum. Classification (NCBI taxonomy): domain Eukaryota; kingdom Viridiplantae; phylum Streptophyta; class Bryopsida; order Hypnales; family Calliergonaceae; genus Straminergon; species Straminergon stramineum. The sequence goes on from OY987264.1 coordinate 44,847,098, forward strand.
TCCATGTTTAGTTAGAAATATTAATGATTTAGATTTTCCTTCAATCTTGGACCTACTCTTCTACTTAACCATCTTTTAAATAATAATAATCAAGTGTCTTTTCCTTGGAAAAAAATCTATGAATTTCAACTCAATTTTTTAATATAATTTTCTTTTTAATTTAGCATGTGTAGTGTAAGCAAAGAAGATTTGAAGCCTTAAAATCTAGGCATAAAGAGTGCAAAAAAATGATTTTCCTCACTTCAAACGCAAATATATTGCATTTCAAGCACTCAAAGCTCCTATAATTTCTTCCCTACATTCTCATACCATTCTAAAATAAGATCTTTTATTTAGATATGCAAAAAAAATTTTTAATTTTTTTTGCACTTTGCAATAGAAATAATAGTTTTGAGTGGAATTTGATGAAAGAAAGGCTTTGGAGTTTAGGGGTTGAAGAAAACCAGTATGTAACTCTATGTTTAGAAATATTATATGAGATCAATTTCAAAAATCAATAAATGTCCATTTATAGGAATTTTTCAAAAACTTCAAGCAGAATAGAAACTATACAAACTTTAGAAGATTTGTTTTGATAGTTTTGCTCAAAATTAAAGCAAAAAAATCATTTGGAATGTCAAAATCAAGTTTCAAGGAAAAAGGGTCAAAGTATTGAAATATATTCTATGGGTATGCCAATTTTTTTTAATAAACAATTCCTTATAGAATTAAAATAAAAACTAGTATGACTTTAACTTAATGTGATGATGTGGATACAGCATTAATAAAGTTGTGCACAAAAAATTAGATGAAAGTAATTCATTTTTAAATATGCACAAAGTATGTTTGAGACTTTTAAATCTCAACATCCTTCTAGGGATATAGAACCTTGCAATGTACAGAAGCAATTCTACCCTAGCTTCCAATTGTCAAACTTCTATATTTCAGAATAGATTCCATACATTGAAAATTTCTACAAAAAGATCATTTGTCAAGAGGAGACAAAAAATATATCCTGTAGCCCTACATGCTCAACTAGGGTGTTACTTTCCATCAACCAATTACGTCCAATAAGCACCTCTAAGCTCTAGATAGAATACCTAGTCCACATTCCACAACCACTAATTACAACATTCAAATTCTTACAAACTTTTCTCTACCCATGCCACTCTTGTAAAAATGGTGCAGCTCAGTTTAGACAATGTTGTGCATTGTGCAAATTGAGCTTCAATTAGTGAAACAAAAACTTCTATGGCATAACACAAACTACTAATGTACACATGGGTGATTGCAAGATACACTTCATGTTTTGGGCTCAAAAACATAGTATGTGGCTGTAGGATTGGCAATATTATGAACAACTATCGATTCTATGCGTCAACAATGCACTTTCAAATTTGAATTGTCAATTCAAAGCACTTGCAAATCTAAAGCATCAATTTAGAACTATGCAATACTATAGACTACTATGGAGTACTACAAAAGCCACACGAAGCAAAAAATAGCAAAAAAGGGGTTGTAGACCTTTTAGTTTTTAGTAATTAAAAAAAGTTTTATAAAAAAAGTCATTTTGCTATGGAAGATTGTACTCACATTGCACCAAAGAATTCATGTAGGAAAATTTTTCCCTCTTCATAGACTTTGCACAAAGGAAGGTCACTTTGGTCCCATGTAGGCAACTAACTTGTTGCTATTTTCATAGAAATTCATCAGCAATCCTTATAATGTTAGAAGACCTCAAACATGTCCAATTTTTAGCCTCAAATTCACATTTTTGGGTCAAAAATAGGACTAAACCCCTCCTAAATGGCCAAGGTAGACACACAATCGGGGCAAGTTAAAAATATTAAAATAATTTGAAAAAATTTGAAAAAATTACTCAATGTTTGAAACTACCGCATGTACCTTCATTCTAAATTTCATGGCAAATGAATAAGTGATACAAAAGTTATGAGAAAAAAAACACCTATCTAAAGGCAAGGGGACAAAAAATAGGACAAGTGTTTCTTGCAATCACCCACCTGAAGCATTCAAATAAGCCTACGAGTGTAGTTCATAATGACAAACTATTTTTAAAATTGTTGGGTCTTCTTGGCATGCAGGAGATGATTCCAATGCATTGTAGCAAATCATTTTTAGAGAATGTACGAATAAAATACAAACTTTCAAAGTATTGCTAATAGGTGAATCCAAAATCAAGCCTAGACTCTCATATACACGCAATGTACATTTTTTAGGCAAAAACAATTAGGGGGTGCAATGAGATGTGTCATTATCTTGTTCAAACCATGAGAGCAAAAACAGAGTTGATTGAGCCTTACAAGTATAGCATACAACATCTTTTGTACGCTCGGTCTACAAATATGACCATGGAAAGCAGTTGTCACTCAAAGTATATCCTACACAACCCCAGTCTTAACCATCATTTCAATGGCAAATCAAATGTTGATGCAATAGATCCCTTCAATTAGAGAAAACATGATTCATTGAAGGACATGCCAAAGAGCAAGAATCAGGCCAAGAGAAGGACAGGGATGTAGGGAGCATTGTGTAAATGCCGAGAAAGCCAAGTCCGTTACGGATCAATGAAATCCACAAATAAGAACTTGGACGTGTTAGCATCCATGAGCTTGCAAAATCCAAGGCAAGTGCAAGGCCAGTACATTGCCGGGCCCTAAGCATTGGAATTCAGTGAAGCATGTGGTTCGTTCCTTCTCTTCATTATTCCAGTTGTGCCCACTCGAACAATGCACTTGTCCATGAACATGAATTCAAACACCACATGCACATAGGGCTGCTACAACCATCTGAGGTGCATATATGGCTTGGGCTACCCCATCCTCGTGATCATGCACAATAAGAAGACGTATCTAGTGGGTTCTTCGAGGCTCTTGGAAATTGGGCGGTAATAAACCCCATTGACTTCCAGTGAAGGTGGCAATGCTCCATGAGCTCTTGTGCGTTGCAGAAGATGAAGTTCATGTTGCCTTCGATGTAGCAATCCTAGAAGTATTGCCAACCGAAGTGGAGAGAGGTTGTATCCTACCACCTTTAAAAACAGCATTGGTAGAATGCACACCAATCGGCCATCATGCAAATGGCCATCGCTTGTTTGGATCTTGGCAATGCTGCGTTCTTGAAGGTGACGTTCCAGGCAATGAAATCCTTCCTCTCCACGATCACTTAGCTGCATGCAAAGGTCCATGTCCTAATCACCTACGAGGACTGATCGTGTTGGATGCTAATGGCCATGTTTGCCTAAGTCAAAATGTTTTGGTGAGCATCCTCGCCTTGCACTTGCACACCTCCAATTGGTGTTACAACCAAACATCAGCAAAGTCGTAGCCAAGGAGCCCAAAATGAAATTTTGAATGTAAAATTCTATCACGTGCTGTAGATCAAGTTCTATCACATTAGAACGGTAGTAATAGTGTTCTACGTCAAAATGACATTCAAGAAGTTCTTGGGGGTAGCAAAAACGGGGAAGGTGGTCTAGAATCCTTTTCAGTTTTGTTGAACTTTTGATTATGACATAATCATACTAAGAGCACTGAATGACTATAGACCTCAATGTAACTTCTAGGGTTTGGTGAGAGAACCGAGGATGTACTAGTAGAAAAGATGATGTTTCAAAGGTGTATTCTCCCTCCTATTTGGCTTTGCGCCTTAGACACATGCGTTGCTAATCAACATGAGGCCACTCTAGTGTCCCAATTGTTGCTAGTTTGTGGTCCTCACTGAACCTCGCAATGGATGTCATACTTGGAGAGTGATGTAATTCTTCTGTTTAGACACGTACATAGGTTGGTGGAAAATCCCCGGAGCTACGGAGATGATGACGCGCTTGATGTTGGGCAACGGTAGAGTATTGATGGCCGCTTACATATTGCAGAAGTAGCCATTGCCATCCAATGCCATGCGCATCACTCCTCCTTGTAGGGATTGCGACTATTCTAATTCGGTATGGTAGCAGAGTGTGAACCACCATACTAGTTCACTATTAAAAAATCCAAAAATATAAACATTAGGCATGAATTTACAAATCCGGAAGTGTTAGTATTCCGGATTAAGCCATAATCCTCAATTATAGTATGTTCAGACCTGGTGTTAAGGGAAAGTGTTTTAGGTGATGGTAGTAGCTAAATCCCATGCTTGTTCATATCATCACTCTTTCGTAAATGCCGACCCTACGTGGTCGCTGAGGTGGAAATATTAAAGAGCGGTGCTGTGAGCTTCCCTACAAGTCACTACAACTAACTTTCCAAAATTTGCGGTAGCATCTTCGTAGCACTGCAATCAATAGGAAACGAACACTTTAGATTTAAATCACCACTTCTAGTTAATAGTAGTCAAGTGGGTCCATTAACTAAGAACAACATTTTCAATTGAAGGAATTAACAATGAAATTAAGGCCAAGGCCCACTCGCAAATCTATTTACAATGGAGACGTAGATGCGTGCAATTAATTGGAAGAATTCTATTATTGCTAACCTGAAGCTAGAAATTGCGACACTACTCATCACCAATCACCTGTGTCTATACACACATTGCCACAAAGTTGTGCACACTGGTTTAGTGATTGAATTGCTTAGCTCAAGTACTGATCCAAGTCCCTTGTCCACTACGAATTGATAATCGATGTGCAGAGAATTTTAGTTTCCTTTGTGTAGGCATGCATGATTAAACTTAAGCATGTCTATATCATTAACTTCATGCTGCTCTTGAAATGCCGGATCATGTCTATAGAGAACCAACTCTACTTTGCAGCTTATGGCAATGGCACCACTTCAACTGCGAACTCTGTTGGAGGTGAGTTCAATGTCTGGAACACCTTAATTTTTCTTGGCATCACTACACAAGGACGTATACTAATAGAAACACATGACTCCAACGTTGATGGTATCTTCTACATGTGATAGTAATTAAATAAGACTTTGAGTTGATCATCGCAATGCACAGTAGTGCATATATGGATTCTCATGTAGGATTTGATTTACCATGGAGGTTTCTGCTGCAGACCATGCACAATGTCAAAGTCTTAATCGGATTTCACTATTGCGCATCCATTCTCTTGTTCCATATGCTATGCGATATTTGTTCTCATGTGTATTGTCCATGTGAGACAATAGCCAGAAGAAGACGATTTCGAAATCGTTGGAGTCATCCAAACCGCCATAGATGAAGTTGCTAGCTAGAAATGTCCCCAAACACTGTCAATTTCCACAAAAGAATCACAAAAGCAATGGTCGCTACTACACTACACTCACAAAATGCATGATGCAGCACCATCATTCCAACATAGAAGTGAAATTTCAGAAACAATTGAAGCGCGAGATGGAGAGAGGAAGGGAGACTAGGCTATGTCCAACGACATCAACCTATGCAAAAGGGGCCCACTTGACATCACAAAATCCCTAACAACTCTCCTCTAGTGTGACTGGCTGCTATCAACTAATTTCTCCCAGTTGTTGTGGCACCTCAAATTATATCATGTGTGAACAACGACAGAATTACGATATCCTAAACTTACGAAGCAATTTTCTTTGGAAGGTGCTAAATCCTAGGACACCTACTATTTTGCATTGTGTGTTCTTTGACACATTCTTATCTTTCAGACCCACTCCTTTGTAAAGCCAAGTGTGAACATACCATTAGGGAGTTTTTGGCTAAATAGCAATGGAAACTTCATGAGGTTAGGGCAAGATACAAGAAAATGCAATTAGGAGGAAATTAGGGAAAATTCTAGGAAAAAAATGGGGAGTTAAAACTAAAAAGAGGTTAAACAAGATTTGGTAGAGTAACCAAATTAGGCTAACAGTAAAATGATGAGAAAATGAAAACAAAAAATGAAAATAAAAACAGAAGACTAGAAGTAGGAAATGAAACTAAAAGTAAATTAAAAACCACAAAAATAATAAATAATAAAAAACACAAAAGAATTTAGTTAAATCAAAACTATGACTAAAACACTAAAATAGTACTAGAAACACTAAAATAGGAGTTTTTTAGTAATTTAGGGGGTTGAACACTAAAATAGTGCAATTTACACTAAGCTAGCGGATTTACAATAATGTAGCGCGATGTGTACTAATTTGGTGCATTTTGCACCAAATTAGTGGATTTATAGTGAATCAGTGTAGGATGAAAGTAGTTAAGAAAACTAATCCATTAGGAAGTTTGGATATAGTCAAAATTAGAGTTTGGAGCCTTCTCTCTCTCAATTTTTGTGTGAATTTTTGATGTGTGTGTTTTTTGAGAGGAAGGTTGTGATTTGTAGGCATTTGAAGCATGACTTGCAAAAAAGTAGGGTAGAGGAAGATTAGGACGAATTTGTCGAGCAGGTTTCACCATTTTTATGAAAGAAAATGGGTGAAAAATAAAGGGTTTTGAGGGCAGATGGGAATGTGTTTGGGAAGAGGGGAAAAATGTGAGTTGAAATTGAAGCGTCAACTTTGATGGTTGATTGCGGGAGTGTGAAGAATTGAATGAATTTGAAATTTTTAGGGATGAAGCGACTTGAAGTTAGCTTTTTGAAAAGCTATGGCTTGCCCAATTTGGAGCCAAAACTCAACGGTGGTGGACAATTTTGTATGGGGAGGTTGGCTGCCACAACAATAGAGGACTGCCAACTTTGGCGGGCAATAATGGGAGAACTACATGGTGGGGAATCAGCTAAAATTAGAAGGGTAGTGCGCCTTCAAGTTGACTTTCCAAAAAGTCTTAGATCGACCCATTTGGAGCAAGGACAAGAAAATGGCGGTTGTATTTGTGGAAGAGGGTCTGCTGCCCCTTGGAGGAAGCTGAATTTGAGGGTTTTTTGTGTAACCCTTACAATTATAATTGAATCATTGCAATTTTCATTTCACTTTGCTAAAAAAATTGTTATAAGAGTAATGTTTGTTGAGTTAGAATGGTTGGTGTGATTGCAATTGCATAAATGTGAATCTCATTTTTTAGGGTTTGAGTGAAATGTGATGTGCTATGATTAGTATTTAGGATCTCATTTAGGCCATTTTTTGCCCCAAATGGTACATTTGAGGTAGATTTTGGCATATAAAGTTGCTATAATCTATTTGAATGATTAATTGGATGATAGTGGATTGTTAGGAGGTGTATTTGGTGATGTAAGATGGGTAGCCCCCTTCTTATATAGAGTTATTTAGACCAAAATTCACCAAAAATCTCATTGTTAGAGTCCATTGCTTGGAGGCAATTTAGGTAGAGGTCCCATACACTCCCTGCCGGCCAACTCCAGGGGTCTCTTCACCTTGCAATGGAAAAGCCTCATACAAAGCCCTTCAAAACTTCAACACTTGCTACTACAGTAGGAGCATCCTAGGCCACAACACTTTCTTAGACCAATTATGTCCTTGATCTGTGTGCGCGCATCTAGTGGGGTTGTTGGGTTGAAGGGTGGCGCACTCGGGGTGCCTTGAAGGCCTTAGAATTGCTACTACATCTACCATCGATCGTTGTCACTCCACCTACATCAGAATTTGCAACCATGTTCCATCTTTGGGCTTGAAGGGTGTGAGAGCCGTCTTCCCTCAATAGACAAACCCAAACCCCCCAATTGAAAACCAAGCAAAGAAAAAGAGAAAGAGAGTTGTGATCAAAAAATGAAGTTATTATTGTTGTGGAGACAAGGAGGGTGAGACTAGGAGAGAAAGGCTAAAGCCAAGGGAATACATTCGCATTTGGCGAGGCTCACTTGTTGTCTTGTGTTGCCTCTCCATTTCTAGCATTGTCTCACCCCTTTGGAACTCCCATCACCTCCTTTACACTATAGAGAGAAAACAACTCCGCATCTTCTTGGAATTGGCATACATGAAGAATGAGGTCAAGGTCCCAAGATAAAATGCACAAGGGTGCGAAGGTGACATACAATATTGTATGGGCCAATGTGATATTTTCTATCCAATATGTGGATGAATGTTGAAATTTGGAGCGTGATTGAGTATATTACAATAGGGTACTAATATCCCATGTCCATAATTTTGTTTTTATCCATATTATAGTGATTTCACCCAAGATTTTTTTTAATTCAAAGTTTTTGTAAGGAAAAACTTCACAGTTTATTGCCAATATTTAGCCTTTTTTTTCCTAGTGTAATCTAGCACCAAAAAGCCAAAAAGAAGTGTTGGTCTTCACCAAGTTATTGGAGGTGCATGTTGATATTTATTTGAGGATGTTTTGGAATGTCAAACTCTATTCACTTTTGCCCATCAAAAGCTAGTCTCAACTAGAGGTAGTGAGGCGGGTTGAACCACATGTGCTAGAACCAACCTCTAAATTTTTGTAAGTTGGTCACACCAAAACTTCACTAGAAGATTCATCAGTAGGCCCTTGCCAATTGTTTCCACCGAAGTCAAAGTTCGATGATTATATCTAAAAGGTACCTCCAGCTATAAAAAGTTTGTTTGATTGTGGCAAATAAAGTAGTAATGCAAAAATGCTTGCCACTTCCTCCATGCAGATGACCAAATACCTCCACAATTTTGAGACAACTTTACTTAGTCTAAAGTGAATTTAGCCTTACATACGGTGCTTCATATGTCTTGTAATCATTAGTGTCAACAACCAAACCACAAGACTTGCGCATGCTTAAATGTTTTCTCAGAAAAATGGGACTAGATTTGATTGCAATATGAAAAGGGTATTGTTTGGTTTCTTAGTAAAGGAAGGGATAGTAACCTAAACTAGTGTGAACTTCCATTTTTTTGAGGTGTATTCACCCTACAAAATATTTTTTTAGCCTATAGATGACACCACCATCTCAAGGAGATCACTTAGAGTGTCAATTTGAAGCTATATGTGTTAAAATTTTATCCCCCCTATATTATATTCTAAAATTTAAATAAAAGAAAAAGAAAAAAATATGACTAGATTTTTCTACTTTGAAAGTTCATGTTGTGAATTATTGGTATTTTTATTTGATAATCCTAATTAGCTATAAATTTTTACGGGCCCTATCAAAGAACGGTGACCCTCCCCCGACGGGGAACTTCACGCCGAGCTGGGGAACATTGCATTGAGGAACGTTTCATCAACTCTGTAGTCTGTATCCTCTCCTCCTCTAAATTAGATCCTCTACCTCCGTCGATTTTTGGCAGGTTCATACGTTATAGTTTTGAAGAGGGCGGATCAAAACGCAGCATCAAAAATGGTGAAGCAAAGCAAAAGTGAGTGTGCAGTTTTTATGTCCGTCATGTAGTCTTGTAAGCATTTGTATCATTTTTATGTGAAATTCGGAGTGTTTGATGATGAATTCAGTCATGTCATTGTTGCCGAGAGTGAGTCTAAGTGAACACCGTTGCAAAAGAAGTACAAGCTTATCAAGAAGGTTAATGAGCAACACAAGAAGAAGGCAAAGGAAGTAAAGAAGAAGGCGAAGTTAGGCCAAAAGGGGAGGTTGAAAGTGAAGACAGACCCTGGGAATCCTAATGCTAGGTCGGTCTTTTGAAGAGTAGGAGCTCACTGCTCGAGTGCTCGAGGAGATTGAGCTGCAAGAAGCTTCGTAAAAGGAAAAGGTAACGTTTAGGGATTCAATGCTTCCTACTGTGAGAATTTCATATTCCATACTCCTCCATGTGCAAGAGAATCAAGCTTGACAATTTTGAGGACCGCGGGTAGCTGTTGCTAGAATCTGCAATTGCTCACGTAATTTCCATGTTTTTGCATAGGTTGTGAAGTGAAAGCTTAGATTGCTGGATGACGAAGATGAGCTAAATTTGCCAAAAAGGCTACTGAGTCTGAGAAATGGAAGAAGCAAAAAATTGTCAGTCCTCAAGATATGTGTGCAATGTGGTTGTCCACTATTGACTACTTCATGACATTTCTGGTCAACTTGAAGTGCTTAATTATAGTTTTTTTAAGAAGTGATCATGCTTTCTTTACAGAGAGATTTTACACGAAGCTCATCAAAGTGATAGATACATCTGATGTGATCATTCAAGTGTTGGATGCAAGGGATCCTCTCGGTAGCCGTTGTGTGGAGCTTGAACGTAAGGTTCAATTGGTTCACAAGGTAGGGCCTCTCAAGCGTGTAATTCTTCTCCTCAATAAAATTGGTGCGTGTCTTAATCAATATGCGTGTCACAAGCTGAATCATGCCACTAGCAGTTGAAGTTTGTAATTATGTTTATATACGGCTTAGGTTTTGTTGAGTATGTTTGAGTTGCTAGAGGTAGAAATGCATTGCATGAAGTGTTGATAGTGAGGTTTTCATTTGACACAGACGCATCTCAAATTCTGATTTCATGTTACGCAATTAATGCTCTCCAAATCTTGTACCTAGAGAAGTTGTGGAACAGTAGCTTAACCCCTAAAGTTCCTTGACTATGTTTTCACCAAAAACGTTCCAAAACTGCCATTTTTAGCACAAGTACCAAATTTAAGAAAAAAAACATTTTTGAACACATGTAACCATAGGATCTTGTAGTAAGTTGTTTTGAAAGGATGTGGAAAAAATTTCGAAAATTTCCACCACGTGGATTGGAAGATATTGACATTTGAAGTGACAAAAATCAGTTTTTTTGCCCTGCAAAAAACCGGGCAGCAGCACTTCAAAAGGTCACATTTGTATGAAAATATGTCCAAAATGGTGGCGCATCTTTGGATTCATTTTTCAAGGCAAGTTGTCTATGTTCTTGAAAATTTTAGAATCATTTGGAATTGTACAGCATATAGGAAAAAATAGAATGTAGAAAGAAGTAGAGTATAATTAAAAATACTAGATTGTCAAAAATTTAATTATGGAATTGAAAAATGCCAATCCCAATGGTTGTAATGTTGTAATAAACAATCTACGTCCTATGATTTTATTTTTTTCAAAAAATATGAAAAATTGAGTTAAATAAAGGACTTCAAAGTTTATTTTAGAGTACAAATTCCTTAACTGCCCACAAACTGAAATTCCTCATAACTTTCATCACATTGATCAAAATGGACTGATTCAAAGCTTTCCCCATGTATGTAAATATAGAAAACCAATTTCAAATTTTTATTTTTGAAAAAAGTGATTTTTTCAAATCTGCTCAAGCTGCCCGAGTTGAGAAACAAACAACATTTTGCATCATAACTTTTTACTTATATACTCAAATGAAATGAAATTTAGCATGCATCAAAGATATTCCTTGTCCACACCTTGTCAAAAAAATTCAGCCTAAATGAGTCAAATCTCCACTCACATGTACCTGCCCAAAAAAGTTATGTTGCCAAAAACACAAGGCTAGTCCTTTAGGGGTTAAGTATTTCAAGGAAGAGCTTCCAACAATCACATCCAAGTGTAATTTATAGCACAAGAAGAACGTAGGAAGGAAGTCACGAAAGGTTGTTGAGAATGTTGATCTATTGCAATTTGGCAACGACCTTAGCACACAGATATTACTGCAGTTTCTCAGAAATTACTTTAAAAATTAGAAGGTAGTCTCAAGGTTCCTCCATATGAGAGATTTTGATGCATTATTTTAGGTGGGAAAGTTGCCAAGCATTACAGTCTCATTTTTTTCTTTGAAAGTATTTTGGTATGAGGGTTTGGTTGTAATTAGAGATATTGTTGTGCTAATTGTTTCCATTACTTATGGAATGTGCAGATGAAAACAACTATCACTGTTGTATAAAAACAATATTTCATGTAAGTGAAAAAGGAATATCCACACCATAAGCAACCGACAACAAAGGGCAAGAATGTGCTCACGAACTTCTAGGTATGCAGAATATTAGCCTTACACTACTCCATGATATATTAGGATTCTGAGACCACTCCGGTACTGGTCTTTGTACAATCTTTGTATACTCTCTGAAGCAATCGTGTTGGATGGATTTTTATATTTCATTTTGTTGTTGGCTCCTTCAAATTTCCTCATATGATCTTGAATATATACTTTATGGAATTGGTAGAAAAGTATCATTCTAGTTGTCAAAACCTTAAACTTAAAACCCTAAAATTGTAAACTATAACTTTATCGATTAGCTTTCCATTCTAAGTACAATGGATTTTGAGAATCATCAGATATTGTTAGCACTCAAGGTACTGAATCAACCTCAAAATAGTGAACGATGGATAGACTATCTTGCAACGGAGCACAACACCAAGTTGCACATCTAGAAAGGAGAGGATTAAAGAGTTTAGCCGTTGGATTGCATGGAAGATTGTAAATGACTGAGGCATGCAAATTCATCTTTTGTATCATTCTTAGTGTTAGTTTTTGTGCAATCATATAAACAATCTCATTGCAATCAACAATGGATTAGTTTTGAGTGCCTAGTTGTGATGTTGGTTGTGTTTAAACTGCGTGACATCCAGCCTAGCAACATTGTCAATGCTAGCTTCTTTCATTGATACCATGTCATAGACCCCTACACCTTAGTTTTTTATTGGTATTGCATACCTCATCTCTTTAAGAGTTTTCATTACTTTAAATGGGACAAATTATCCATTGGGCATTTGTGAAGGATTGTGGTCATGACTTGGAATAGCCTAAGGTAGTCTACTTTTAAAGCAACCATTTAAGTGCTGGTCCGCTTTTTTCATGGGCTTCTGTAGACGAAAATATTTTTGGTTTATTTTTCAGAGAAAGAAAAATACATGAAGTTTAGAGCATAAGTGATTTCATATTTTTCCAAGTCTTTTTGAATTATTTATGAATTAAATTTTTGTTTTTGTCATAGGCACCTTGTTATGATAGTAGACTTGGCAAAAAGCATACACATGTGGTTTATAATGAGAGATGGGAAAACCAAGAACAAACATGTGGATTTGCAATAAATAACAAACCATGTTCCCAAATGTGATCATGCTTGTGTCAAATTGTATTTACAAATTTTTTATTCATGAAAAAGTAGTTGGCTCGCTAAAATTGGATTTTTTTTATACAAATGAAATGGAATTTCATTGCATGGGAAAGAAACATACTGGCTAGCCACAAGTGGCCTAGCCAAGCTAAAGTTGGCTTTAAATCAATATAATATCAAGAATATCTACTTATGAGTGCATTTAAAATTAGATTGAATCACATGTATGAACCACTTATATTCAAACCTTAAAGCAATGTCTTATAGATTTTAATGTGCATGATTTTTACCCTTAATTCGTTCATTAAGTATGAACTAATGGTTTAAAGACCAATAAATGTCCATTTTGGGCTAAAATCTAAGGTCAATTCGAAGAAGGCGGTCGATTTGAGAGCAGACTACTATATAGTTTATCCTGGACAAGTATAAAACTTGTATGTGCTTTCTCCAACTAAGTTTTGTGGAGTATGTATCTTAATTTCTCTCAATAGATTGTTGCTGCACATTTAGGAATCTTGGACTTGAAGTTCCAACTTATAATCATGAGGAAGGTAGTTCTCTTGGATAAACAAGATTGTTTTTCAACGTGCTAGTTGTATCTTCTTCGCATAGAATGTTGTTAGTTTTTTGTTCTCGAAGAATGTGATTGTCTCCAATTTTCACAATTTCAATACCTAGTTTTTGCAATCTGTTGAATTTTGGCAGAGCAATTTTATTGTCTATGTGTGCACTTGTATATCCTACTTTGTGTATTGTAAAATGTTTTTGAGACCCCTACCAAAGGTGGATTGGCCTCAGAATTGGCCTCAAGAATGTGTTAGGAATGCTCATACCCAAAAAGTTTTATGACTGTCGTACTTTGAGGTCATGATCATTTAGAGACACAAGTATAAGCTTGGACAATTATTCTTTTCGGGTTAAATATTACTCCATAGTAAGGAAAGGAAGGCTACTAAGTGACCAAATTCTATGCCAAGTTTGTTGAGAATTTGTCTTGAATTGCTAAAAATTGTCTTGCTACTATCACAATAACCACTCAAAGTCCCTAGTGAAAGTGAAATGTCAATTTGGGGCATTTTTGGCAAAAGAAGTTATGATTTGTAAAGAGTCTAGATATAAAAAATTCATTTTTGCAAATTTCAATTTCCTTCCTATCTTTGTAGGAGCTTGTTAAACACCTCGTACAAAAATCATGATGCACCTATTGACTACTCTAGTCAAATAGCTAAAGAAATGATTAAAGCTGATTTTTCAACATACTTGGATTCACTTCATCCATTTTATGTAGTTCCCATAGCAAGCTATTGAAGATATTTGTAATCTACTTAGAAGACATTCTTAATGTATTCTTTTTGTAACTATTTTAAACTTTGTATCTACCAATATCATGATGAAATTTTGATGCATGCAATTATTTTTGTGAAGATCAACAAGTGTTGCCTTAGTATTCTAGATATATAATTGAGAATTTGAGATGGAATGAAAAACTTATATGAGGATGATTACAAGAAAGACTGATTGTTTCTGGTATTGGTTTGCAAAATTGGTTTTATCTTTTGATATAACTTTTAACTTTTAAGCCCAATGCCAAAAACAAAAAAATATTTCTAGATGTTTTGATTGTAATTGTATCACTACTAGAAAATCCTAACAAAACCAACAGAAAACTAACATTTCTTTGTTGTTTGTATTGAGTTTTGAATGGAGAAAGGCTTTACTTAGATGGTAGAAGATACCAAGGCCCATGTGTGGGCTGAACATAAGCTAAAAGCCTTTCACTAGTTATCCACAAACCATGTGGGATAACTAGCAACCTTGGGCTGCCTTTGACTACAAGCAACACCCAATAGACTCTAAGTCTAACTATGAGTCTAATCCTACTCCTAGGGCTGAATGTACACTATCTACACTAATATGTACATGATCTTCAACACTCCCACTTTGTGAGTGGTCAAAGGCACGAAGGCCCATCTTCTCAATCAAGGTAAGGTGTTGGGGCTTCCCAAGAGCCTTGGTCAGCACATCAGCAACCATAGATTGAGTAGGCACATACTTCAGCTCAATCACCTCAGCCTCCACTCTTTCACGAATGAAATGGTGTTGCACATCAATGTGCTTGGTCCTTGAGTGGTGGGTGGGATTCTTGGCCAAAGCAATGGCACCTTGGTTGTCACACAAAATGCGTGTGCTCCCCCCTTGCACAAGCCCAACATCAGCCAAGAGCTGCCTTAGCCAAATGGCCTCCTTGGTGCAATGGCTCATGGCCATGTACTCCGCCTCCGTTGTAGAAAGAGCTATGGTGGGCTGCCTCTTGGAATTCCATGAAATGGCACCCACTCCAAGCATAAACACATAGCCGGTGGTGGATCTTCGATCCCCCTCATCACCCGCCCAATCCGCATCACAATACCCATGCAAACTCACTTCAGCACCTCCTAGTTGCAACTCCAAGCCAAGTGTGCCTTGAAGGTACCTCATCA
Organism: Straminergon stramineum; assembly: GCA_963920665.1. Lineage (NCBI taxonomy): Eukaryota > Viridiplantae > Streptophyta > Bryopsida > Hypnales > Calliergonaceae > Straminergon > Straminergon stramineum. Next base: position 44,862,352 of record OY987264.1, read on the forward strand.
CCCTCTTCACCGCAGCCCAATGCTTAGGGCCATACTTGGACATGTGTTGACTCACAACACTCACCGGGAAGGCCAAATCAGGCCTTGTAGCCACCATGGCATACATCAAACAACCAACCGCTGCCTTGTAAGGCACACCTTGCATTTCAGCCTTCACCTCCTCAAAATCAGCATCCGTGAGCTTGGGCAACTTCTCATGAGTGTCAAGGGGTGTACCTATGGCTTTGCACTCCTCCATGTTGAACCTCTTCAAGATCTCCTCAAGGTACTTGTGTTGGCTCATAGTGATGGTGCGGGCAGCCCTATCCCTCTTGAACTCCACTCCAAGGCAATACCTCAACTCTCCAAGATCCGTCATCTCATACTCCTTGTGAAGCATGGCCTTCACTTCAAGCATCTTGGTCATGTCACTTGCAAGGAGGATCAAATCATCCACATAGAGAATCACAATCACCAAATGCTCACTACTTTGCATGGTGTACAAAGAGTGATCAGCATTTCCTCTTTGGAAGCCCTTCCTTGCAAACATGCCATCAATATCTCTATACCACACCCTCCCGGATTGCTTCAGCCCGGGGAGGGCCTTCTTCAACTTGCATTTGAGATGCTCTTGCCCCTCTTGCACAAAGCCTTGGGGCTGATCCATGTAGATGACCTCCTCAAGCTTGGGGTTGAGAAAAGCCGTCTTGACGTCCATTTGGTGCATCTCCAAGTCCATGGCTGCCCCTAGAGCCACAATGCACCTAATGGTGCTAAATTTTGAAACGGGGGCAAAGGTCTCATTGAAATCCACCCCCTCCACTTGGGAGAACCCCTTGGCAACCAGCCTTGCCTTGTACCTCACAATGTGCCCCAAAGCATCCCTCTTGGTGGAGAAAACCCACTTGCAACCCACACTTGACCTCTTGGGAGGGAGGGCAGCAAGTTCCCATGTGCCCTTGGCAATGAGGGCCTTGTACTCCTCTTGCATGGCCGCCTCCCACTTGCTTGCATCCTCACAACGCAACACCTCTCCAAGTGTGGATGGATCTCCAAGGAAAGCCACATTGGCTTGTTCTTCTTGTTGAGGGGGAAGAATGTGATTTAGCCACCAATCTCCAAGCGGCTTGCGGGTCCTTGTTGGATAACGAGGCTCCTCTTGCTCTTCCAAGGGCTGATCATGCTCTTGCACCTTGGGTGAAGTGCTTGGAGAAGGGGCAGCTGGTCTCTTCACCTTGGGTGTGGCCACCTTCTTCTTGGGCTCCACCAAGTCTTCCTCTTCCTCCTCTTCATCTCCTTCCTCTTCCATGTCCACTCTTGGAGTTGTGCCCACCATTTGGGCTGGTCCTCCACTACTCCCACTTGGGCTCATCTCCAAGAGCTTGGGATCAGCTCCTTCCTCCTCCAAGAAGGTCACATCACGACACTTGATGATGGCCTTGGTCTCCACACACATCAGCCTATAAGCCTTGGTTCCCTCACAATAGCCAAGGAAAAGACACTTGGTGCCCTTGGCATCCAACTTGGTCCTCTTGGCACTTGGCACCAAGGCATAGGCAATGCACCCAAAAGTGCGCATGTGAGACACATGAGGTCGGATTCCACTCCAAGCTTTTTGGGGGGTCTTGCTTGTCAAAGCTTGTGTAGGGCACCGGTTCCTTGTATACACCGCATTGGACACGGCCTCCCCCCAAAGCTCATACTTCAGCCCTTGGCCATGAATCATGGACCTAGCCATCTCCACAATGGTTCGATTTGCACGCTCCGCTACGCCGTTTTGTTGAGGAGTGGAAGGTGCTGATGTGTGGTGCTCAATGCCATGAGCCTTCAAGAAGGCCTCAAAGGCCTTGGACACATACTCTCCTCCATTATCGGATCGCAGCACCTTCACCTTGCATTCCGATTGGGCCTCCACAAGGGCCTTCCAAGTCTCAAAACGCCCAAACACCTCACTCTTACACTTCAGCATGTACACCCAAATCTTGCGTGAGAAATCATCAATGAAAGTCACAAAATACCTTGCTCCTCCTATGGATGTGGTCTTCATTGGCCCACACACATCTGAATGCACAAGCTCCAAGGGCTTGCTGGCCCTTGTGGCCCCATCCTTGGGGAAGGGCTGCCTTGCTTGTTTCCCCTCTATGCACCCCTTGCACACCAACGAACTCCAATCATGCTTGCAAGAAGAGAGGTTCAGCCCCTTCACAATGTGTTGGAGGCTCTTCATGCTCTTCACATTCAAGTGCCCAAGCCTCCTATGCCAAAGCCCCACAAGGTCTTCATGGGCTGATCCTTGGGCCACACAAGCCATGGAAGTGCCATTCACCTTGGTGAAGTGAAGGTGGTACAAATTGCCCTCACGGGGGGCTGATGCAATCAAAACACCACTAGCTGACCTCACCACACACCTCACCATGTTGAAATGCACCTTCAAACCTCCCAAAGACAATTGGCTCACGAAAATCAGATTTGCATGCAACTTGGGGACATGGAGGGCCTTTTGGATCTGAATCCTCTTGGTCTTCCCCTCCACTTGCACCTCCACAAGAATCTCCCCCATGCCAAGGGCCTCCACCATGCCATTGTCTCCCAAATGAATCCTCTTCCCCACAATGGGCTGATAGGTGTGGAAGGCATCTCTATGGCTGGTCATGTGTTGAGTGGCTCCCGAATCCACAATCCAAGTGAACATGTTGGCCTTCTCCCCTCCTCCATAGGTGGCAAAGGCAAAGTCCTCTTCATCCTCCACTTGGCAAGCTTGGTGTGCACTCCCCTTGTCTTTGGCTTGGCTGCCCTTGCAATGCTTAGCAATGTGGCCTGATTTGCCACAATTGAAGCACGTCCTTGTCTCCTTGAACGCCTTGGTGTTGCCTCCCTTGCCATGTCTTGACACAAGGGCTGATCCCTCCCCTTGGGCCTCATTTTCCTTGCGCTTGGTCATCTCATGCATCAAGCGTGCCGTCACAAACTCCATGGTGAGCTCCTTGGTGGGTCTTGTCTCCAAGGCGGTGATGAGGTACTCATAGGAGGGTGGCAAACTCTCCAACAAGGTCATCACCACATCTCCATCCGTGACGGGGGCCTCCAAACAAGCAAGCTGATCCGCAAGGGCCTTGATCTTGTTGACATGATCCAAGATGTCATCCTCCTCTTGCATCTTCATGGTGAAGAACTTGCGCCTAAGGAAGAGGATGTTGGAGAGGCTCTTGGTCTCATGGATGTTGCAAAGGGTGGTCCATGCTTGGGCTGGTCCTTTGCAATGGCGGATGTGAGCAATTTGCCGGTCCACAAGGTTGATGGCAATGAGAGCAAAGGCCTTCTTCTCCTTCCTCTCAAACGCCTTCTTGGTCTTGAGATCAGCATCTTCACTTGGTGGCTCGTCACTCCCATCCACCACCTCCCACAAATCCTTCTCCGCAAGAATCATCTCCATCTTGAACTTCCACATCCCAAAATTCTCCCCATTGAACTTGTCAATGATCCGGACGCACTCTCCTCCACTTGAGGCCATGTTGAATCAGCTCCCACTTGTTGGCAGCACCCACAAGGTCTCCAATCTGAATTCAGCCCTCAAACACTCCCTTGGGGCGAATTGGGCTGAAATGGGACCAATCAGCCCTCACAAGCACCTTGCAACCCTAAGAACGCCACACCACACCTCACAAGCACAAGACTTCCTCTCCACACCAAATCAGACCCTAATGAAGCTCACAACCACCACATGCTCGTCATGGGCTGGTGCTACTTTCAAAAACACAAGGAAGTTCACAATTCTCCTCCCAAATTGGATACTCTACACTCCAAAGATCTCAAGAACTTCTAATCAGTCCTAGATTGAAGCTCCCACTCACAATGAGCACCTCATGGACCACAATGGGCTCAACCAGCCCTACTTGGCTCACCAAGTCACTCAAGAACCCCAATTGGGTGTCACTCTCTCTCAATGACACAAATCAGCCCTCTTGAGTTCACAATGTCCACTATTAGGTCTCACACACTCACAAGGGCACAAACCAGCCCTTTGGCTTCACAAAGTCCTCTACTTGGTCTCACACACTCACAAGGGCACCACTCAGCCCTCAATGCATGGAAACGCCTAATGCAACCCACAAATGCTCCCAAGCCTCACCAAGGACTCTCACAAGATTGCAATTGCCAAAATGACAATCACCAATGTACCCAAGTGCACAATCAGCCCCAATGGGCTGCCAATGTACACTTGCAAGCACAAACTCAAACAAGGAGCATGAAACCAGCCCTAATTAGGTCTGATTTCAATCATGAGCAATCTCACACTCAAAAATGAACTCCAAACCTCACAAACCAGCCCACAAAAGCTCAAAACAAAAGATGGAATTCAAAGACTTTTTTTCTTTTTTTTGAAAATTTTACTCACACCATATGGTTTGTAGGTGACCAAGAGCCCAAATTCAGTATGCTCCTCCAAGCTCCAAGAACTTCTCCAAATGACTTGAATTTCTCCCTCATGTGCAACGCCAAGTGCGTGGGCCCATAACCTATTGAGTTTTGAATGGAGAAAGGCTTTACTTAGATGGTAGAAGATACCAAAGCCCATGTATGGGCTGAACATAAGCATAAAGCCTTTCACTAGTTATCCACAAACCATGTGGGATAACTAGCAACCTTGGGCTGCCTTTGACTACAAGCAACACCCAATAGACTCTAAGTCTAACTAAGAGTCTAATGCTACTCCTAGGGCTGAATGTACACTATCTACACTAATATGTACATGATCTTCAACAGTTTGAAGCACTGGCGGTTATGACTTAAACAATTTGATGGATTTTTGTAGACGCTTCAACAGATGTTCTTTGACTGTTGTTGGTCTTGACAGTAGCTATAAAATGAAAAAAATTAATTCATGTGCTATCAGTGCACATTTTGCTAATGTGGCCTACCTTATCCAATTTCCCATGGATATGGCATGGGTAGTAATTACAGCTCATTCCTAAAACTTTTTACGCGTTCATGTTGTATATTGAAATGTCCCAATTCTCTACATTCATGTTTTGAAGTACGCAATGCTAGTGTGCACTGTGCAACTTGTACATCAATTGGCTATTCTACTCAATTGCTCTCCTAAAGTAAGTTCATCTCTTCAAACTCATGTAATCACAGAACCGTGGCATCAGCTATCTGAGATTTTCATTTTTTCATTGACATTCAAACATTACGGCACTTGGAAAATAAGTGGGTGTGAATCGAAAGAAACCATGGAAATTGAAAATGAGAGACCTGCTCATGACTCTCACCACATATGTGAGAGTATGTTTGCTTCAGATTGCCCTATTTGAACCTCCTTATGCATAGAACATGCATGCAACCGAACACCACATTCTCTCCCAGCCTATCCTAATTTGCTCAAGGAAATTTATATTGAACATGCTTGACATTATTCTCATGGATCCGACTATGAAATTTTGCAAATTCCGTACATGAGTGTCCTGTAGAAATATAGGATAAAGACATGAAAAAATGAGTACCGAAAGTGGTTCACTCCTTTGACGTATACAAAGCTCTAGTGACATGTCAATTCCCAGCAATCACCATGTCGAGCTTGCCTGGGGCAATACCCGCTTTGCAAATGTCGTGACTGTGGAATATTGTTTGCTTAGCGATCTATCTGTAAATTTCAGGAACCAATACATCAGTGACATCTCATATGTTCATGCACTCGTCGATACCGGCAAGCAAATAAATAATGAAAGACAGCAGAGTAGGAAGGAAGAATGACATTATGGTGCTCAATGTTTAGAAATCTTCTCAATTGTCACCTACACATAAGCAACCTCCACCTACGACACTGTAGGTCTTCCTCCCTTATTGAACATCAACTACTTTCATTGTTCACTAGCAATCCGCAAATATCATGACAATAGAACGCAACCTTCAGGTCCGATTTCTTCTTTTCTTATAATGATCACAAACTACACCTTACTTAGTGACACATCGTACTTCACTTACAGGATGTTACCTTGTCAAAGAACTTAGCGAAGATAAATCCTTCCACATATTCCTGTCGTCTGCTGATATGTATGTGCACCTGAACACATCCATCTCCAAACTAAAGTGCACAAATGTCACTCTCTAGATGATGTAGGACCCTATAGGACCAGAAGAACCTAATTTCCTCTGATCCGCAAAGCTTGGACATGCAACACATTACTTTCAAGCGAGTACTACTCGCTCTTATGAGAATGAAAGCATCAGCTGTTAATAAATACGCAGTATGGCCTCGTCTTCCGTTCGAGATAACCACATTCCATGGCACAGTACAGTGCCATCGTAATGCCAATTGATGATACATTTTTCGAAAGATTCGTCACTTGCAAGTTCGGTCTTGCCATATTGGTGATGAGCAGACAATTCAAAGAAACTTTCCACTACAAGAAAACGGGTGTTTTATGACTACAAAAATATGACTGAGGATGACTGGCGACTATTCGCAGTCATATTTTTGGAGGCCAACTCTTTGAAAAAAAATATGACTACAAATATGATTGCTAGTCATGTTTGGGCCTTGTACGTTGCGGGCGTATAGTATATGTTCGTTGGGAACTCCAAAATACTTCATAGAGCTTCATAGGGAACATGTTTGAAGAACACACAGTCATATTTATTAGTCATATTTTTGCATTAGTCATATTTTTTTCTTTTGGGCAGCTTGAAGAAAATTTGGGCAGGAAATACATTTGGAGAGTGCTAAATCATATTTGCTAGTCATAATTTCACTTTAGTCATATTTAGCAATCATATTTTGTAGTCATATTTTTATGATAGTCACATTTTTTTTCTTTTGGGTAGATTGAAGAAAATTTTAGCGGAAAATACATTTGGAGAGTGCTAAATCATATTTGCTAGTCATAATTTCACTTTAGTTATATTTTGCAATCATATTTTGTAGTCATATTTTTATGATAATCACATTTTTTTCTTTTGGGCAGCTTGAAGAAAATTTGGGCGGGAAATATATTTGGAGAGTGCTAAATCATATTTGTTAGTCATAATTTCACTTTAGTCATATTTTGCAATCATATTTTTGAGTCAGTCATATTTTATAGTCATATTTTTATAATAGTCACATTTTTTTTTCTTTTAGGCAGTTTGAAGAAAATTTGGGTGAGGATTATATTTGGAGAGTGCTAAATCATATTTGCTAGTCATAATTTCACTTTAGTCATATTTTTGAGTCAGTCATATTTATTAGTCATATTTTTGCATCAGTCAGATTTTGCAGTCAGATTTTTGAGTCAGATTTTTGCATCAATCATATTTTGTAGTCAGATTTTTTTTCTTTTAAGCAGTTTGAAGAAAATTTGGACGGGAAATATATTTGGAGAGTACTAAATCATATTTGCTAGTCATAATTTTACTTTAGTCATATTTTGCAATCGTATTTTTGAGTCAATCATATTTTGTAGACACATTTCTTTGGTAGTTATTTTTTGTTTCTTTGGTGGGAGCCTAAGGAAAAGGTTGGCAATCTAAAATGGGTCTTCTATATTTTGTTCCTAGAGGCCATTCCTTGGGATGACTTTGTTTAATACCTATTAAAAAAAATTCTTTTCTTTTGTATGATGTGTTTATTACAGAATTAATATCCAAATAATTTGGGATGGCACATGTTTATATTTCAATTAATATATTTAAAAATTTTATAGGAATTAGAAAAAGAATAGAGAGGAATAAAACGATTAATAATAGGAGATAATCAATTTTTATTTGAGTATTTAAGAAAAAATTAGAGAGGAATAAAAGTCTATGGACAAAGCAAAGCACCAAGGTAGGACTAAGCTTGAGAATCCAAGATAGAAATCGGGCCTACCTTGATTCACTATTGGAATTGGCTATAGAATTGGCTAATTGTGTTAAGTGATTGTGATGGCTAATGCGAAGTGAAATCTAATGCATTTAAACTAGTAATGTAGATTGAAGGCTATAGAGTTTAGAAAAATTACTTGAAGATTAGAAAAAATCTAATCCAAAGAGAAGAAAGAACAATGTGAGAAAAATTCATGCTTGAGTGGCCATGGAACAAGAGTAAGTGAGGAGTGCGATTTGTGTTGAGAGTCTCTAAGTGTTTGAAGAAGAAGTGTAGGTTCCAAGTTGCTACTCCAAGCTTTGGACATGGTTAGGAGACTAATATGACCCCGTTATAAGGATTTGACTATGTATTAAACAAAGATTGTTGATTATAATACATGTAGTTGATCAAATGAAATTTTCCAGTCTTAAGTAGATATTTAGTTATCACTTACGAGGTTGATGTTGTTACAATTGTTTGATTCTTAGAGTAATTAGAAATCAATTAATAGTAGTAGAAGTCAAAGATTGCAATTCTAAACCATTTCTAAAAATGAAGGAAAAAAACAAAAAATGTTGAAAATAATTTGAAGAAAGTCAAGAGAGAAAAGAAGAAAGAAATAGGTTGAAAGAAAAGAATGAGATCATATATCTAATTTATACTCCATGTTGTAAAAGTTGTTATTTAAGTTGTATCCAAAAATACAAAAAATGTAACAAAAATGGATTAAAGCAGACTTCATGATACAATTACAATCTACATGTTGAAGAATAGGGATGTTGAGAAAACAAATTCCAAGGCATGTCCTTAAATTTAGCACTTAGTTTATTCTCTTCTTGTAGAAACTATAGTTGTGCTAGAAATTAAAGGTTTAAATCAAACCTCTAAAAATTTATTAAATCCAATTTGAAATTCAAGAATACTTCGTTAATTAGTAGAGGATTCCAATAACATATCACTCTTTTAAAAATAGAGAAAAATTATGGAAGATAGAGTACGATGAAATTGGATAATCTATGGCATTAGTTTTGGATAAAAAATACTAAAGTTCATCCAATTCAAGTAAAAAAGGAAACTTGAAATTTAATGACATTTAGAATTCAATTTTGAAAGTTTGAATGAATTTGAAATTATAGGCTAAGAGAAGATGTTGGATGAAATCTTGAAGGATAAATTAAAAACAAACCTTCATCCATCTATATTTTTTTGCTAAAAACATTTCCTTATAAATATCTTTACGATTTAGAATAGGCTTGCAATGTTCTACAACTTAAATTAACAAATTTTAAAATTTCTCAACTAGAATTTGGAAGTTTAGAGTTTTGACCTTGATTGGCCCAAACCATCTAAAACCTTTAACTTTTATAGTTTGAGTGTGTTTTAGTTTAGATGTGAATCACTTACAGTTTATCATTAGAAAAAAATTGTTCATTGCTTAGAATACTCATTGAACAATATTTAAATATCCAACTTAAGATTTGAAGTTCAACAACAAAAAATATAGTTGTGTTTACTTTGTCTCAAGGATATAGATAAAACACTCATATATATTATGTATTGAAGTTTGTTTCTTTTTTAGAAAGGTTCTCCATAATGTCATATAAGCCATATTTATAAAGAATCTCTATAGGGGTGTTTAGAAGTTATAGAATTATTTATATGAAGATTGAGGCTCACTGTGATATACATGGTTGAATTGCAATTAAAAAATGGTTGTTTGGATGTTTTTATAAGGATACAAACTATAAAAACATAATTCCTTTTAAGAAATTCAAAGATCTTTTTCAATCTTGTCTTTATAAAATACTTTTGCTCTTATATACTTAGTACATGGACATAGATAATTTGATTCATGCATGACTTTTTTTTGCTATAACTATAGATGCTTAAGGCCTTGTAACTTCCCTCTACACATTTTGTAGAGTTGTATTGCAACATACATCCACTTTGTAGCAAATTTTGTTGTTAAAATAACTTAATTGCTTAGTATAGTTATATTTATTGACTCGTATGATTACGTCAAGTCGCATGACTAGAACCAATCATGTGCATGACTAGAGTTTAAAAACCCTAGCTGCCACTTCTATGTAGCTACCACTGATTTAGGGTTTTGAAACCCTAGCCGCCATTTCTTTTTCTTTTTCTTTGTTTTTTGTTGTCTCTTACGTTTTGCTTCTTGTTGTTTTCTAGCTCTTGGTTCTTCTTGCCTCCTAGTCCTTACTTTTTGTTTCTTTTTAGTTCTTGATCTTTGCTTCTAGTTTCTTCTTGTTACCTCTTAATTCTTGCTTCCTAGTTCTTACTTTTTGTTGCTTTTTAGTTCTTGATCTTTGGTTTTTAGTTCTTAATCTTTGCTTCTAATTTCTTCTTATTACCTCTTAATTCTTGCTTCCTAGTTCTTACTTTTTGTTTCTTTTTAGTTCTTGATTCTTGTTTGTAGTCTCTTATTGTTACTTCTTAATTCTTGTTTCTTAGTTCCTACTTTTTTTGTTTCTTAGTTCTTGATTCTTATTTGTAGTTTCTTCTTGTTACATCATAATTCTTGCTTCTTAGTTTCTACTTTTTTTGCTTCTTAGTTCTTGATTATTGCTTCTAGTTTTTTCTTGTTCCATCTTAATTTTTGCTTCCTAGTTCTTGTCTTTTGTTGCTTCCTAATTGTTACTTTTAATTTATTTTTGATTCATTTTAATTTGTGTTTCTTGTTTTTTTTAATTCTTTTTTTTCTTGTTATTTATTGCATTTGATTGCATTTTAAATCATATTTCTTGTTGCTTCTTGTTGCCTTTTAGTTCTTATTTTCTCTTGTTATTTGTTGCATTTTATTGTATTTTATTGCATCTTAAGTTGTGTCTCTTGTTTTGTTTTGTAGCACCTTAATTCTTACTTCTTCTTGTTTATTATTACCTCTTAACACTTGCCACCTTCTAGTTCTTGTTTCTTTTATTACTATTGTTGTTATTTCTTCTTATTTATTTATGTTTTCTAAAGATATAGTGGTTATGAATTTTTCTTACTTTAAACTTGTGCTTCATATTTTTTGTTGCCTTAAATTTTTGAAGGTTGAACTATATTGTTCATTCACTAAAAATTAATCTCCTTCATTATATATGTAGGCACTTAAAGCTGGATTGAAGTTATCGGAGGTTACTTACAACACTTGAGAGGCAACTTCTTCAAATTTCAGTAAGAAATATAGGTCCTAGAATTTATAGGAATATACACTTATTGAGTGTCATTGTCATATGTTTTGTGTTAGTGACTAATAAATGCCATTGAAAAGAGTCACATTTTTTATGGCATTTTCTCTCTTTAATATGATTGTCTCTTATGCATCTTAAAAATCATATGTACTCAATTTTTATTTGATGGAGTCATTTATTTAGCTGCTAAACCTTGATGATGCATGATTGCAACGTCTTAAGTCGATTTAGAATGTATGGAATGTGATTGTAGTTTATGACAAAAGCTACTATAAACCTCAAGTCACTCTAGTTACAAATATTACTTGCTTGAGTCATATTTTATAATATATCTTAGCCAAAATATGACTTGTTGTAGTTATATAATGCACACAATCATATTATTAATGTGACTCTATACTTTTAAAATTATGACTACATTCAATCATAAAATTACAAGTAATATTCCATGTGAACTACTACATGAACTAAAATATGACTTATATTAGTCATATTTCACATCAATAAAATTATGACTCATAAAGGTTATATTCCACATAAAAAAAAAATTTTGACTTTTTAGAGTCATTTTTACATCAACATGTAGAGCATATGACTCATAAGAGTCATTTTTCATAATCACAAAAAATATGAATCATGAGAGTCATTTTTCACATCAACCAAAAATATGACTCATGAAGGTCATATTCCACATCAACAAAAAATACAATCCATTAGAGTCATTTTTACATCAACATATAGAGAATATGACTCATAAGAGTCATTTTTCACATCGACAAAAAATATGACTCATGAGAGTTATTTTTCACATCAACCAAAAATATGACTCATAGAAGTCATATTCCACGTTAATAAAAAATATGACTACATAGAGTCATATGCCACATGAACCAAAATATGACTCAACGTAGTCATATTCCACGTCAGCCAAAAATATGACTATATGGAGTCATATACCACGTAGACTTTTTTTTCTTTTGCCCGAGCAGTTCAAGGAAAAGTCAAGACTCCAAGGATAGTCAACATATACGCCACATAGGCAATATACGGCTAAGTATACCCCCAATACAAATGACTGCAAATATGACTCATGAAAAATTTGACTAGTCGGTAATGACTAGACCCAGTCATATCGCGCGTCATCTACAATGTTTTCTGTCTAAGTCATATTTTGAGATTTTACAACTCATTGCAGTCATTTTTTGCAGTCATAAAACACCTGTTTTGTTGTAGTTTTCACCGACACGTTCCTTGTACACTTCAAAATTTCGGCATCTACTTCTGCAACGACAGGCGGACTGCACATTCCTGCAACAACAACTCCTTCGGTTTCAATCACTGCTTCTTCCATTCCAAGGGGATTGTCATGCTACGTAATGTTGAAGATCATGTACATAATCGTGTAGATAGTGTACATTCAGCCCTAGGAGTAGGATTAGACTCTTAGTTAGACTTAGAGTCTATTGGGTGTTGCTTGTAGTCAAAGGCAGCCCAAGGTTGCTAGTTATCCCACATGGTTTGTGGATAACTAGTGAAAGGCTTTTAGCTTATGTTCAGCCCACACATGGGCCTTGGTATCTTCTATCATCTAAGTAAAGCCTTTCTCCATTCAAAACTCAATACTACCATCTAAGTAAAGCCTTTCTCCATTCAAAACTCAATAGGTTATGGGCCCACGCACTTGGCGTTGCACATGAGGGAGAAATTCAAGTCATTTGGAGAAGTTCTTGGAGCTTGGAGGAGAATACTGAATTTGGGCTCTTGGTCACCTACAAACCATATGGTGTGAGTAAAATTTTCAAAACAAAGAAAAGAAAGTCTTTGAATTCCATCTTTTGTTTTGAGCTTTTGTGGGCTGGTTTGTGAGGTTTGGAGTTCATTTTTTGCGTGTGAGATTGCTCATGATTGAAATCAGACCTAATTAGGGCTCGTTTGTATTAAGTTTTGAATGGAGAAAGGCTTTACTTAGATGGTAGAAGATACCAAGGCCCATGTGTGGGCTGAACATAAGCTAAAAGCCTTTCACTAGTTATCCACAAACCATGTGGGATAACTAGCAACCTTGGGCTGCCTTTGACTACAAGCAACACCCAATAGACTCTAAGTCTAACTATGAGTCTAATCCAACTCCTAGGGCTGAATGTACACTATCTACACGATTATGTACATGATCTTCAACACTCCCACTTTGAGAGTGGTCAAAGGCACGAAGGCCCATCTTCTCAATCAAGGTAAGGTGTTGGGGCTTCCCAAGAGCCTTGGTCAGCACATCAGCAACCATAGATTGAGTAGGCACATACTTGAGCTCAATCACCTCAGCCTCCACCCTTTCACGAATGAAATGGTGTTGCACATCAATGTGCTTGGTCCTTGAGTGGTGGGTGGGATTCTTGGCCAAAGCAATGGCACCTTGGTTATCACACAAAATGCGTGTGCTCCCCCCTTGCACAAGCCCAACATCAGCCAAGAGCTGCCTTAGCCAAATGGCCTCCTTGGTGCAATGGCTCATGGCCATGTACTCCGCCTCCGTTGTAGAAAGAGCTATGGTGGGCTGCCTCTTGGAATTCCATGAAATGGCACCCACTCCAAGCATAAACACATAGCCGGTGGTGGATCTTCGATCCCCCTCATCACCCGCCCAATCCGCATCACAATACCCATGCAAACTCACTTCAGCACCTCCTAGTTGCAACTCCAAGCCAAGTGTGCCTTGAAGGTACCTCATCACCCTCTTCACCGCAGCCCAATGCTTAGGGCCATACTTGGACATGTGTTGACTCACAACACTCACCGGGAAGGCCAAATCAGGCCTTGTGGCCACCATGGCATACATCAAACAACCAACCGCTGCCTTGTAAGGCACACCTTGCATTTCAGCCTTCACCTCCTCAAAATCAGCATCCGTGAGCTTGGGCAACTTCTCATGAGTGTCAAGGGGTGTACCTATGGCTTTGCACTCCTCCATGTTGAACCTCTTCAAGATCTCCTCAAGGTACTTGTGTTGGCTCATAGTGATGGTGCGGGCAGCCCTATCCCTCTTGAACTCCACTCCAAGGCAATACCTCAACTCTCCAAGATCCGTCATCTCATACTCCTTGTGAAGCATAGCCTTCACCTCAAGCATCTTGGTCATGTCACTTGCAAGGAGGATCAGATCATCCACATAGAGAATCACAATCACCAAATGCTCACTACTTTGCATGGTGTACAAAGAGTGATCAGCATTTCCTCTTTGGAAGCCCTTCCTTGCAAACATGCCATCAATATCCCTATACCACACCCTCCCGGATTGCTTCAGCCCGGGGAGGGCCTTCTTCAACTTGCATTTGAGATGCTCTTGCCCCTCTTGCACAAAGCCTTGGGGCTGATCCATGTAGATGACCTCCTCAAGCTTGGGGTTGAGGAAAGCCGTCTTGACGTCCATTTGGTGCATCTCCAAGTCCATGGCTGCCCCTAGAGCCACAATGCACCTAATGGTGCTAAATTTTGAAACGGGGGCAAAGGTCTCATTGAAGTCCACCCCCTCCACTTGGGAGAACCCCTTGGCAACCAGCCTTGCCTTGTACCTCACAATGTGCCCCAAAGCATCCCTCTTGGTGGAGAAAACCCACTTGCAACCCACACTTGACCTCTTGGGAGGGAGGGCAGCAAGTTCCCATGTGCCCTTGGCAATGAGGGCCTTGTACTCCTCTTGCATGGCCGCCTCCCACTTGCTTGCATCCACACAACGCAACACCTCCCCAAGTGTGGATGGATCTCCAAGGAAAGCCACATTGGCTTGTTCTTCTTGTTGAGGGGGAAGAATGTGATTCAGCCACCAATCTCCAAGCGGCTTGCGGGTCCTTGTTGGATAACGAGGCTCCTCTTGCTCTTCCAAGGGCTGATCATGCTCTTGCACCTTGGGTGAAGTGCTTGGAGAAGGGGCAGCTGGTCTCTTCACCTTGGGTGTGGCCACCTTCTTCTTGGGCTCCACCAAGTCTCCATCTTCCTCCTCTTCATCTCCTTCCTCTTCCATGTCCACTCTTGGAGTTGTGCCCACCATTTGGGCTGGTCCTCCACTACTCCCACTTGGGCTCATCTCCAAGAGCTTGGGATCAGCTCCTTCCTCCTCCAAGAAGGTCACATCACGACACTTGATGATGGCCTTGGTCTCCACACACATCAGCCTATAAGCCTTGGTTCCCTCACAATAGCCAAGGAAAAGACACTTGGTGCCCTTGGCATCCAACTTGGTCCTCTTGGCACTTGGCACCAAGGCATAGGCAATGCACCCAAAGGTGCGCATGTGAGACACATGAGGTCGGATTCCACTCCAAGCTTTTTCAGGTGTCTTGCTTGTCAAGGCTTGTGTGTGGCACCGGTTCCTTGTATACACCGCATTGGACACGGCCTCCCCCCAAAGCTCATACTTCAGCCCTTGGCCATGAATCATGGACCTAGCCATCTCCACAATGGTTCGATTCGCACGCTCCGCTACGCCGTTTTGTTGAGGAGTGTAAGGTGCTGATGTGTGGTGCTCAATGCCATGAGCCTTCAAGAAGGCCTCAAAGGCCTTGGACACATACTCTCCTCCATTATCGGACCGCAGCACCTTCACCTTGCATTCAGATTGGGCCTCGACAAGGGCCTTCCATGTCTCAAAACGCCCAAACACCTCACTCTTACACTTCAGCATGTACACCCAAATCTTGCGTGAGAAATCATCAATGAAAGTCACAAAATACCTTGCTCCTCCTATGGATGGTGTCTTCATTGGCCCACACACATCTGAATGCACAAGCTCCAAGGGCTTGTTGGCCCTTGTGGCCCCATCCTTGGGGAAGGGCTGCCTTGCTTGTTTCCCCTCAATGCACCCCTTGCACACCAACGAACTCCAATCATGCTTGCAAGAAGAGAGGTTCAGCCCCTTCACAATGTGTTGGAGGCTCTTCATGCTCTTCACATTCAAGCGCCCAAGCCTCCTATGCCAAAGCCCCACAAGGTCTTCATGGGCTGATCCTTGGGCCACACAAGCCATGGAAGTGCCATTCACCTTGGTGAAGTGAAGGTGGTACAAATTGCCCTCACGAGGGGCTGATGCAATCAAAACACCACTAGCTGACCTCACCACACACCCCACCATGTTGAAATGCACCTTCAAACCTCCCAAAGACAATTGGCTCACGGAAATCAGATTTGCATGCAACTTGGGGACATGGAGGGCCTTTTGGATCTGAATCCTCTTGGTCTTCCCCTCCACTTGCACCTCCACAAGAATCTCCCCCATGCCAAGGGCCTCCACCATGCCATTGTCTCCCAAATGAATCCTCTTCCCCACAATGGGCTGATAGGTGTGGAAGGCATCTCTATGGCTGGTCATGTGTTGAGTGGCTCCCGAATCCACAATCCAAGTGAACATGTTGGCCTTCTCCCCTCCTCCATAGGTGGCAAAGGCAAAGTCCTCCTCATCCTCCACTTGGCAAGCTTGGTGTGCACTCCCCTTGTCTTTGGCTTGGCTGCCCTTGCAATGCTTAGCAATGTGGCCTGATTTGCCACAATTGAAGCACGTCCTTGTCTCCTTGAACGCCTTGGTGTTGCCTCCCTTGCCATGTCTTGACACAAGGGCTGATCCCTCCCCTTGGGCCTCATTTTCCTTGCGCTTGGTCATCTCATGCATCAAGCGTGCCGTCACAAACTCCATGGTGAGCTCCTTGGTGGGTCTTGTCTCCAAGGCGGTGATGAGGTACTCATAGGAGGGTGGCAAACTCTCCAACAAGGTCATCACCACATCTCCATCCGTGACGGGGGCCTCCAAGCAAGCAAGCTGATCCGCAAGGGCCTTGATCTTGTTGACATGATCCAAGATGTCATCCTCCTCTTGCATCTTCATAGTGAAGAACTTGCGCCTTAGAAAGAGAATGTTGGAGAGGCTCTTGGTCTCATGGATGTTGCAAAGGGTGGTCCATGCTTGGGCTGGTCCTTTGCAATGGCGGATGTGAGCAATTTGCCGGTCCACAAGATTGATGGCTATGAGAGCAAAGGCCTTCTTCTCCTTCCTCTCAAACGCCTTCTTGGTCTTGAGATCAGCATCTTCACTTGGTGGCTCGTCACTCCCATCCACCACCTCCCACAAATCCTTCTCCGCAAGAATCATCTCCATCTTGAACTTCCACATCCCAAAATTCTCCCCATTGAACTTGTCAATGATCCGGACGCACTCTCCTCCACTTGAGGCCATGTTGAATCAGCTCCCACTTGTTGGCAGCACCCACAAGGTCTCCAATCTGAATTCAGCCCCCCCAAAACTCCCTTGGGGCGAATTAGGCTGAAATGGGACCAATCATCCCTCACAAGCACCTTGCAACCCTAAGAACGCCAAACCACACCTCACAAGCACAAGACTTCCTCTCCACACCAAATCAGACCCTAATGAAGCTCACAACCACCACATGCTCGTCATGGGCTGGTTCTACTTCAAAATCACAATTCTCCTCACAATTCTCCTCCCCAATTGGATCCTCCACACTCCAAAGATCTCAAAGCTTGCAATCAGCCCTAGATTGAAGTTCCCACTCACAATGAGCACCTCATGGACCTCAATGGCTTCAACCAGCCCTACTTGGCTCACCAAGTCACTCAAGAACCCCAATTGGGTGTCACTCTCTCTCAATGACACAAATCAGCCCTCTTGAGTTCACAATGTCCACTATTAGGTCTCACACACTCACAAGGGCACAAACCAGCCCTTTGGCTTCACAAAGTCCTCTACTTGGTCTCACACACTCACAAGGGCACAAATCAGCCCTCTTAGGATCACAATTTCGTCTCACTCACTCACAAGGGCACCACTCAGCCCTCAATGCATGGAAACGCCTAATGCAACCCACAAATGCTCCCAAGCCTCACCAAGGACTCTCACAAGATTGCAATTGCCAAAATGACTATCACCAAGGTACCCAAGTGCACAATCAGCCCCAATGGGCTGCCAATGTACACTTGCAAGCACAAACTCAAACAAGGAGCATGAAACCAGCCCTAAGTAGGTTTGATTTCAATCATGAGCAATCTCACACACAAAAATGAACTCTAAACCTCACAAACCAGCCCACAAAAGCTCAAAACAAGAGATGCAATTGAAAGCCCTTTTTTCTTTGTTTTGAAAATATTTACTCACATCATATGGTTTGTAGGTGACCAAGAGCCCAAATTCAATATGCTCCTCCAAGCTCCAAGAACTTCTCCAAATGATTTGAATTTCTCCCTCATGTGCAACGCCAAGTGCGTGGGCCCATAACCTATTGAGTTTTGAATGGAGAAAGGCTTTACTTAGATGGTAGAAGATACCAAGGCCCATGTATGGGCTGAACATAAGCTAAAAGCCTTTCACTAGTTATCCACAAACCATGTGGGATAACTAGCATCCTTGGGCTGCCTTTGACTACAAGCAACACCCAATAGACTCTAAGTCTAACTAAGAGTCTAATCCTACTCCTAGGGCTGAATGTACACTATCTACACGATTATGTACATGATCTTCAACAATTCAAACACCAAACCATGCATCCACCCCACATTCTCTTATATTGCAAGCATCTAAATATTAAAGCCCTTTGTATAACACAATACAACAAAATACTCCATGAGCTCCCCAAAATGATATTATTACATATAAAATCCAAATGCTTTGTATTCATGAATGCATGAAATTTCAAAGAAAAATCCTTGGAAAACACCACCCCATGACCCCATCATAACTATACCTTTGTTATTATCCTAATTCTATGAATTGTACATGTAATGCCCACTTATACTCTAATATGCTTTAACTTAGAACAACACCTTTCCAAAAGACCTCCTTCATGACTACTATATTACAACAATACAAATTTCATGCAATTTATTGAATTCACATATTGCAAGGACAAAGTGTCCCCAAAGTTTGTACTATATGAACTTAATAAATACCATTCACTCATTGCCAACATTAGAACCTTAGGTTGGATTACAAAACCACTAATGATAATTACTATATGTCCCCATGGTACAACTCAAATCCCATTTGTACAATTACTTTCCCAACATCTTCAAATCCCCATTTTGGCTATAAAACAAATAATATTTCAAACTTTAATAATATTGCCATTACATACACCACTTACATATTACTATACACACAAAATTTTAAAAACAATCAAACACTTTCAAATATAAGCAAATTATTCTAAAACAAATAATGCTCTTTACATCACGTCTATTCCCCAATCCTACACTCATCACACACACCTTTTTATTGAGAAAGAGAACAAAAGAATGTATTTCAATGAAGAGGAACACAAACAAGTGTGAGAAAGGGATATTCAACCCATGCTAGGGGTTGCCTTCTTATACTACTCTACTACCTAGTGCCATGACTAACCATATGGGATAATTGTCTAAGAGGTATGCCCCTCTCTATAGGCACCACTTAAAGGACTTCCCCTCTCTAATATCTCATTGCTTTTACTACAAACAACACATAACTAAGGTTAGCCCATACTTAAGACCTACTTCAAACAACCTATGACATCCTACTCACTTCCTTCAACACTCCCACTTTGTTTGTTGTTAAACAATGTCAAGCCCATCTCCTTGCGTAGAACTTCATGTCGTGGCTTGGCTAGGGCCTTTGTAAGCACATCCGCCACCATGTGCTCCGTAGAAATGTACTTCATCTCAATCACCTCCACTTCAACCTTCTCACGAATGAAATGGTGTTGAATGTCGATGTGTTTGCTCCGAGAATGATGGATTGGATTCTTCATCAAGGCAATGGCGCCTTGATTGTCACACATGATGAGTGTTGCCTTCTTTTGCTCCAATCCAACATCACTCATAAGTTGTCTTAGCCAAATGGCCTCCCTTGTGCATTGGCTAATGGCCATGTACTCCGCCTCGGTGGTAGACAATGCAATCGTGGGTTGTTTCTTTGAATTCCATGAAATGGCACCACCTCCAAGCATAAACACGTAGCCTGTTGTGGACCTCCTATCGGTTGCATCTCCAGCCCAATCTGCATCACAAAAGCCCACCAATGCAAGGCTCTTGCCTCCAAGTACCAACTTGGCATCCAAAGAACCTTGAAGGTATCGCATGACCCTCTTGACCGCTGCCCAATGCTTTGGGCCACATTTGGCCATGTGTTGGCTCACTACACTCATTGCAAATGCAAGGTCAGGCCTTGTAGCCACCATCACATACATCAAGCTCCCCACTGCAGCTTTATATGGCACATCTTGCATTTCCGCCTTCACACCTTCATACTCTTCATCCGTTAGCTTGGGCATCTTTTCCTTCACATCAAGAGGTGTGCCAACGGATTTGCACCCCTCCATGTTGAAGCGCTTCAACACTCCCTCGATGTACTTGCTTTGGCTCATGGTGATGGTGCGTGTCGCCCTTTGCCTTGTAAACTCCACACCAAGGCAATAGTGTAGCTCTCCAAGGTCGCTCATATCATATTGACTCTTCAACATAGCCTTCACTTCGACCATCTTGTCAATGGTGTTGGTCATGATAATCAAGTCATCCACATAAACGACAACAATCACCAAATATGCACTTGTTTGCTTGATGTAGAGAGAGTGGTCGGCATGACTCCTCGTGTAGCCCTCCCTTGCAAACAATGCATCCACATCCATATACCATGCTCTTCCTGATTGCCTCAACCCATAGATGGCCTTCTTGAGCTTACACTTGAGATGTTCACGACCCTTTTGAACAAAACCCTTGGGCTGGTCCATATAGATCACCTCCTCAAGCCAAGGATTGAGAAACGCCGTGATAACATCCATTTGGTGCATCTCCAAGTCCATAGCTGCCCCAATCGCTGCCATGCATCGAATGGTGCAAAATTTGGCGACGGGAGCAAAGGTCTCATTGAAGTCCACCCCTTCAACTTGAGAATACCCCTTGGCTACCAATCTTGCCTTGTAGCGCACAATGTTGCCCGATGCATCTCTCTTAGTACAAAACACCCACTTGCATCCAACACTTGTACGATCATGAGGAAGGGGAGAGAGTTCCCATGTACCTTTGGCCGTTAGTGAGGCATACTCCTCTTGCATGGCTTTCTCCCACTTGCTTGCATCCGTGCTCTTCATGGCTTCCTCCATGTTGCGTGGATCATTTTCGTGAGC
This sequence comes from Straminergon stramineum, assembly GCA_963920665.1. Lineage (NCBI taxonomy): Eukaryota > Viridiplantae > Streptophyta > Bryopsida > Hypnales > Calliergonaceae > Straminergon > Straminergon stramineum. The sequence continues at coordinate 44,883,507 of OY987264.1, forward strand.
CAAATTGGCATGCTCCACTTGCTCTTGTGGCAAGATGTGATTTTTCCACCATTCTCCAAGCGGCCTCCGCTCCCTTGTAGGATATCTTGGCTCCTTGGAAGCATCTCCCTCCTCATCTTCACTTGGGGAGGAGCTCGTAGATGGACTTGTCTTTTCCTTGGGTGTTGGTGGTGTCTCATCAAGATCCTCTTCATCCTTGAGAAAAACCTCCATGCTTGGAGATTTGTCCACCTCATGCGTGGCATCCTTGTTGCTCCCACTTGGACTCATCTCCACAGCATCGCTTACTCCTTGCTTGTTTTCCATGAAAGTGACATCTCGACTCTTGATGATCTTCTTGGTCTCCAAACACATCAACCTATATGCCTTGGAGTCCTCACAATAGCCCAACAAGAAGCACTTGATGCCCTTGGCATCAAGCTTGGAGCGCTTGGGACTCAAATCCAAGGCATATGCAATGCATCCAAAGATGCGCATGTGACCAATGTTGGGCCTTCTTCCACTCCATGCTTCTTGTGGCGTCATGGATGCAACTGCACTGGTGGGGCAACGATTGCGTGTATAGGCTGCATTCGATACGGCCTCCGCCCAAAGATCATACTTAAGGTCTTGAGCATGCAACATGGCACGAGCCATCTCCACAAGTGTGCGATTGGCACGCTCAGCCACACCATTTTGTTGTGGAGTATAAGGGGTCCAAGTTTGGTGTTGAATGCCATGCTCCCTCATAAAAGCCTCAAAGGCCTTGGACATGTATTCCCCTCCATTGTCCGACCTCAATACCTTCACCTTTTGCCCCGATTCATTCTCCACAAGTGCCTTCCATACCTTGAACCTCTCAAACACGTCACTCTTGCACTTGAGCATGAACACCCACACCTTCCTTGAAAAATCATCAATGAAGGTCAAGAAATACCTTGCACCACCCATGGAAGGGGTCTTCATTGGGCCACACACATGGGAGTGCACAATCTCCAACACCTTGGTTGCCCTCGTTGCTCCATCGCTTGGAAACGGTTGCCTCGCTTGCTTGCCTTCAATGCAAGCCTCACAATTGAGATCACAAGAGCCCTTCTCCACTTGCATGCCACCCACCATGCTTTGAAGGCGCTTGACACTCTTCTCATTAAGGTGGCCCAATCTCTTGTGCCATAACTCCAAAGAGTGTTGATGGAGTGGTCCTTGGGCCAAACACGCCATGCTTGTGCCGTTCACCACTTTGAACTTCAATTGGTACAAGTTTCCCTCTCTTGATGCCGTGACAATTGTCCCTCCATTGGGTGCCCCTAAAATGCAACCCTTGTTGTTGAATTGCACCTTCAAATCTTGTGACACCAACTTGCTCACCGAGAGCAAATTGGCATGCAACTTGGGCACATGCAACACATCTTGGATGTGAATTGTCCTCAATTGGCCCTTCACCTCCACCTCCACTACAATGCAACCTATGCCAATTGCATCCACCACGCCATTGTCCCCCAAATACACCTTGCGGTTGCTAATAGATTGATAAGTGAGAAATGCTTGCCTATGTGGGGTCATGTGTTGTGTTGCACCCGAGTCGATGATCCACTTGAACATGTTGGTGTTGTCATACCCATCATTGGCAGCAAGCGCAAACTCCTCCTCCACACTTGCCTTGTTTGCACTCTCCTTCTTGGGTTGCTTACAAAACCTTGCAAGGTGGCCGGGCTTACCACAATTGTAGCACGTGCGTGTCTCCTTGCGTGGTTGTGAGCTCCCCCCTTGGCCATTTCGTAAGTAGAGTGCTGCCCCTCCTTCTTGGGTCTCATTCTCCTTCCTCTTGGCCATCTCATGCATCAATCTTGCAGTGATAAAGTCAAGAGTGAGCTCTGACATGGGTCTTGTCTCCAATGCCGTGATGAGATACTCATAAGAAGGTGGCAAGCTCTCAAGCAAAGTCATAACCATGTCTTTATCCGTGACGGGCACCTCCAAACAAGCCAATTGGTCCGCAAGAGCCTTCACCTTGTTGATGTGGTCCAGCATGTCTTCGTTCTCTTGCATCTTGCATGTGAAGAACTTGCGTCGAATGAATAACATGTTGGATAAACTCTTTGTTTCATGGATGTTGCACAATACCTTCCATGCTTCCGCCGGTCCCTTGCATGCTCGAACATGTGCAAGTTGCCTATCCACAAGATTGCAAGCAATCATGGAAAAGGCCTTCTTGACCCTCCTCTCATAGGATTTCTTGACTTTGGCATCGGCATCAGTTGGGGGTGGTTCCTCGGTGTCCTCCACAATCTCCCACAAGTCCTTCTCCGCTAAGATCATCTCCATCTTGAACTTCCATAGACCAAAGTTCTCTCCATTGAACTTGTCAATGACCCTCACGTTGTCTCCATCACTAGTGGCCATGTTGGATGACTCCTCCTCCAATATAAGCCCAAGTGATTCTAATCACTCCAATCTAATCTCCAAATGCCCAAGCAACCCTCTTGTGGTTTCACTATGTCCAATAAGGCCCCAAATCACACTAATAAGACCCTTTATGGTCCTAATCTCTCAATTCAGACCCCAAGTAGTCTAAATCTCTCCAATGCACACTCTATTGGACTAATACTCTCAAATCAAACCTCAAGTGATGCAAATCTCTCAAATCAGACCTCAAGTGATGCCAATCTTCGCAATGCACACTCTATTGGACTAATACTCCCAAATCAGACCTCAAGTGATGCAAATCTCTCCAATGCACACTCTATTGGACTAATACTCTCAATTCATACCCCAAGTGATTCGAATCACTCCAATGCACACTCTATTGGACTAATACTTTCGAATCAGACCTCAAGTGATGCAAATCTCTCCACTGCGCACTGAAATGCTCCAAATCTCTCAAATGAAGCCCCAGATGCACAAATCAACACCTATAGCAGACTAGGTCAAATCCTAGCTTCCAACTAAGGCTCTAAGACGCTAAATCAACCCTCAATGAGCACAAATGATATCAAACCAAGAAAATACCTCACTAAAAAGTAAAAGTCTTGAATACAAATGCTCCAAACGACCCCAAACTCCACTTGCTCCAATAGTCCTCCACCAACACACCTTGCAATGAGATCAAATCTCTACTAGCAACTCACATGAGTGGGCCCATAACCTATTGAGAAAGAGAACAAAAGAATGTATTTCAATGAAGAGGAACACAGACAAGTGTGAGAAAGGGATATTCAACCCATGCTAGGGGTTGCCTTCTTATACTACTCTACTACCTAGTGCCATGACTAACCATATGGGATAATTGTCTAAGAGGTATGCCCCTCTCTATAGGCACCACTTAAAGGACTTCCCCTCTCTAATATCTCATTGCTTTTACTACAAACAACACATAACTAAGGTTAGCCCATACTTAAGACCTACTTCAAACAACCTATGACATCCTACTCACTTCCTTCAACACTTTTTACAACTTAGGAAAATTACTCAACTCTCGACCTACTCCCCCTATTCCTTCTCAAATGAAATTAGTTAGTATAGTCTCTCTTTTTATAGAGGTATGTAGTTAAGGTGTCGCTCGGACTAGCTTTTTAGAGCCAAATATGGGAGCCTAAGTGTTGAAGATCATGTACATAATCGTGTAGATAGTGTACATTCAGCCCTAGGAGTAGGATTAGACTCTTAGTTAGACTTAGAGTCTATTGGGTGTTGCTTGTAGTCAAAGGCAGCCCAAGGTTGCTAGTTATCCCACATGGTTTGTGGATAACTAGTGAAAGGCTTTTAGCTTATGTTCAGCCCACACATGGGCCTTGGTATCTTCTACCATCTAAATAAAGCCTTTCTCCATTCAAAACTCAATAGGTTATGGGCCCACGCACTTGGCGTTGCACATGAGGGAGAAATTCAAGTCATTTGGAGAAGTTCTTGGAGCTTGGAGGAGCATATTGAATTTGGGCTCTTGGTCACCTACAAACCATATGGTGTGAGTAAAATTTTCAAAACAAAGAAAAAAGTCTTTGAATTCCATCTTTTGTTTTGAGCTTTTGTGGGCTGGTTTGTGAGGTTTAGAGTTCATTTTTGAGTGTGAGATTGCTCATGATTGAAATCAGACCTAATTAGCACTGGTTTCATGCTCCTTGTTTGAGTTTGTGCTTGCAAGTGTACATTGGCAGCCCATTGGGGCTGATTGTGCTCTTGGGTACATTGGTGATTGTCATTTTGGCAATTGCAATCTTGTGAGAGTCCTTGGTGAGGCTTGGGAGCATTTGTGGGTTGCATTCAACGTTTCCATGCATTTAGGGCTGAGTGGTGCCCTTGTGAGTGAGTGAGACGAAATTGTGATCCTAAGAGGGCTGATTTGTGCCCTTGTGAGTGTGTGAGACCAAGTAGAGGACTTTGTGAAGCCAAAGGGCTGGTTTGCGCCCTTGTGAGTGTGTGAGACCTCATAGTGGACATTGTGAACTCAAGAGGGCTGATTTGTGTCATTGAGAGAGAGTGACACCCAAATTGGGTTCTTGAGTGACTTGGTGAACCAAGTAGGGCTGGTTGAGCCCATTGTGGTCCATGAGGTGCTCATTGTGAGTGGGAGCTTCAATCTCGGGCTGATTGGAAGCTTTGGGATCTATGGAGTGTGTATTGAGTTTTGAATGGAGAAAGGCTTTACTTAGATGGTAGAAGATACCGAGGCCCATGAATGGGCTGAACATAAGCATAAAGCCTTTCACTAGTTATCCACAAACCATGTGGGATAACTAGAAACCTTGGGCTGCCTTTGACTACAAGCAACACCCAATAGACTCTAAGTCTAACTATGAGTCTAATCCTACTCCTAGGGCTGAATGTACACTATCTACACGATTATGTACATGATCTTCAACAGTGTGGAGGATCCAATTTGTGAGGAGAATTGTGAGGAGAATTGTGTTTTTTGAAGTAGCCCCAGCCCATGACGAGCATGTGGTGGTTGTGAGCTTCATTAGGGTCTGATTTGGTGTGGAGAGGAAGTCTTGTGCTTGTGAGGTGTGGTGTGGCGTTCTTAGGGTTGCAAGGTGCTTGTGAGGGCTGATTGGTCCCATTTCAGCCCACTTCGCCCCACGGGAGTGTTTGAGGGCTGAATTCAGATTGGAGACCTTGTGGGTGCTGCCAACAAGTGGGAGCTGATTCAACATGGCCTCAAGTGGAGGAGAGAGCGTCCGCATCATTGACAAGTTCAATGGGGAGAATTTTGGGATGTGGAAGTTCAAGATGGAGATGATTCTTGCGGAGAAGGATTTGTGGGAGGTGGTGGATGGGAGTGACGAGCCACCAAGTGAAGATGCTGATCTCAAGACCAAGAAGGCGTTTGAGAGGAAGGAGAAGAAGGCCTTTGCTCTCATTGCCATCAACCTTGTGGACCGGCAAATTGCTCACATCTGCCATTGCAAAGGACCAGCCTATTGAGTTTTGAATGGAGAAAGGCTTTACTTAGATGGTAGAAGATACCAAGGCCCATGTATGGGCTGAACATAAGCATAAAGCCTTTCACTAGTTATCCACAAACCATGTGGGATAACTAGCAACCTTGGGCTGCCTTTGACTATAAGCAACACCCAATAGACTCTAAGTCTAACTATGAGTCTAATCCTACTCCTAGGGCTGAATGTACACTATCTACACGATTATGTACATGATCTTCAACACTCCCACTTTGTGAGTGGTCAAAGGCACGAAGGCCCATCTTCTCAATCAAGGTAAGGTGTTGGGGCTTCCCAAGAGCCTTGGTCAGCACATCAGCAACCATAGCTTGAGTAGGCACATACTTGAGCTCAATCACCTCAGCCTCCACTCTTTCACGAATGAAATGGTGTTGCACATCAATGTGCTTGGTCCTTGAGTGGTGGGTGGGATTCTTGGCCAAAGCAATGGCACCTTGGTTGTCACACAAAATTTGTGTGCTCCCCCCTTGCACAAGCCCAACATCAGCCAAGAGCTGCCTTAGCCAAATGGCCTCCTTGGTGCAATGGCTCATGGCCATGTACTCCGCTTCCGTTGTAGAAAGAGCTATGGTGGGCTGCCTCTTGGAATTCCATGAAATGGCACCCACTCCAAGCATAAACACATAGCCGGTGGTGGATCTTCGATCCCCCTCATCACCCGCCCAATCCGCATCACAATACCCATGCAAACTCACTTCAGCACCTCCTAGTTGCAACTCCAAGCCAAGTGTGCCTTGAAGGTACCTCATCACCCTCTTGACCGCAGCCCAATGCTTAGGGCCATACTTGGACATGTGTTGACTCACAACACTCACCGGGAAGGCCAAATCAGGCCTTGTAGCCACCATGGCATACATCAAACAACCAACCGCTGCCTTGTAAGGCACACCTTGCATTTCAGCCTTCACCTCCTCAAAATCAGCATCCGTGAGCTTGGGCAACTTCTCATGAGTGTCAAGGGGTGTACCTATGGCTTTGCACTCCTCCATGTTGAACCTCTTCAAGATCTCCTCAAGGTACTTGTGTTGGCTCATGGTGATGGTGCGGGCAGCCCTATCCCTCTTGAACTCCACTCCAAGGCAATACCTCAACTCTCCAAGATCCGTCATCTCATACTCCTTGTGAAGCATAGCCTTCACCTCAAGCATCTTGGTCATGTCACTTGCAAGGAGGATCAGATCATCCACATAAAGGATCACAATCACCAAATGCTCACTACTTTGCATGGTGTACAAAGAGTGATTAGCATTTCCTCTTTGGAAGCCCTTCCTTGCAAACATGCCATCAATATCCCTATACCACGCCCTCCCGGATTGCTTCAGCCCGGGGAGGGCCTTCTTCAACTTGCATTTGAGATGCTCTTGCCCCTCTTGCACAAAGCCTTGGGGCTGATCCATGTAGATGACCTCCTCAAGCTTGGGGTTGAGAAAGGCTGTCTTGACGTCCATTTGGTGCATCTCCAAGTCCATGGCTGCCCCTAGAGCCACAATGCACCTAATGGTGCTAAACTTAGCAACGGGGGCAAAGGTCTCATTGAAGTCCACCCCCTCCACTTGGGAGAACCCCTTGGCAACCAGCCTTGCCTTGTACCTCACAATGTGCCCCAAAGCATCCCTCTTGGTGGAGAAAACCCACTTGCAACCCACACTTGACCTCTTGGGAGGGAGGGCAGCAAGTTCCCATGTCCCCTTGGCAATGAGGGCCTTGTACTCCTCTTGCATGGCTGCCTCCCACTTGCTTGCATCCTCACAACGCAACACCTCCCCAAGTGTGGATGGATCTCCAAGGAAAGCCACATTGGCTTGTTCTTCATGTTGTGGGGGAAGAATGTGATTCAGCCACCAATCTCCAAGGGGCTTGCGGGTCCTAGTTGGATAACGAGGCTCCTCTTGCTCTTCCAAGGGCTGATCATGCTCTTGCACCTTGGGTGAAGTGCTTGGAGAAGGGGCAGCTGGTTTCTTCACCTTGGGTGTGGCCACCTTCTTCTTGGGCTCCACCAACTCTTCCTCTTCCTCCTCTTCCTCTCCTTCCTCTTCCATGTCCACTCTTGGAGTTGTGCCCACCATTTGGGCTGGTCCTCCACTACTCCCACTTGGGCTCATCTCCAAGAGCTTGGGATCAGCTCCTTCCTCCTCCAAGAAGGTCACATCACGACACTTGATGATGGCCTTGGTCTCCACACACATCAGCCTATAAGCCTTGGTTCCCTCACAATAGCCAAGGAAAAGACACTTGGTGCCCTTGGCATCCAACTTGGTCCTCTTGGCACTTGGCACCAAGGCATAGGCAATGCACCCAAAGGTGCGCATGTGAGACACATGAGGTCTGATTCCACTCCAAGCTTCTTGGGGGGTCTTGCTTGTCAAAGCTTGTGTAGGGCACCGGTTCCTTGTATACACCGCATTGGACACGGCCTCCCCCCAAAGCTCATACTTCAGCCCTTGGCCATGAATCATGGACCTAGCCATCTCCACAATGGTTCGATTGGCACGCTCCGCTACGCCATTTTGTTGAGGAGTGTAAGGTGCTGATGTGTGGTGCTCAATGCCATGAGCCTTCAAGAAGGCCTCAAAGGCCTTGGACACATACTCTCCTCCATTATCCGATCGCAGCACCTTCACCTTGCAATCGGATTGGGCCTCCACAAGGGCCTTCCAAGTCTCAAAACGCCCAAACACCTCACTCTTGCACTTCAGCATGTACACCCAAATCTTGCGTGAGAAATCATCAATGAAAGTCACAAAATACCTTGCTCCTCCTATGGATGGTGTCTTCATTGGCCCACACACATCTGAATGCACAAGCTCCAAGGGCTTGCTGGCCCTTGTGGCCCCATCCTTGGGGAAGGGCTGCCTTGCTTGTTTCCCCTCAATGCACCCCTTGCACACCAACGAACTCCAATCATGCTTGCAAGAAGAGAGGTTCAGCCCCTTCACAATGTGTTGGAGGCTCTTCATGCTCTTCACATTCAAGTGGCCAAGCCTCCTATGCCAAAGCCCCACAAGGTCTTCATGAGCTGATCCTTGGGCCACACAAGCCATGGAAGTGCCATTCACCTTGGTGAAGTGGAGGTGGTACAAATTGCCCTCACGAGGGGCTGATGCAATCAAAACACCACTAGGAGACCTCACCACACACCCCACCATGTTGAAATGCACCTTCAAACCTCCCAAAGACAATTGGCTCACCGAAATCAGATTTGCATGCAACTTAGGGACATGGAGGGCCTTTTGGATCTGAATCCTCTTGGTCTTCCCCTCCACTTGCACCTCCACAAGAATCTCCCCCATGCCAAGGGCCTCCACCATGCCATTGTCTCCCAAATGAATCCTCTTCCCCGCAATGGGCTGATAGGTGTGGAAGGCATCTCTATGGCTGGTCATGTGTTGAGTGGCCCCCGAATCCACAATCCAAGTGAACATGTTGGCCTTCTCCCCTCCTCCATAGGTGGCAAAGGCAAAGTCCTCTTCATCCTCCACTTGGCAAGCTTGGTGTTGAAGGAAGTGAGTAGGATGTCATAGGTTGTTTGAAGTAGGTCTTAAGTATGGGCTAACCTTAGTTATGTGTTGTTTGTAGTAAAAGCAATGAGATATTAGAGAGGGGAAGTCCTTTAAGTGGTGCCTATAGAGAGGGGCATACCTCTTAGACAATTATCCCATATGGTTAGTCATGGCACTAGGTAGTAGAGTAGTATAAGAAGGCAACCCCTAGCATGGGTTGAATATCCCTTTCTCACACTTGTCTGTGTTCCTCTTCATTGAAATACATTCTTTTGTTCTCTTTCTCAATAGGTTATGGGCCCACTCATGTGAGTTGCTAGTAGAGATTTGATCTCATTGCAAGGTGTGTTGGTGGAGGACTATTGGAGCAAGTGGAGTTTGGGGTCGTTTGGAGCATTTGTATTCAAGACTTTTACTTTTTAGTGAGGTATTTTCTTGGTTTGATATCATTTGTGCTCATTGAGGGTTGATTTAGCGTCTTAGAGCCTTAGTTGGAAGCTAGGATTTGACCTAGTCTGCTATAGGTGTTGATTTGTGCATCTGGGGCTTCATTTGAGAGATTTGGAGCATTTCAGTGCGCAGTGGAGAGATTTGCATCATTTGAGGTCTGATTCGAAAGTATTAGTCCAATAGAGTGTGCATTGGAGTGATTCGAATCACTTGGGGTATGAATTGAGAGTATTAGTCCAATAGAGTGTGCATTGGAGAGATTTGCATCACTTGAGGTCTGATTTGGGAGTATTAGTCCAATAGAGTGTGCATTGCGAAGATTGGCATCACTTGAGGTCTGATTTGAGAGATTTGCATCACTTGAGGTTTGATTTGAGAGTATTAGTCCAATAGAGTGTGCATTGGAGAGATTTAGACTACTTGGGGTCTGAATTGAGAGATTAGGACCATAAAGGGTCTTATTAGTGTGATTTGGGGCCTTATTGGACATAGTGAAACCACAAGAGGGTTGCTTGGGCATTTGGAGATTAGATTGGAGTGATTAGAATCACTTGGGCTTATATTGGAGGAGGAGTCATCCAACATGGCCACTAGTGATGGAGACAACGTGAGGGTCATTGACAAGTTCAATGGAGAGAACTTTGGTCTATGGAAGTTCAAGATGGAGATGATCTTAGCGGAGAAGGACTTGTGGGAGATTGTGGAGGACACCGAGGAACCACCCCCAACTGATGCCGATGCCAAAGTCAAGAAATCCTATGAGAGGAGGGTCAAGAAGGCCTTTTCCATGATTGCTTGCAATCTTGTGGATAGGCAACTTGCACATGTTCGAGCATGCAAGGGACCGGCGGAAGCATGGAAGGTATTGTGCAACATCCATGAAACAAAGAGTTTATCCAACATGTTATTCATTCGACGCAAGTTCTTCACATGCAAGATGCAAGAGAACGAAGACATGCTGGACCACATCAACAAGGTGAAGGCTCTTGCGGACCAATTGGCTTGTTTGGAGGTGCCCGTCACGGATAAAGACATGGTTATGACTTTGCTTGAGAGCTTGCCACCTTCTTATGAGTATCTCATCACGGCATTGGAGACAAGACCCATGTCAGAGCTCACTCTTGACTTTATCACTGCAAGATTGATGCATGAGATGGCCAAGAGGAAGGAGAATGAGACCCAAGAAGGAGGGGCAGCACTCTACTTACGAAATGGCCAAGGGGGGAGCTCACAACTACGCAAGGAGACACGCACATGCTACAATTGTGGTAAGCCTGGCCACCTTGCAAGGTTTTGTAAGCAACCCAAAAAGGAGAGTGCAAACAAGGCAAGTGTGGAGGAGGAGTTTGCGTTTGCTGCCAATGATGGGTATGACAACACCAACATGTTCAAGTGGATCATCGACTCGGGTGCAACACAACACATGACCCCACATAGGCAAGCATTTCTCACTTATCAATCTATTAGCAACCGCAAGGTGTATTTGGGGGACAATGGCGTGGTGGATGCAATTGGCATAGGTTGCATTGTAGTGGAGGTGGAGGTGAAGGGCCAATTGAGGACAATTCACATCCAAGATGTGTTGCATGTGCCCAAGTTGCATGCCAATTTGCTCTCGGTGAGCAAGTTGGTGTCACAAGATTTGAAGGTGCAATTCAACAACAAGGGTTGCATTTTAGGGGCACCCAATGGAGGGACAATTGTCACGGCATCAAGAGAGGGAAACTTGTACCAATTGAAGTTCAAAGTGGTGAACGGCACAAGCATGGCGTGTTTGGCCCAAGGACCACTCCATCAACACTCTTTGGAGTTATGGCACAAGAGATTGGGCCACCTTAATGAGAAGAGTGTCAAGCGCCTTCAAAGCATGGTGGGTGGCATGCAAGTGGAGAAGGGCTCTTGTGATCTCAATTGTGAGGCTTGCATTGAAGGCAAGCAAGCGAGGCAACCGTTTCCAAGCGATGGAGCAACGAGGGCAACCAAGGTGTTGGAGATTGTGCACTCCCATGTGTGTGGCCCAATGAAGACCCCTTCCATGGGTGGTGCAAGGTATTTCTTGACCTTCATTGATGATTTTTCAAGGAAGGTGTGGGTGTTCATGCTCAAGTGCAAGAGTGACGTGTTTGAGAGGTTCAAGGTATGGAAGGCACTTGTGGAGAATGAATCGGGGCAAAAGGTGAAGGTATTGAGGTCGGACAATGGAGGGGAATACATGTCCAAGGCCTTTGAGGCTTTTATGAGGCAGCATGGCATTCAACACCAAACTTTGACTCCTTATACTCCACAACAAAATGGTGTGGCGGAGCGTGCCAATCGCACACTTGTGGAGATGGCTCGTGCCATGTTGCATGCTCAAGACCTTAAGTATGATCTTTGGGCGGAGGCCGTATCCAATGCAGCCTATACACGCAATCGTTGCCCCACCAGTGCAGTTGCATCCATGACGCCACAAGAAGCATGGAGTGGAAGAAGGCCCAACATTGGTCACATGCGCATCTTTGGATGCATTGCATATGCCTTGGATTTGAGTCCCAAGCGCTCCAAGCTTGATGCCAAGGGCATCAAGTGCTTGTTGTTGGGCTATTGTGAGGACTCCAAGGCATATAGGTTGATGTGTTTGGAGACCAAGAAGATCATCAAGAGTCGAGATGTCACTTTCATGGAAAACAAGCAAGGAGTAAGCGATGCTGTGGAGATGAGTCCAAGTGGGAGCAACAAGGATGCCACGCATGAGGTGGACAAATCTCCAAGCATGGAGGTTTTTCTCAAGGATGAAGAGGATCTTGATGAGACACCACCAACACCCAAGGAAAAGACAAGTCCATCTACGAGCTCCTCCCCAAGTGAAGATGAGGAGGGAGATGCTTCCAAGGAGCCAAGATATCCTACAAGGGAGCGGAGGCCGCTTGGAGAATGGTGGAAAAATCACATCTTGCCACAAGAGCAAGTGGAGCATGCCAATTTGGCTCACGAAAATGATCCACGCAACATGGAGGAAGCCATGAAGAGCACGGATGCAAGCAAGTGGGAGAAAGCCATGCAAGAGGAGTATGCCTCACTAACGGCCAAAGGTACATGGGAACTCTCTCCCCTTCCTCATGATCGTACAAGTGTTGGATGCAAGTGGGTGTTTTGTACTAAGAGAGATGCATCGGGCAACATTGTGCGCTACAAGGCAAGATTGGTAGCCAAGGGGTATTCTCAAGTTGAAGGGGTGGACTTCAATGAGACCTTTGCTCCCGTCGCCAAATTTTGCACCATTCGATGCATGGCAGCGATTGGGGCAGCTATGGACTTGGAGATGCACCAAATGGATGTTATCACGGCATTTCTCAATCCTTGGCTTGAGGAGGTGATCTATATGGACCAGCCCAAGGGTTTTGTTCAAAAGGGTCGTGAACATCTCAAGTGTAAGCTCAAGAAGGCCATCTATGGGTTGAGGCAATCAGGAAGAGCATGGTATATGGATGTGGATGCATTGTTTGCAAGGGAGGGCTACACGAGGAGTCATGCCGACCACTCTCTCTACATCAAGCAAACAAGTGCATATTTGGTGATTGTTGTCGTTTATGTGGATGACTTGATTATCATGACCAACACCATTGACAAGATGGTCGAAGTGAAGGCTATGTTGAAGAGTCAATATGATATGAGCGACCTTGGAGAGCTACACTATTGCCTTGGTGTGGAGTTTACAAGGCAAAGGGCGACACGCACCATCACCATGAGCCAAAGCAAGTACATCGAGGGAGTGTTGAAGCGCTTCAACATGGAGGGGTGCAAATCCGTTGGCACACCTCTTGATGTGAAGGAAAAGATGCCCAAGCTAACGGATGAAGAGTATGAAGGTGTGAAGGCGGAAATGCAAGATGTGCCATATAAAGCTGCAGTGGGGAGCTTGATGGATGTGATGGTGGCTACAAGGCCTGACCTTGCATTTGCAATGAGTGTAGTGAGCCAACACATGGCCAAATGTGGCCCAAAGCATTGGGCAGCGGTCAAGAGGGTCATGCGATACCTTCAAGGTTCTTTGGATGCCAAGTTGGTACTTGGAGGCAAGAGCCTTGCATTGGTGGGCTTTTGTGATGCAGATTGGGCTGGAGATGCAACCGATAGGAGGTCCACAACAGGCTACGTGTTTATGCTTGGAGGTGGTGCCATTTCATGGAATTCAAAGAAACAACCCACGATTGCATTGTCTACCACCGAGGCGGAGTACATGGCCATTAGCCAATGCACAAGGGAGGCCATTTGGCTAAGACAACTTATGAGTGATGTTGGATTGGAGCAAAAGAAGGCAACACTCATCATGTGTGACAATCAAGGCGCCATTGCCTTGATGAAGAATCCAATCCATCATTCTCGGAGCAAACACATCGACATTCAACACCATTTCATTCGTGAGAAGGTTGAAGTGGAGGTGATTGAGATGAAGTACATTTCTACGGAGCACATGGTGGCGGATGTGCTTACAAAGGCCCTAGCCAAGCCACGACATGAAGTTCTACGCAAGGAGATGGGCTTGACATTGTTTAACAACAAACAAAGTGGGAGTGTTGAAGGAAGTGAGTAGGATGTCATAGGTTGTTTGAAGTAGGTCTTAAGTATGGGCTAACCTTAGTTATGTGTTGTTTGTAGTAAAAGCAATGAGATATTAGAGAGGGGAAGTCCTTTAAGTGGTGCCTATAGAGAGGGGCATACCTCTTAGACAATTATCCCATATGGTTAGTCATGGCACTAGGTAGTAGAGTAGTATAAGAAGGCAACCCCTAGCATGGGTTGAATATCCCTTTCTCACACTTGTTTGTGTTCCTCTTCATTGAAATACATTCTTTTGTTCTCTTTCTCAATATGCTTCCAAGTAGTTGTCTCTTTATCAGCATCACAGAAGAGGACTCAACCTGAAACTTTGCCCCGTTTCCCATACTTACTTAACTTTTAATTCTCAACTGTGATGTCGTCCTCTACTTATCAACAAAATCAACAAATCAAGGTTGCCATAGCCTAATGCTCGAATTTGAATTCTCCACCATGTTCAGTACAGTTCAACAGAACACTATTGCGAAACTCATCACTTTTCATTCCTTGAAATAGCGACAAAACGAGGGGTGAGTGAAAGAAGTCACAAGGGACAAATTGAGGAGCGAATTAGGATACTTATAATAGATCATTTTTAGTGAGAAGCAACACAACTCCGGATCTCCTCAATGAAAAACAATGGTGTTTGCTCTAGTGGAATGTTGGGTTGGCGGTATATTTATCGGAAAAGTTATTGGATAGAATTGACCACACCTAAACTATTTGTGTAATGTTTTTAGCTCAAACTGCATCAATGATTACTCTAGGTAACTTAAATTATTGCAATGAAAAGCCCTTAAAATGGAACAACTGTTCTCTTAACTCCTAAAGCACCAAACGACATTTTTTGGCAACAGAGCGATTTGGGGTGATTTACTACGATTGGAATTTTTATTTTATTTCTTTGAAATTTTCACATATCATATGTTCTAGGAGTAGCTTTAAGATCCAATGATTTTCAAAACTTCTAAATATATCATTAAAAATTTATTATATGATATGTAGTTCTCATTGCTCCGCAAGCAGCTCGGGCAAAAAAAAACTTCTTTAAAAATCCCTTTTTTTAAATAAAAATTTGAAATTGGTTTTCTAGATTTATATATAAGTGGAAAGCTTTGAATCTTTCTATTTTGATTTATGAGATGAAAATTATGAGGAATTTTAGTTGTGGGTAGTTTATGGGTAGTTATGAAATCTTCACTCAAAAATAAACTTTGAAGACCTTTATTTGATTCAATTTTCGATATTTATGGAAAAAAAATAAAAATGTTCCATGCAAATTGTTTATTACAAAATTACAACCATTGGGATTGGCATTTTTCAATTCCATAAATAAATTATTAATAATTTAATATTTAGAATCATTCTCTACTTCTTTATACTTATACATCTATATCATGTTGTACCATTCCAAATGATCTAAATTTTTTTCAAGCATGTAGATAACTTGCCTTGAAGAATGACTCAGAAGAGTTGCAAACATTTTGAACGTTTTTTCATAATGATCTGACCTTGTGAAGTGCAGTTGCCTAGATTTTTGTAAAACAACAAAAGGGATTTTTGTCCCTTCAAACATTTATATCTTGTAATCTACATAATGGAAATTTTTGAAATTTTTTTCACATCTTTTCAAACCATCATACCACAAGATCCTACAAATATATATGTCCAAAAATGTTTTTTTCCAAAATTTGGTACTTGTACTAGAAATAACATTTTTAGAGCATTTTTGGTGAAAACATAGTCAGGAACCTTAAGGGGTTAACTTTCAATCTTAAGTTAGCATCACTCCTCAAGGCTTGTAATATAGAGCTAGCTCAAGTATAATATTTTTAATACACATGGCTAACCCATTAAATTCCTTTGCATTTTCAGTCCTATGAATTGCAAAAAATGGTCATTTTGGTTCAATTTTTTGGGATGGAAAAAATACATCAATGAAAATTGTAACCATAGGATGTCAAACCCTACCTTCATGTAGAATATCTCTAGAAAGATTTATACTCAAATTTTTTTACCATTTTTGAAATCTTAGTGCCCAAAGACATAATTTGAAGTTATTATTGCTAGTTTCAAAAGCAAGGCTATTGAATACTAAAATTTTGGAAAATCTGAAAATTATATTTCTTATTGAACTTCACACTATAAACTAAGTATCGCTTAATTCTCAAAATAGGATTGCTTACAATTCAAATTAAGATTTTTGAAAACTCACACTCATTGTAAGTCAAAGTATTAAATCATTTTGAGTAATATCATCATGTTAGAACTTTTTGACACTACTTTTTGGAAATTTTGTTGCTAAGGAATTCAAAAATAATTTACTCAGTAGTTGGATCACCTAAGGAATTGAATTATCTTTATTTTTACATTAAATATTCAAAAACTAATTAGATCAAAGATTTCACATAGAAAATGTGCTTGATATTTTTTGTTTCTGAATTTTTTTAAATTATTTTATTATTAATTTTAAAAATTAAAATTAAAAAATCTTTTGTATTTTTCATCCTTATATTGGATTTATAGATAAAAACTTTCTTGCTTGTAAAAACTAGAAGACTTTCTTAGAATGCCTTTTGAATTGAACAAGAATTTCAAGATTAATTTAATTACTTCAAACTTTACTAATCTTTAGATTACTTCAACCTCTACCATATTTATAGCTTTCATACTTTAATTTTTACTTCAATAAAAAAAAAAAAATCCAACCATTCTAGGTAGTTGGCATAAATCATGAATTTGTTTGCTTAGTATTGAGTTTTGAATGGAGAAAGGCTTTACTTAGATGGTAGAAGATACCAAGGCCCATGTATGGGCTGAACATAAGCATAAAGCCTTTCACTAGTCATCCACAAACCATGTGGGATAACTACCAACCTTGGGCTACCTTTGACTACAAGCAACACCCAATACACTCTAAGTCTAACTATGAGTCTAATCCTACTCCTAGGGCTGAATGGACACTATCTACACGATTATGTACATGATCTTCAACACTCCCACTTTGTGAGTGGTCAAAGGCACGAAGGCCCATCTTCTCAATCAAGGTAAGGTGTTGGGGCTTCCCAAGAGCCTTGGTCAGCACATCAGCAACCATAGCTTGAGTAGGCACATACTTGAGCTCAATCACCTCAACCTCCACTCTTTCACGAATGAAATGGTGTTGCACATCAATGTGCTTGGTCCTTGAGTGGTGGGTGGGATTCTTGGCCAAAGCAATGGCACCTTGGTTGTCACACAAAATGCGTGTGCTCCCCCCTTGCACAAGCCCAACATCAGCCAAGAGCTGCCTTAGCCAAATGGCCTCCTTGGTGCAATGGCTCATGGCCATGTACTCCGCTTCCGTTGTAGAAAGAGCTATGGTGGGCTGCCTCTTGGAATTCCATGAAATGGCACCCACTCCAAGCATAAACACATAGCCGGTGGTGGATCTTCGATCCCCCTCATCACCCGCCCAATCCGCATCACAATACCCATGCAAACTCACTTCAGCACCTCCTAGTTGCAACTCCAAGCCAAGTGTGCCTTGAAGGTACCTCATCACCCTCTTCACTGCAGCCCAATGCTTAGGGCCATACTTGGACATGTGTTGACTCACAACACTCACCGGGAAGGCCAAATCAGGCCTTGTGGCCACCATGGCATACATCAAACAACCAACCGCTGCCTTGTAAGGCACACCTTGCATTTCAGCCTTCACCTCCTCAAAATCAGCATCCGTGAGCTTGGGCAACTTCTCATGAGTGTCAAGGGGTGTACCTATGGCTTTGCACTCCTCCATGTTGAACCTCTTCAAGATCTCCTCAAGGTACTTGTGTTGGCTCATAGTGATGGTGCGGGCAGCCCTATCCCTCTTGAACTCCACTCCAAGGCAATACCTCAACTCTCCAAGATCCGTCATGTCATACTCCTTGTGAAGCATAGCCTTCACCTCAAGCATCTTGGTCATGTCACTTGCAAGGAGGATCAGATCATCCACATAGAGCATCACAATCACCAAATGCTCACTACTTTGCATGGTGTACAAAGAGTGATCAGCATTTCTTCTTTGGAAGCCCTTCCTTGCAAACATGCCATTAATATCTCTATACCACGCCCTCCCGGATTGCTTCAGCCCGGGGAGGGCCTTCTTCAACTTGCATTTGAGATGCTCTTGCCCCTCTTGCACAAAGCCTTGGGGCTGATCCATGTAGATGACCTCCTCAAGCTTGGGGTTGAGAAAAGCCGTCTTGACGTCCATTTGGTGCATCTCCAAGTCCATGGCTGCCCCTAGAGCCACAATGCACCTAATGGTGCTAAACTTAGCAACGGGGGCAAAGGTCTCATTGAAATCCACCCCCTCCACTTGGAAAAACCCGTTGGCAACCAGCCTTGCCTTGTACCTCACAATGTGCCCCAAAACATCCCTCTTGGTGGAGAAAACCCACTTGCAACCCACACTTGACCTCTTGGGAGGGAGGGCAGCAAGTTCCCATGTGCCCTTGGCAATGAGGGCCTTGTACTCCTCTTGCATGGCCGCCTCCCACTTGCTTGCATCCTCACAACGCAACACCTCCCTAAGTGTGGATGGATCTCCAAGGAAAGCCACATTGGCTTGTTCTTCTTGTTGAAGGGGAAGAATGTGATTCAGCCACCAATCTCCAAGGGGCTGTTGAAGATCATGTACATAATCGTGTAGATAGTGTACATTCAGCCCTAGGAGTAGGATTAGACTCATAGTTAGACTTAGAGTCTATTGGGTGTTGCTTATAGTCAAAGGCAGCCCAAGGTTGCTAGTTATCCCACATGGTTTGTGGATAACTAGTGAAAGGCTTTATGCTTATGTTCAGCCCATACATGGGCCTTGGTATCTTCTACCATCTAAGTAAAGCCTTTCTCCATTCAAAACTCAATAGGTTATGGGCCCACGCACTTGGCGTTGCACATGAGGGAGAAATTCAAATCATTTGGAGAAGTTCTTGGAGCTTGGAGGAGCATACTGAATTTGGGCTCTTGGTCACCTACAAACCATATGGTGTGAGTAAAATTTTCAAAACAAAGAAGAAAAAGTCTTTGAATTCCATCTTTTGTTTTGAGCTTTTGTGGGCTGGTTTGTGAGGTTTGGAGTTCATTTTTGAGTGTGAGATTGCTCATGATTGAAATCAGACCTAATTAGGGCTGGTTTCATGCTCCTTGTTTGAGTTTGTGCTTGCAAGTGTACATTGGCAGCCCATTGGGGCTGATTGTGCACTTGGGTACATTGGTGATTGTCATTTTGGCAATTGCAATCTTGTGAGAGTCCTTGGTGAGGCTTGGGAGCATTTGTGGGTTGCATTAGGCGTTTCCATGCATTGAGGGCTGAGTGGTGCCCTTGTGAGTGAGTGAGCCGAAATTGTGATCCCAAGAGGGCTGATTTGTGCCCTTGTGAGTGTGTGAGACCAAGTAGAGGACTTTGTGAAGCCAAAGGGCTGGTTTGTGCCCTTGTGAGTGTGTGAGACCTAATAGTGGACATTGTGAACTCAAGAGGGCTGATTTGTGTCATTGAGAGAGAGTGACACCCAATTGGGGTTCTTGAGTGACTTGGTGAGCCAAGTAGGGCTGGTTGAAGCCATTGTAGTCCATGAGGTGCTCATTGTGAGTGGGAGCTTCAATCTAGGGCTGATTGGAAGCTTTGGGATCTTTGGAGTGTGGAGGATCCAATTTGTGAGGAGAATTGTGAGGAGAATTGTGTTTTTTGAAGTAGCACCAGCCCATGACGAGCATGTGGTGGTTGTGAGCTTCATTAGGGTCTGATTTGGTGTGGAGAAGAAGTCTTGTGCTTGTGAGGTGTGGTGTGGCGTTCTTAGGGTTGCAAGGTGCTTGTGAGGGCTGATTGGTCCCATTTCAGCCCAATTCGCCCCAAGGGAGTGTTTGAGGGCTGAATTCAGATTGGAGACCTTGTGGGTGCTGCCAAGAAGTGGGAGCTGATTCAACATGGCCTCAAGTGGAGGAGAGGGCGTCCGGATCATTGACAAGTTCAATGGGGAGAATTTTGGGATGTGGAAGTTCAAGATGGAGATGATTCTTGCGGAGAAGGATTTGTGGGAGGTGGTGGATGGGAGTGAGGAGCCTCCAAGTGAAGATGCTGATTTGAAGACCAAGAAGGCGTTTGAGAGGAAGGAGAAGAAGGCCTTTGCTCTCATAGCCATCAATCTTGTGGACCGGCAAATTGCTCACATCCGCCATTGCAAAGGACCAGCCCAAGCATGGACCACCCTTTGCAACATCCATGAGACCAAGAGCCTCTCCAACATTCTCTTTCTAAGGCGCAAGTTCTTCACTATGAAGATGCAAGAGGAGGATGACATCTTGGATCATGTCAACAAGATCAAGGCCCTTGCGGATCAGCTTGCTTGCTTGGAGGCCCCCGTCACGGATGGAGATGTGGTGATGACCTTGTTGGAGAGTTTGCCACCCTCCTATGAGTACCTCATCACCGCCTTGGAGACAAGACCCACCAAGGAGCTGACCATAGAGTTTGTGACGGCTCGCTTGATGCATGAGATGACCAAGCGCAAGGAAAATGAGGCCCAAGGGGAGGGATCAGCCCTTGTATCAAGACATGGCAAGGGAGGCAACACCAAGGCGTTCAAGGAGACAAGGACGTGCTTCAATTGTGGCAAATCAGGCCACATTGCTAAGCATTGCAAGGGCAGCCAAGCCAAAGACAAGGGGAGTGCACACCAAGCTTGCCAAGTGGAGGATGAAGAGGACTTTGCCTTTGCCACCTATGGAGGAGGGGAGAAGGCCAACATGTTCACTTGGATTGTGGATTCGGGGGCCACTCAACACATGACCAGCCATAGAGATGCCTTCCACACCTATCAGCCCATTGCGGGGAAGAGGATTCATTTGGGAGACAATGGCATGGTGGAGGCCCTTGGCATGGGGGAGATTCTTGTGGAGGTGCAAGTGGAGGGGAAGACCAAGAGGATTCAGATCCAAAAGGCCCTCCATGTCCCTAAGTTGCATGCAAATCTGATTTCGGTGAGCCAATTGTCTTTGGGAGGTTTGAAGGTGCATTTCAACATGGTGGGGTGTGTGGTGAGGTCTCCTAGTGGTGTTTTGATTGCATCAGCCCCTCGTGAGGGCAATTTGTACCACCTCCACTTCACCAAGGTGAATGGCACTTCCATGGCTTGTGTGGCCCAAGGATCAGCTCATGAAGACCTTGTGGGGCTTTGGCATAGGAGGCTTGGCCACTTGAATGTGAAGAGCATGAAGAGCCTCCAACACATTGTGAAGGGGCTGAACCTCTCTTCTTGCAAGCATGATTGGAGTTCGTTGGTGTGCAAGGGGTGCATTGAGGGGAAACAAGCAAGGCAGCCCTTCCCCAAGGATGGGGCCACAAGGGCCAGCAAGCCCTTGGAGCTTGTGCATTCAGATGTGTGTGGGCCAATGAAGACACCATCCATAGGAGGAGCAAGGTATTTTGTGACTTTCATTGATGATTTCTCACGCAAGATTTGGGTGTACATGCTGAAGTGCAAGAGTGAGGTGTTTGGGCGTTTTGAGACTTGGAAGGCCCTTGTGGAGGCCCAATCCGATTGCAAGGTGAAGGTGCTGCGATCGGATAATGGAGGAGAGTATGTGTCCAAGGCCTTTGAGGCCTTCTTGAAGGCTCATGGCATTGAGCACCACACATCAGCACCTTACACTCCTCAACAAAATGGCGTAGCGGAGCGTGCCAATCGAACCATTGTGGAGATGGCTAGGTCCATGATTCATGGCCAAGGGCTGAAGTATGAGCTTTGGGGGGAGGCCGTGTCCAATGCGGTGTATACAAGGAACCGGTGCCCTACACAAGCTTTGACAAGCAAGACCCCCCAAGAAGCTTGGAGTGGAATCAGACCTCATGTGTCTCACATGCGCACCTTTGGGTGCATTGCCTATGCCTTGGTGCCAAGTGCCAAGAGGACCAAGTTGGATGCCAAGGGCACCAAGTGTCTTTTCCTTGGCTATTGTGAGGGAACCAAGGCTTATAGGCTGATGTGTGTGGAGACCAAGGCCATCATCAAGTGTCGTGATGTGACCTTCTTGGAGGAGGAAGGAGCTGATCCCAAGCTCTTGGAGATGAGCCCAAGTGGGAGTAGTGGAGGACCAGCCCAAATGGTGGGCACAACTCCAAGAGTGGACATGGAAGAGGAAGGAGAGGAAGAGGAGGAAGAGGAAGAGTTGGTGGAGCCCAAGAAGAAGGTGGCCACACCCAAGGTGAAGAAACCAGCTGCCCCTTCTCCAAGCACTTCACCCAAGGTGCAAGAGCATGATCAGCCCTTGGAAGAGCAAGAGGAGCCTCGTTATCCAACTAGGACCCGCAAGCCGCTTGGAGATTGGTGGCTGAATCACATTCTTCCCCCACAACATGAAGAACAAGCCAATGTGGCTTTCCTTGGAGATCCATCCACACTTGGGGAGGTGTTGCGTTGTGAGGATGCAAGCAAGTGGGAGGCAGCCATGCAAGAGGAGTACAAGGCCCTCATTGCCAAGGGGACATGGGAACTTGCTGCCCTCCCTCCCAAGAGGTCAAGTGTGGGTTGCAAGTGGGTTTTCTCCACCAAGAGGGATGCTTTGGGGCACATTGTGAGGTACAAGGCAAGGCTGGTTGCCAAGGGGTTCTCCCAAGTGGAGGGGGTGGACTTCAATGAGACCTTTGCCCCCGTTGCTAAGTTTAGCACCATTAGGTGCATTGTGGCTCTAGGGGCAGCCATGGACTTGGACATGCACCAAATGGACGTCAAGACAGCCTTTCTCAACCCCAAGCTTGAGGAGGTCATCTACATGGATCAGCCCCAAGGCTTTGTGCAAGAGGGGCAAGAGCATCTCAAATGCAAGTTGAAGAAGGCCCTCCCCGGGCTGAAGCAATCCGGGAGGGCGTGGTATAGGGATATTGATGGCATGTTTGCAAGGAAGGGCTTCCAAAGAGGAAATGCTGATCACTCTTTGTACACCATGCAAAGTAGTGAGCATTTGGTGATTGTGATCCTTTATGTGGATGATCTGATCCTCCTTGCAAGTGACATGACCAAGATGCTTGAGGTGAAGGCTATGCTTCACAAGGAGTATGAGATGACGGATCTTGGAGAGTTGAGGTATTGCCTTGGAGTGGAGTTCAAGAGGGATAGGGCTGCCCGCACCATCACCATGAGCCAACACAAGTACCTTGAGGAGATCTTGAAGAGGTTCAACATGGAGGAGTGCAAAGCCATAGGTACACCCCTTGACACTCATGAGAAGTTGCCCAAGCTCACGGATGCTGATTTTGAGGAGGTGAAGGCTGAAATGCAAGGTGTGCCTTACAAGGCAGCGGTTGGTTGTTTGATGTATGCCATGGTGGCTACAAGGCCTGATTTGGCCTTCCCGGTGAGTGTTGTGAGTCAACACATGTCCAAGTATGGCCCTAAGCATTGGGCTGCGGTCAAGAGGGTGATGAGGTACCTTCAAGGCACACTTGGCTTGGAGTTGCAACTAGGAGGTGCTGAAGTGAGTTTGCATGGGTATTGTGATGCGGATTGGGCGGGTGATGAGGGGGATCGAAGATCCACCACCGGCTATGTGTTTATGCTTGGAGTGGGTGCCATTTCATGGAATTCCAAGAGGCAGCCCACCATAGCTCTTTCTACAACGGAAGCGGAGTACATGGCCATGAGCCATTGCACCAAGGAGGCCATTTGGCTAAGGCAGCTCTTGGCTGATGTTGGGCTTGTGCAAGGGGGGAGCACACAAATTTTGTGTGACAACCAAGGTGCCATTGCTTTGGCCAAGAATCCCACCCACCACTCAAGGACCAAGCACATTGATGTGCAACACCATTTCATTCGTGAAAGAGTGGAGGCTGAGGTGATTGAGCTCAAGTATGTGCCTACTCAAGCTATGGTTGCTGATGTGCTGACCAAGGCTCTTGGGAAGCCCCAACACCTTACCTTGATTGAGAAGATGGGCCTTCGTGCCTTTGACCACTCACAAAGTGGGAGTGTTGAAGATCATGTACATAATCGTGTAGATAGTGTACATTCAGCCCTAGGAGTAGGATTAGACTCATAGTTAGACTTAGAGTCTATTGGGTGTTGCTTATAGTCAAAGGCAGCCCAAGGTTGCTAGTTATCCCACATGGTTTGTGGATAACTAGTGAAAGGCTTTATGCTTATGTTCAGCCCATACATGGGCTTTGGTATCTTCTACCATCTAAGTAAAGCCTTTCTCCATTCAAAACTCAATAGGGGCTTGCGGGTCCTTGTTGGATAACTGTTGAGGATCATGTACATATTAGTGTAGATAGTGTACATTCAGCCCTAGGAGTAGCATTAGACTCTTAGTTAGACTTAGAGTCTATTGGGTGTTGCTTGTAGTCAAAGGCAGCCCAAGGTTGCTAGTTATCCCACATGGTTTGTGGATAACTAGTGAAAGGCTTTATGCTTATGTTCAGCCCATACATGGGCTTTGGTATCTTCTACCATCTAAGTAAAGCCTTTCTCCATTCAAAACTCAATAGGTTATGGGCCCACGCACTTGGCGTTGCACATGAGGGAGAAATTCAAGTCATTTGGAGAAGTTCTTGGAGCTTGGAGGAGCATATTGAATTTGGGCTCTTGGTCACCTACAAACCATATGGTGTGAGTAAAATTTTCAAAACAAAGAAAAAAGTCTTTGAATTCCATCTTTTGTTTTGAGCTTTTGTGGGCTGGTTTGTGAGGTTTGGAGTTCATTTTTGAGTGTGAGATTGCTCATGATTGAAATCAGACCTAATTAGGGCTGGTTTCATGCTCCTTGTTTGAGTTTGTGCTTGCAAGTGTACATTGGCAGCCCATTGGGGCTGATTGTGCACTTAGGTACATTGGTGATTGTCATTTTGGCAATTGCAATCTTGTGAGAGTCCTTGGTGAGGCTTGGGAGCATTTGTGGGTTGCATTAGGCGTTTCCATGCATTGAGGGCTGAGTGGTGCCCTTGTGAGTGAGTGAGACGAAATTGTGATCCCAAGCGGGCTGATTTGTTCCCTTGTGAGTGTGTGAGACCAAGTAGAGGACTTTGTGAAGCCAAAGGGCTGGTTTGTGCCCTTGTGAGTGTGTGAGACCTAATAGTGGACATTGTGAACTCAAGAGGGCTGATTTGTGTCATTGAGAGAGAGTGACACCCAATTGGGGTTCTTGAGTGACTTGGTGAGCCAAGTAGGGCTGATTGAGCCCATTGTGGTCCATGAGGTGCTCATTGTGAGTGGGAGCTTCAATCTAGGGCTGATTAGAAGTTCTTGTGATCTTTGAAGTAGAACCAGCCCATGACGAGCATGTGGTGGTTGTGAGCTTCATTAGGGTCTGATTTGGTGTGGAGAGGAAGTCTTGTGTTTGTGAGGAGTGGTGTGGCGTTCTTAGGGTTCCAAGGTGCTTGTGAGGGCTGATTGGTCCCATTTCAGCCCAATTCGCCCCAAGGGAGTTTTGGGGGGGCTGAATTCAAATTGGAGACCTTGTGGGTGCTGCCAAGAAGTGGGAGCTGATTCAAGATGGCTTCAAGTGGAGGAGAGGGCGTCCGGATCATTGACAAGTTCAATGGGGAGAATTTTGGGATGTGGAAGTTCAAGATGGAGATGATTCTTGTGGAGAAGGATTTGTGGGAGGTGGTGGATGGGAGTGAGGAGCCTCCAAGTGAAGATGCTGATTTGAAGACCAAGAAGGCGTTTGAGAGGAAGGAGAAGAAGGCCTTTGCTCTCATAGCCATCAATCTTGTGGACCGGCAAATTGCTCACATCCGCCATTGCAAAGGACCAGCCCAAGCATGGACCACCCTTTGCAACATCCATGAGACCAAGAGCCTCTCCAACATTCTCTTTCTAAGGCGGAAGTTCTTCACTATGAAGATGCAAGAGGAGGATGACATCTTGGATCATGTCAACAAGATCAAGGCCCTTGCGGATCTGCTTGCTTGCTTGGAGGCCCCCGTCACGGATGGAGATGTGGTGATGACCTTGTTGGAGAGTTTGCCACCCTCCTATGAGTACCTCATCACCGCCTTGGAGACAAGACCCACCAAGGAGCTGACCATGGAGTTTGTGACGGCACGCTTGATGCATGAGATGACCAAGCGCAAGGAAAATGAGGCCCAAGGGGAGGGATCAGCCCTTGTATCAAGACATGGCAAGGGAGGCAACACCAAGGCGTTCAAGGAGACAAGGACGTGCTTCAATTGTGGCAAATCAGGCCACATTGCTAAGCATTGCAAGGGCAGCCAAGCCAAAGACAAGGGGAGTGCACACCAAGCTTGCCAAGTGGAGGATGAAGAGGACTTTGCCTTTGCCACCTATGGAGGAGGGGAGAAGGCCAACATGTTCACTTGGATTGTGGATTCGGGGGCCACTCAACACATGACCAGCCATAGAGATGCCTTCCACACCTATCAGCCCATTGTGGGGAAGAGGATTCATTTGGGAGACAATGGCATGGTGGAGGCCCTTGGCATGGGGGAGATTCTTGTGGAGGTGCAAGTGGAGGGGAAGACCAAGAGGATTCAGATCCAAAAGGCCCTCCATGTCCCTAAGTTGCATGCCAATCTGATTTCCGTGAGCCAATTGTCTTTGGGAGGTTTGAAGGTGCATTTCAACATGGTGGGGTGTGTGGTGAGGTCTCCTAGTGGTGTTTTGATTGCATCAGCCCCCCGTGAGGGCAATTTGTACCACCTTCACTTCACCAAGGTGAATGGCACTTCCATGGCTTGTGTGGCCCAAGGATCAGCTCATGAAGACCTTGTGGGGCTTTGGCATAGGAGGCTTGGCCACTTGAATGTGAAGAGCATGAAGAGCCTCCAACACATTGTGAAGGGGCTGAACCTCTCTTCTTGCAAGCATGATTGGAGTTCGTTGGTGTGCAAGGGGTGCATTGAGGGGAAACAAGCAAGGCAGCCCTTCCCCAAGGATGGGGCCACAAGGGCCAGCAAGCCCTTGGAGCTTGTGCATTCAGATGTGTGTGGGCCAATGAAGACACCGTCCATAGGAGGAGCAAGGTATTTTGTGACTTTCATTGATGATTTCTCACGCAAGATTTGGGTGTACATGCTGAAGTGCAAAAGTGAGGTGTTTGGGCGTTTTGAGACTTGGAAGGCCCTTGTGGAGGCCCAATCTAATTGCAAGGTGAAGGTGCTGCGGTCCGATAATGGAGGAGAGTATGTGTCCAAGGCCTTTGAGGCCTTCTTGAAGGCTCATGGCATTGAGCACCACACATCAGCACCTTACACTCCTCAACAAAATGGCGTAGCGGAGCGTGCAAATCGAACCATTGTGGAGATGGCTAGGTCCATGATTCATGGCCAAGGGCTGAAGTATGAGCTTTGGGGGGAGGCCGTGTCCAATGCGGTGTATACAAGGAACCGGTGCCCTACACAAGCTTTGACAAGCAAGACCCCCCAAGAAGCTTGGAGTGGAATCGGACCTCATGTGTCGCACATGCGCACCTTTGGGTGCATTGCCTATGCCTTGGTGCCAAGTGCCAAGAGGACCAAGTTGGATGCCAAGGGCACCAAGTGTCTTTTCCTTGGCTATTGTGAGGGAACCAAGGCTTATAGGCTGATGTGTGTGGAGACCAAGGCCATCATCAAGTGTCGTGATGTGACCTTCTTGGAGGAGGAAGGAGCTGATCCCAAGCTCTTGGAGATGAGCCCAAGTGGGAGTAGTGGAGGACCAGCCCAAATGGTGGGCACAACTCCAAGAGTGGACATGGAAGAGGAAGGAGAGGAAGAGGAGGAAGAGGAAGACTTGGTGGAGCCCAAGAAGAAGGTGGCCACACCCAAGGTGAAGAAACCAGCTGCCCCTTCTCCAAGCACTTCACCCAAGGTGCAAGAGCATGATCAGCCCTTGGAAGAGCAAGAGGAGCCTCGTTATCCAACTAGGACCCGCAAGCCCCTTGGAGATTGGTGGCTGAATCACATTCTTCCCCCACAACAAGAAGAACAAGCCAATGTGGCTTTCCTTGGAGATCCATCCACACTTGGGGAGGTGTTGCGTTGTGAGGATGCAAGCAAGTGGGAGGCGGCCATGCAAGAGGAGTACAAGGCCCTCATTGCCAAGGGCACATGGGAACTTGCTGCCCTCCCTCCCAAGAGGTCAAGTGTGGGTTGCAAGTGGGTTTTCTCCACCAAGAGGGATGCTTTGGGGCACATTGTGAGGTACAAGGCAAGGCTGGTTGCCAAGGGGTTTTTCCAAGTGGAGGGGGTGGACTTCAATGAGACCTTTGCCCCCGTTGCTAAGTTTAGCACCATTAGGTGCATTGTGGCTCTAGGGGCAGCCATGGACTTGGAGATGCACCAAATGGACGTCAAGACGGCTTTTCTCAATCCCAAGCTTGAGGAGGTCATCTACATGGATCAGCCCCAAGGCTTTGTGCAAGAGGGGCAAGAGCATCTCAAATGCAAGTTGAAGAAGGCCCTTCCCGGGCTGAAGCAATCCGGGAGGGCGTGGTATAGAGATATTAATGGCATGTTTGCAAGGAAGGGCTTCCAAAGAAGAAATGCTGATCACTCTTTGTACACCATGCAAAGTAGTGAGCATTTGGTGATTGTGATCCTCTATGTGGATGATCTGATCCTCCTTGCAAGTGACATGACCAAGATGCTTGAGGTGAAGGCTATGCTTCACAAGGAGTATGACATGACGGATCTTGGAGAGTTGAGGTATTGCCTTGGAGTGGAGTTCAAGAGGGATAGGGCTGCCCGCACCATCACCATGAGCCAACACAAGTACCTTGAGGAGATCTTGAAGAGGTTCAACATGGAGGAGTGCAAAGCCATAGGTACACCCCTTGACACTCATGAGAAGTTGCCCAAGCTCACGGATGCTGATTTTGAGGAGGTGAAGGCTGAAATGCAAGGTGTGCCTTACAAGGCAGCGGTTGGTTGTTTGATGTATGCCATGGTGGCTACAAGGCCTGATTTGGCCTTTCCGGTGAGTGTTGTGAGTCAACACATGTCCAAGTATGGCCCTAAGCATTGGGCTGCGGTGAAGAGGGTGATGAGGTACCTTCAAGGCACACTTGGCTTGGAGTTGCAACTAGGAGGTGCTGAAGTGAGTTTGCATGGGTATTGTGATGCGGATTGGGCGGGTGATGAGGGGGATCGAAGATCCACCACCGGCTATGTGTTTATGCTTGGAGTGGGTGCCATTTCATGGAATTCCAAGAGGCAGCCCACCATAGCTCTTTCTACAACGGAGGCGGAGTACATGGCCATGAGCCATTGCACCAAGGAGGCCATTTGGCTAAGGCAGCTCTTGGCTGATGTTGGGCTTGTGCAAGGGGGGAGCACACGCATTTTGTGTGACAACCAAGGTGCCATTGCTATTGAGTTTTGAATGGAGAAAGGCTTTACTTAGATGGTAGAAGATACCAAGGCCCATGTATGGGCTGAACATAAGCTAAAAGCCTTTCACTAGTTATCCACAAACCATGTGGGATAACTAGCAACCTTGGGCTGCCTTTGACTACAAGCAACACCCAATACACTCTAAGTCTAACTAAGAGTCTAATCCTACTCCTAGGGCTGAATGTACACTATCTACACTAATATGTACATGATCTTCAACACTCCCACTTTGAGAGTGGTCAAAGGCACGAAGGCCCATCTTCTCAATCAAGGTAAGGTGTTGGGGCTTCCCAAGAGCCTTGGTCAGCACATCAGCAACCATAGCTTGAGTAGGCACATACTTCAGCTCAATCACCTCAGCCTCCACTCTTTCACGAATGAAATGGTGTTGCACATCAATGTGCTTGGTCCTTGAGTGGTGGGTGGGATTCTTGGCCAAAGCAATGGCACCTTGGTTGTCACACAAAATGCGTGTGCTCCCCCCTTGCACAAGCCCAACATCAGCCAAGAGCTGCCTT